>CM037996.1:5553851-5964934 GCA_021234005.1 Nephelium lappaceum
GTTTTACAAATAAATAATAGAGAAGAATTAAAAGAAGAATTGAGAGTTTTAAAATGAAGAATGAATAATAATAAAACAACCAATAGAGAAAATAGCGAGGCTTTGAGGGTCACTTAATTGTTTATTTTATTGTTATTAAGTTTGATTTATATTGTTACTTAATTGTATGTTTCACATCCCAAACAGACAATTGGAGAATATAGATTTGAAGATCAGATAAAAAAATACCAATAGCATTTGTAAAATTCTTTGAATTTAAGAGCAAACTTGGATATAATTTTAAGTTATCTAAGAATAACAATATAACAATTTGATAATATTGCAGTCAAAAATCAACTTATAATTATATCAAACCAGAAATTATAATTTTAACGTAAATCACATAAAGAAAGCATGACTGAATTTATATGAAATTGCAAAATATAATCTCTGAAATTAGAACTTTAAAAAAAATTCAACATAAACATTTAAAAAACTTGAAAGAAATCAAATTTGAATAACAATATCTTTACAATTAAGATCACTCCTCAACCTCACTCTAACTTTAGGCTAACTTGCCCATTATTTCACATATTCTACAAAGAAAGTATGAAAATAATTCAGCAAGATGCTTTCTTTCTGAAACACTGATTTTTCTCCGAGAATTGGTTCCCTTGTTGTGCTATCAAACGCCCTATTTATAGAAGCAAGAAGTTGACTCTCCAGAGAATCTTTCTCTTCACCTAAAAGGAAAACTTTCAATTTCAAAATCTTTCCATATTCATCACCACAACTTATTTGATCATTTTTCAAAATTTAAAATTCAAATTAAATGTCAACTCATCCCCATAAATCACTCAATCTTTCTTCAAATTGAGAAACAAATCAAATGTCAACCAATCACCATAAATTACTCAACCATTTTCAAATTTGAAAATGATTTGTTGGTGGAAGTGTATGAGCCTTGAGACATTTAGGGTCTGATTTATATTTATCTGACGATTCTTGATAATATTTGGGTCTTGTGCACTTAAGCTGATATCCTTTAAATTGGGTCTCTTGATTCTGTTTCTGAAAAACATAACAAACCCAAAATAAGTACTCATAAATAATGTCAAAATTATCAGTTTTATGAGCATAAAAATACATTAAATCAAATAATCAAACCAACTGCATTCGTAAAAATAATCAATAAAAATATTTAATTAAATAACATATTTTGACAAATGCAACCAATTTTCTAATATTAAAATTGTATCTTTGTGCTCTAATCACAACCCCCAACCAGCTTATTGCTAGTCTCTTAGCAATTCAAGCGTAAACAAGAAACGAAACATGAACTAAGCCATAACCTTCTTACCATAAACCCTAATACATATAGCCATTGAAAAATTCGAACATGTGAAAGCCTCAACTCCATGTCCTCACAGATAAAAATATCAATTTAAATGGACGGGATTTCACTCATGGAGTTGGAAAAACAGAGAAACACTCAAATGGATGGGCAATTTTTAGGACAAACAAATGAACGAACATTGATCAATTGATAGAAAAATTAACTATTCAGAATTATTCATTCTTTCTGTAGTGTTGCTTCAAGATTTAAATTGTCAACTTAAATAGAGCCTGCTGAGGAACGAAAAGAAAAGAAATATTCTCTAAAAGAAGAATTGTCTTCTAAGCTAATGGAAGACTTTATTAGAATTGAATCAACAACTTTTTTTTTTTTGTCATTTTTTTTTTGTTTTGTGTTTTTTTTTTTGTGTTTTTTTTTTTTTCGTTTTTAGAATAAGCACAAAAATACAGAGCTTCTCACGCAATATAAAGTTTCTCACACCAAGCAATAGACACAATTCTAAAGGCTCAACAGTATCTTTTTTTTTTTTTTTTAACCACTATCTCTTAAAGCATATTCAATAAATAAAAAATGACAATCTAAACAGCAACTTAATTAGTTCAAAAGATCAATGAAAGTTCATAAGTTATTTTCTCAATCTCTCCACTCACTCACAAAAAATATGTGAGATTAGAAAAATATGCGCTTAAACATGTGATTTTTCTTGGCTCTATGCATTGAACATCCATCTTATCATAAGGCTTCGCATATGAAATGTAAACTAGTTTAAACAAGAATTACAATAGAAACAAGCAATCAACTTTTTTTTTTGCAACTTGAACATGCACAAGCCATCACCCCCAACTTAAATCTGATAGTGTCCTCGCTATCACAAAAGAATATGGAAATGAAAAAAATAGAGAACACCTTAATGACATTTCAATGAGAGACAATCAAATTAAAGGAAGGTTAAGGATGAGGAAAAAAAAAACTAGAAAAATAAATAAATAAAAAAAAAAACAAACTAAACCAAAGAAACAAAACAAAGCAACTAAAAATAAATAAAAAGTAGGAAAAAAATAGTACAGAAAGATACAACCTGATCAATTGTGGTAGACAGAGGACACCAATGTGAGCTCTTTAGATTGGGTTATTCTCTCCACAAAATGTTTCAACCGTTGTCCATTCACTTGGAGAATTCGCCCATCAGTTGGGTCTTGAACCTCAACAACACCATTGGGAAAAACACGTTTCATCATATATGGACCAGTCCATCTGGATCGTAGCTTTCTAGGGTGAAGATACAATCGGGAGTCATAAAGATGCACTCATTGGTTTGGTTTAAAATTCTTTCTCAGGATCTATTTGTCATGAGCTGCTTTCAGTTTTGCTTTGTAAATCCTGGAGTTATCATATGTATCTTTTCTCAACTCTTCTATCTCTGTTAATTATAGCTTCCTTTGAAGACCTGCAGCATTCAAATCAAAGTTAAGCGCCTTAACAGCCCAATAAGCCTTATGCTCCAGCTTTACAGGTAAATGACAAGCTTTTCCAAAGACAAGCCGGTATGGAGACATTCCAAGAATCGTCTTGTAAGCAGTCCGGTATGCCTAAAGTGCATCAGAAAGGCGTAAAGACCAATCTCTATGGTTAGGATTGACTGTCTTTTCTAGAATTTGCTTGACCTCTCGATTTGCTAACTTAGCTTGTCCATTAGTTTGCGGATAATATGCAGTTGAAACTTTATGAAGAACATCATACCTGCGCATTAAAGCCTCAAAAGAACGGTTACAGAAATGTGTTCCTTGGTCACTGATGATGACACGTGGTGTACCATACCTAGATAACACATTTTCTTTTAAAAATTTGACAACAACAGTGTTATCATTAGTACGACAAGGCACGGCCTCGACCCGTTTAGACACATAATCAACAGCAAGAAGAATATAAAGATAACCAAAGGAAGATGGAAAATGACCCATAAAATCAATACCCCAACAATCAAATATCTCAATAATAAGTATAGGGTTAAGAGACATCATATGCCGATGGGTCAATGCACCTAGCTTTTGGCATCTTTCACAAGAACGACAAAAATTATTAGTGTCTTTAAATAAAGTGGGCCAATAAAGACCACACTGCAAAATCTTTGCAGTAGTCTTTTTTATAGAAAAATGACCTCCATATGCCTCAGAATGACAAAAGTTCAAAACGTTATTTACCTCAATTTCTGGAATGCATCTTCTCATGATTTGGTCGGGGCAATACTTATACAAATAAGGGTCATCCCAATAGAAATTTCTTACCTCAACCAAAAACTTACGTTTGTCTTGTGCACTCCAAAGTGTCGGAACTTCACCAGTAACCAAATAATTGACAATGTGTGCATACCAAGGTACTTGGTTATGACGAATAATTGTTCATCAGGGAAGTCATCTGGAATGGGTAGAGCATTGGTCGCATCATTGAACTCCAAACGAGACAAATGAGCAGCCACAACATTTTCGACACCCTTCTTATTCTTGATTATCAGATCAAATTCTTACAAAAGAAGAATCCACCTAATCAAACGTGCCTTAGCATCCTTCTTAGAAAGAAGATACTTAAGGGCTGCATGGTCAGTAAAAATAGTAACAAATGAACCAATCAAATAAGTGTGAAATTTATCTAATGCAAAAACAACAGCTAGTAGTTCTTTTTCAGTTGTGGAATAATTCATTTGAACACTGTTTAAGGTCCTACTAGCATAATAAACAACAAAGGGCTTTCCCTCCCTTAGTTGACCCAAGACAGCTCCTACAGTGTAATCACTGGCATCATACATAATTTCAAACGGTAGGTTCCAATCAGGTGACTGTATGATAAAAGCAGTAGTGAGCTTGGTAATGAGTGTTTTGAATGCTTCATCACACTCTGGAGTCCAGTTGAACTCAACTTTTTTTACCAAGAGATTACACAATGGTTAAGATATGGCAGAAAAGTTCTGTAACAATCCCAGAAGACACCATGAAATGACATTTCTCCTAGTTGAGCATAAGGCCTTTTTCTTCACATCTACTCAAAACAGCTTCCAAGTTAAGCAAACATGAATCAAAAGTATCACCAAAAACAGTCAAATCATCCGTAAAAACTTCCATGCATTTTCAACCATATCAGAAAATATGTTCATCATGCAACGCTGAAAAGTAGCTAATGCATTACATAAACCAAAAGGCATTCGACGAAAAGCAAAAGTGCCAAAAGGGCATGTAAACGTTGTCTTATCCTGATCTTCTATAGCTATCTCTATTTGATAACATTCAGAATAACCATCAAGAAAGCAATAGAAAGGATAACCAGCTACACGTTCTAAAATTTGATCGATAAATGGAAGTGGAAAATGGTCTTTTCGGGTGGCTGAATTCAATTTTCTGTAATCTATACACATACGCCACCCACTCACTACCTTTGTGGGGACAAGAACTCCCTCATTATTTTTTATCATTGTTACCCTAGATTTTTTTGGTACTATTTGCATAGGATTAACCCATTTACTATCAAAGATAGAATAAATGATTCCTGCATCTAACAGTTTTAAGACCTCTTTTTTAACAACTTCTTTCATTGTGGGGTTCAATCTTCTTTGGGGGTCTCTACATGGGTTACTATTTTCCTCTAGATGGATCCTATGAGAACAAATAAGTGGGCTGATACCTTTTATGTCAGCTATGGTTCAACCTAGTGCAGATTTATGTTTTCTCAATAAATTGATCAATTTTTCTTCTTGTTCAACACTAACTTTGGAAGAAAGAATAACAGAAAAGGTATCACCTGGACCCAAGAATGCATGTTTCAATCCTCCAGGTAGTGGGGACAACTCAACTTTTGGTGTCTCTAAAGTAGATGACTTTGGTTTTTCTCTCTCACTTGGCAATTCCTCAAAACATGGTTGCCAAAATCTCTTTTGCTTATCCTTGATTTTCTGGTATTTTTCCTGTTCGAAGAGTGTGTGGAAATGGCACTTGTACTGGAATTTTCTTTTCAGGCTCTTATGGAGAGGCATCTTTAGAACTACTTGGAGTGGTGGTAGGGCTTTTATTGTCCAGTGAACTTGGCAAAGTTGGTTCGCCTAATATCTTACCACTACGAGTGACAATAGCATTTACTTCTTTGATGTTTTAAGCATTTGAAGTTTGTGCCATGTGTTGCCCCTTTGGATTTGACTGAGGTTGAGATGGAAACTTTCCTTACTCGTGTTTTGTTAGAGAACTGGTGAGTTTTGTGATTTGACTTTTAATTTCTTTGTTCTCTTCTACCACTTGTGTAAGAACAGCTTCAAACTTCTGGTTTGTTTTATTTTGTGTCTCTATAAATGCTTGCAAGGTTCCTTCTAAAGAGGATCTTTGCGGTAGACCATTGTATTGAGGTGGATAAGGCCTTTTGGGTGCTGCTTCAGGTTTCCATTGGTTGGTAGATGATGTGTGCTGGTCTCTTTCAGATTTCCAACTGAAATTGGGGTGATTTCGCCAGCCAGGATTGTATGTATTGGAGTAAGGCGAGTATGATTTCTGAAACATCCCAAGGCCATTGCACTGTTCCTCGTATACCCCTTACATCTCTCTGTAGGTGGGACAATCCTGTGCAAAATGATCTACTTCTCCACAAACAAAACAAGCATTTTGAGAATTTACGTTAGCAACTGTTAGAGCATCAAGTTTTTTAGTGACAATTTCTAATTGAGCCTTAAGGTTGTCCTCTTCTCTCAAATGGTAAATTCCACTAGTTTTTGACTTATTACTACCATCAGTAGCACTAGGTCCAGTCCAGGTGTGAGCTTTTTTAGCAAGTTCATCTAAAAACTCGATTGCTTCATCAGGTTCTTTGAGGAGAAAATCCCCATTACACATTGTCTTAACAAATTTTCGCTCTCTACCAGTAAGTCCATCATAAAAGTAGCTAACTAGGCATCAACTCTCATACCCATGGTGTGGGCATAAATTCTGTAATTATTTAAACCTCTCCCAAGCTTGATATAGAATTTCACTATCTTTTTGAGAAAATGTGGAGATATGTCGCTTAAGATTATTGGTCTTATGGTTAAAAAATATTTGTTAAAGAAAGCTTGTGTCATTTTCACCTATGTGCCTATGGATCTCGGTCTCAAAGGGTATAGCCAACTCTTTGCTTTATCTTTTAGAGAGAAAGGAAAAAATTTCAACCTAACAGATTCTGCTGCATTAGGTTGGTAATGGAAAGTGGCCACTACCTCTTCAAATTCCCTAATATGCACGTATGGATTTTCACTATCTAAACCATGAAAGGTAGACAATAGTTGAATCATTCCAGGTTTGAAATCTATTCGTAGCATATTTTGGGGGGAACATTATACATGATGGTATGGCAATGCGGGTAGGGTGCAAGTAGTCTTTTGAGGACTTAGCAGGGATTTCCTCGTTTTCACTCATATTTGTGGAACTAGAGGATGAACTAAAGGATATATCAAATTCAAAAGCAGTTTCGTTAGCTAAATCAGATGGAAGCTCTAATTCAATTTTTCTCAAAAATCTTTCTCGTTCCTCTCTAGTTCGATTCATTCACCGTATGCACTTTTTTTTTTTTCTTTTTTGATTTTTTTATTTTTATTTTTTTTAAGGTGTTAAAAGAAAAGAAAAAGAAAGAATAAAAATACAATCCTAAAATAAATTGTATGCAAAGGGAGAATAAACAAAAATAATAATAACAAAAAAAAATTAAATAAATATTCACAAAATTAAAATAAACAAAACTAATAAGCAAAAATAAAAACGTACCGTTTCAAACCCTTTTGTTGATTTTACCTTCCTCGGCAACGGCACCAAATTTTGGTTAAGCCCAAAATATCACATTCGGCTAAACAATTATCGTAGTATAGCTTAAATGTATCTATCCCACAGAGGAGTTAAATAGCAAAAAGAATTCAAAACAGTGAGGTTTTACAAATAAATAATAGAGAAGAATTGAGAGTTTTAAAATGAAGAATGAATAATAATAAAACAACCAATAGAGAAAATAGCGAGGCTTTAAGGGTCACTTAATTGTTATTTTATTGTTATTAATTTTGATTTCTATTTGTTACTCAATTGCATGTTTCACGTCTCAAACAGACAATTGGAGAATATAGATTTGAAGATCAGATAAAAAAAATACCAATAGCATTTGTAAAATTCTTTGAATTTAAGAGCAAACTTGGATATAATTTTAAGTTATCTTAGAACGACAATATACTAATTTGATAATATTGCAGTTGAAAATCAACTTATAATTATATCAAACCAGAAATTATAATTTTAACGTAAATCACATAAAGAAAGCATGACTGAATTTATATGAGATTGCAAAATATAATATTTGAAATTAGAACTTCAAAAAGAATTTAACATAAACATTTAAGAACTAGAAAGAAATCAAACTTGAATAACAATATCTTTATAATTAAGATCATCCCTCAGTCTCACTCTAACTTTACTCTAATTTGCCCATTACTTCACACATTCTACAAAGAAAATATGAAAATAATTCAGTAAGATACTTTCTTTCTGAAACACTGATTTTCTCTCTGAGAATAGGTTCCCTTGTTGTACTGTCAGACGCCCTATTTATAGAAGCAAGAAGTTGACTCTCCAGAGAATCTTCTCTTCACCCAAAAGGAAAACTTTCAATTTCAAAATCTTTCTATATTCATCACCACAACTTATTTGGTCATTTTTCAAAATTTAAAATTCAAATCAAATGTCAACTGATTCCCATAAATTACTCAATCTTTCTTCAAATTGAGAAACAAATCAAATGTCAACCAATCACCATAAATTACTCAACCATTTTCAAATTTGAAAATGATTTGTTGGTGGAAGTGTATGAGCCTTGAGACATTTAAGGTCTGACTTATATTTATCTGACGATCATTGATAATATTTGGGTCTCGTGCACTTGAGCTGATATCCTTTAAATTGGGTCTCTTGATTCTGTTTTTGAAAAACAGCACAAACCAAAAATAAGTACCCATAAATAATGTCAAAATTATCAGTTTTATGAGTATAAAAATACATCAAATCAAATAATCAAACCAACTGCATTCGTAAAAATAATCAAATAAAAATGTTTAATTAAATAACATATTTTGACAAATGCAACCAATTTTTCTAATATTAAAATTGTATTTTTGTGCTCTAATCATGCAGTAACTTGACAACTCTTTTTTTTTTTTTTTTTTTTTTGTTTTTTTAATCTCTTGTGTTAATTTTTTATAAAAATTATTTGTGAAGTTGCACGTACAATTGTAATATTATTTAGTAGGATCTTTTTTCTCTATGAATTTCCTTTTTCAGATTTAGAAGTATGAGTGTCTTTGTCTAGTTTCATAGACATCAATGATAATAATTTTATATATATTTTTTAAAATAATTTTTTGATATAAAAAATATAATTTATGAAGTGCATATTATACCGTAGAAACCAATACAAGTCAATCAATATTTTTATTTTTTATTTTTTAAAAATAAAAATCTATAAAAATCCATAAAAGTCTTTCATAATTTTTTAAAGTTTGCAAAAATTAATAAAATTTCTTGAAAGCTGTTTTAAAAACTTTATAAAAGTTAAATGAAAATCTATTAATGTCTATGAAAGTCTTTTAAAATGAGTTATAGTCTGTAAAAATCATTCATGACTTTCATTTTTTTTTTTTTAAAAAAAAAAAAAAATGAAAGTCTATATAAATCTATGAAAATCTTTTGTAATTTTTTAAATTCCGTAAAAATCAATAGAAGTCCTTGAAGATTGTTTAAAAAACTATGAATGTCTTTTAAAATGAATTCTATAAAAATCATTCACAACTTTGTGAAGTCCATAAAAGTCAATAAAAATCTATAAATTCTATAAAAATCATTCATTAAGAAAAAGTCTATAAAAGTTTAGATTAAATACACTCCCTAATTTAAATAGGTCATCTAAAATTAGTAAAAGTATATGTAATTAGTATAAATTAAATTATTAAAAAATGTAAAATATTTTCATTGATTGAGGGGTCATGACACTTGTGAACATTTTCTTTGTGCCTCTATTATTACATACCAATCCCATCTTATTAATACATTATTAATCATTGAAAAGGCCGATCAATTTCTATCCCCGACCTTGCAAGTTATCTTTACTTCTATACATAAACAATTTTGATTAATTGCCAAGCCATGACTTACTATGGCACCTCTTCACCTTTAACATATCAATAAGACTTCCACCAAAATTCCATAGAGCCATCTACCACACTTCATTTAGAAATGAGTCTGCACGGTTTGAAAAGTAAGGGACCAGTAATTTCAAGCACAACTCACTCTTTTTAATTTTGCTTTTAAAACACTCAATAGTCCATATATATATCAATAAGAGTTCCGCCAAAATTCCACGGAGGCATCTACCACACTATATTAAAAAATAGATCTACACGGTTTGAAAGGCAATGACCAATAACATCAAACTTTAGATTGTCTTTTGTTCTTTCAAGCAGAATTACGCTTTTAAATTTTGCTTTTAAAACACTCAATTTACTTACAAGGGAAAATATATATATTAATCGTTAAAGTTTCAATTAGAATTTAGTCAAAAGGAAAAAGTTTAAATTAGAATCGATATATTTTTCAAAAAAAAAAATTAGAATAAGTTTAAAATATTTCAAATTATATGAGCCGTAACGTTTAATACAATATTTTCTCCATTGTATGAGTATCAAAATTTGAAAAATATAGTAGCTTCAAAGTGTGGTCCATATTTCTTAAGAAAACGAAAAAACAAACGGTGTAGTCCATATCCGACAATGAATCGCCCCAAAACGATAATTTATTTATTTATTTTTAATTTGCTTGACTATGATGTTTTTCTTTTTATCTTTTAATAGTCTTTGTTCTATAACTTTACTAACGCAAATAATTTTAATGTTTGTTTGGAGTTGTGAATCTTAACTTTCCTTTTTTTTTTTTTTAATCATTATTTTAAAGTGTAATTCTAATTTCTTAAAGTGAAAATATAAACTTGGAAAAAAAAAAGATTAGGCAAAGAATTAATTTCAATGGATAACAAATTTAAGTTTGCATCTATGTCTAGTCTTAGACATACTGCATTTCTCATGGCAGAGCACTAACAATTTTAACATTCTTATTTATTTATTTCTAAGACTTAAAATTAAGTTAGTGGAAGAATCACCACCACGGCTCTTTCATATTGTAAATGGTGAAGATTGAATAGGTTGATGCTAATAAATTCAACTAGATTGCATTTAGTATGACTAAAGTCAAATGTACATCTTTGAAGGTAATTGAAGTACATGGAGATCTTTCTTCCAAAGATTCCTTGTGTTATGGAATTAAATTATTTGATTTATTAAATTATATAATTGAAACTTGAAACAGAATCTTAGAGAGTTCCTACGTTTAAATTATGTTAATTAATATCTTGTATTTTCATAAATAATATTGGTCTCTTGAATTAGAAAAATTTAGATCCAAATTTTATATCTGAATTGTACCGTTGGAACTTCATATTATTCAGTCATTGGTTTTAGAGGAATACAAGTGGCTACGACATTGTAATAAAAAATACTATGTGTGTGTTATCATTAAAGATAACACAATTAATGTAATGTTTAAATATTTAAAGTTTAAGGCCCTTGTCTTGGAATGTGTAAAAGGTATGTGAAGTTGTGTAGCATATTCGAATCCACTGCTTTGTTTTACCCGTTTGCAGTCACACGTTCTCACAGCTTACGCACAGATCAGCACCCAAATTTTTTTTATACATTTAATAACTATTAACTTTAATGTTAGTAGACAATTCTTTACTTTTGATGGGTTCCATAGAAGATATATAGTCAATGGCAGCATCACCAGTTACCACATTATTGCTTTCTCTGTGAAGCAGTTCTTACTTTGCTTTTAGTTCATTGTTCTCTTTCTGCAATTAACCCTTTCCTTTCATTTTTCTCTATCCACAGAAAACCAAAACCAAACCAGTCTCTTTTGCTTCCTGTCTTTGTTTTCCATTTATTTCTCTGTTTCAACAACAATAGTTAAAAAGAAACAAAATCCCAATGGCAGAGCTCATTCTTTCTGCTGTCCTTGATGCGTTGTTTAAGAATCTGACCTCTCCTGAACTGCTTAAGTTTGCAACTCAAGAGGGTGTACGTTCGAAGTTCAAAAAATGGAAAAAAAAGTTGAAGATGATTGAGGCACTACTGAATGACGCGGAGCAGAAGCAGCTGGAGGATGAAGCTGTGAAGATGTGGCTGGAGGAGCTCCAAGACCTGGCTTATGATGCGGAGGACATTTTGGATGAGTACGCGACTGAGGCTTTGACAAGAAAGCTTAAGAGAGAAAAGCATCAGGCTGCCACTAGCGGGGCTCGGAAGCTCATTCCTTCTTGTTGCATTAGTTGCACTCCGACTGCTATATGGGCTGATTTCAGTATGCGCTTCAAGATAGACAATATTACTAGCAGGTTACAAGATCTCTGCCAGCAAATAACTCAACTTGGGTTGGTTAAGATTGCTGGAGGGAGATCGACTGCTTCGTATCAGAGACCGTCAACTACAAGTTTGCGCATCGAACCTGCTGTTTATGGGAGAGAAAAAGATAAAGCCAAAATTCTTGAACTCGTGTTGAGGGATGAACCAGATGATGCCAACTTTGGTGTGATTCCCATTGTCGGGATGGGAGGAATTGGTAAAACAACGCTGGCTCGAGAAGTATATAATGATGTGGCGCTGGAAGATTTCAACCCAAAAGCATGGGTCTGCATCTCTGATGATTTTGATGTAATGAAAATTTCAAAGTCAATACTTGAGTGCATCACTTCCAATCCATGTGATAATAAAGACTTCAATGTAGTGCAAAATCGACTTAAAGATGCATTAAATGGGAAAAAATTCCTGATTGTTTTGGATGACATTTGGAGTAGGAGAGATGACTTATGGGAAATCCTGAAAGCTCCTTTTGTGGCTGGAGCACCTGGCAGCAAGATCATCGTAACAACTCGCAGCATGGAAGTTGCATCGATTATGCGACCACGTGGGTGCTATGACTTGAGTGTTTTATCAGATGATGATAGTTGGGCGCTGTTTGTCAAACATGCATTTGATGTCAGAGGTACCCGTATAGATTGGAATTTAAATATATTTCGTGAGAAAGTTTTACAAAAGTCCAAAGGGTTGCCCCTTGCAGTAAAGACTCTTGGAGGTCTTTTATACCGCAAAAATACAGAAGAAGAGTGGATGAGACTATTGAATAGCAAGATATGGGATCTACATGGCAATATTCTCCCAGTGTTGAGATTAAGCTATTACCACCTTCCTTCAGATTTAAAAAGATGTTTTGCCTATTGTTCAATTTTTCCGAAAGATTATGAGTTTGAAGAGAAAGAACTAGTTCTTTTGTGGATGGCAGAAGGCTTGATTCAACAATCAAATAACGATGGATCAAACAACGATACGCAATTAGAAGATTTGGGAGGTCAGTATTTTGATGATCTATTATCAAGGTCGATTTTTCAAAAATCTAGTAGTCACACTTCTAAATATATAATGCATGACCTTGTTAATGATTTAGCTCAAATGGTTTCTAGAAACATAAGCTTAAGGTTGGAGGATGATGGATTGGAGTCAAATAATCAATTAAAGCTAGTTGAAAAGACTCGTTATGCTTCATATATATGTCATCTTTACAATGACAAAAGAAATTTTGAAGTCTTCAATGATGCTAAGCATTCCTTAAGGACACACTTGTCAATGTTGTCCATAGATAATTGGTGGCAACCCTTTTACATTAGTAATCAAGTTGTTTCCAACTTATTGTCAAGATTCAAAAGGTTGAGGGTGTTATCATTACAATATCATTATATCACTGAACTACCTGATTCAATTGGAGGCTTAAGACTTCTTAGGTATCTCAACCTATCTTTTAGTGGTATTAGAAATCTACCCGAGTCAGTAAACTCATTGTGCAACTTACAGACTTTGTTATTAAGGAGATGTCGAAAGCTCTTGAAGTTGCCTTCTAATATGGGGAATTTAATCAATTTACGTCATCTTGATATTTTAGATGCATTTTCAATAAAAGAGATGCCATTGGGAGTTAGAAAATGGAAATGCCTTCGAACCTTAACTAACTTTGTTGTTGGTAAAAATTCTGGAGCCAATTTGAAAGATTTAGAGGATTTAAAATCACTTTGTGGAGAACTTCACATTTCAAGGTTAGAGAATGCCACAAATTTTCAGGACACCGAAAAAGTCATATTAAGAGATAAAAAAGACCTAAAATTGCTTTTGCTAGAATGGGGGTCTAGGCTTGATGAATCACAAGTTAAAGAAGCGGAATCACAAGATACAAAAGTATTTGATATGCTCCAACCTCATAAAAATCTAGAAAAGCTCATAGTAAGACGTTATAGAGGTACAAAATTTTCTTCATGGGTGGGAGGTAGTTCATTCTTAGAGTCTAAGATAACATACCTAGAGTTGATAGATTGTAAGAATTGCACATCCTTGCCTTCACTTGGGTTGTTAGGCTCACTCAAAATTCTCATTATCAAAGGTATGAAGGGGATTAAAAGCATTTGTTCTGAATTTTATGGAGAGCATTGTGCAAAACCTTTTCAATCTTTGGAGACACTTTATTTTGAAGATTTAGAAGAATGGGAGTCTTGGGATCCTATTAAAGAAAATGATAGTTTTCTTAAACTCCAAGAGCTTTCCATTGTAAATTGTCCCAAACTCTCTAAAAGATTACCCAATAATCTTCCTTCATTGAAAAAACTTGAGATTCGCAAATGTCAGCATTTGGTGGTTTCATTATCAAACATCCCAAGGCTATGTGAGTTGGAGCTTGATGAATGTAAGAAGATTGCGTGCACTAGCTCAGCTTACTCTGAGTCATTAGAATCCATGACTTTTTCAAATATTTCAAATTTTGATGACTGGTCAATGCAAGAATTTAAGAAAGTTCAAAGTCTAAAAATTAAGGGTTGTGAAGAAGTAATAGAATTGTGGCAAAATGAGATTTCCATGGAAAAGCCGCATCATGGATTACATGGTTTCATTTCCCTTAAAAAGCTTGTTTTAAAAGATTGTGATGTCCAGCTCATAACTTTGCTTGAGGGAATTAAACAAAAAAATACACTTCTGGAAGAAATGACAATCAAGGGGTGTAATTCTCTAAATTACATTTTAAGAGGACAGATACCTCATTCTCTAAAGAAGCTTCGTATTGAACATTGTGCGAAATTGCAAAGTGTTTTGGACGATAACGAGGATACTCGTACGTTATCATCTTCATCTCCAACAATTGTATCTCACTTGGAGAAAGTCAACATCAACACATGTCATCTTGAAGACTCGTCTTTAAGTGGACTTCCATCTCTCACTTGTTTGCCCTCAACACACCAACTCTCTGCCGCACACACAAACCTCTCTATTTCAAATTGTTCAAATCACACAACATCGTCATTTACAGGTCATTTACCTGTGACACTCGAATATCTTGAAATTTCCCATTGTCCAGAGCTCACAACCTTGTTACCAAAAGACCATTTACCTGAGACTCTTCAAACCCTAATCATTAAATTTTGTGAAAACTTAGAGTCAATAGTTGACAAGTTTCATAACAACAATGCTCCTGACAGAATCTCCATCTGGAATTGTTATAAACTCAAATCCCTTCCAGAGGGCCTACACACTCTTACCAGTCTTCGTAGCATCACGATGTGGAATTGTAATGGTTTAACTTCCTTTCCAAAAGTAGAAGCCCCACCTAGCGGAATACGCACTCTCCCCTTTTTGGAAATACAAAATTGTCCAAATATACCATGGTCTGTAGAAGGTCTGTCCACCAAACTTACACTGCTTTCAATTACTAGTTACAAACAATATAAAGCGCTCATGGAATGGGGTTTCCACAATTTCACCTCTCTCAAAAGCCTTTACATTTATGGAAACGAGGATGAAGAGTGGAGCCAGGAGGGGGACGTGACAATTACTTTGCCCGCCAATCTAACTCAGCTGTCCATTATAAGATTCCCAAAGTTGAAAAACCTGTCTTTCAAGGAATTCCAAGACCAGCCCTCTCTGAAATATTTGACGATCAAACATTGCCAAGAGCTCACATCACTTCCAAGCCTCCCATCCTCTCTGACGGACTTGGAGATCGACAATTGCCCAGAACTCACATCACTTACAAGCCTCTCATCCTCTCTGACGAACTTGACGATCAACACTTGCCGAGAGCTCGCATCACTTCCAAGCCTCCCATCCTCTCTTTGGTACTTATGTATATATGAATGTCCTCTGTTGAAAAAAGCTTGTGAAAGAGAAAAAGGACAAGAGTGGCCCAAAATAGCTGACATTCCTTACGTTGAGATAGATCGAAAATTCATCTACGATCTAGAGGAGGAAGCATGAGAGGATTAGTTCATTCATGCTCATATTTTATATCAGGTATGCCCATTTATAATAGCAAAACACTTAGTTTCATTTTCATTAAAAACAATTTCTCATTATTATTACTTCATTGCACTGTTTTAATTCTCTCGGTAATGTATTGAAGACCCACTTACTTATTTGTACGTTGCTTGTTCGACAGAAGTACCAACAGAATTGATAATTGGAGATTCTCTTGTTTATGGGTCATGTCTGTCCTCTTGTGTGTAAGTCACTTTTTCCCATCAGACTAGTTGGTTTCGTGAGCTTTGTTCAACTTATTGTATAGTTCCTTCTTGAAAATTACATCTGAGATTTTGCTGTTATCTCTGTTTCTATGTGTTACAATTATATGCTTTGTTTTTTTGTTTTTTGTTTTTGTATCTCATTGTTTTAAGCTCAATGTTGATGACATGTGGAAGAATTTTCAGAAAAAGAAAAGAAAAAAAGAAGAGTGCAATATTCTTTCCCATACATTCTTTCCCATACATTATTTATGTTCTCCAGATGCTCATTGTCACAGCATTTTGATTTGACAAAATATTCTTTCCCATACATTCTTTTTTATATTTTTTTGAAGCATGTTGTACCTGCGGCAGTTATTTGTAGTTATAAAACCGGAAATAAATTTTGGATGTTATTTTCATGTGTAGTGTAGAGTTTTTTTGGAGTCAAGGTTGATGTGAGTCATTACTCTATGAACATTTTAGTTTTGTAGAAGTTCTATAATTGATCATTCTTATTGAAACCAGCTTTTGAGTATGCCTGTTGTATGCTTTAACACTTACTGTTCTTCTAGTTCTGCAAAAGCAATGACATTATATTACTTTGATTAGAAGGGCAACTTATGAATATGAAGAGAAATTTTACAATGACCACCTTGAGTCACTTCAAGTGATGGAGAAGAATTATATGACTATGGCAAGGGAAGTGGTAAAGCTTGCGGCAGAGTTGACAAATCCTGCTAATATCGATAGAACTGGTAATTTTTTGCGCTCTTCTCTTCCCTGTTTTTTGGCTTTACCCAGGAGGAGGACATGACTATTACCTTGCCCTCCACTCTAACTGAGTTGCAGATTCAAGGATTCCCAAAGTTGAAGAACCTGTCTTTCAATGACTTCCAAGACCTCCCCTCTCTGAAGTTCTTGACGATCAAAGATTGCCCTGAGGTCACATCACTTCGAAGCCTCCCATCCTCTCTTGGGCAATTAGATATATGGAGATGTCTTTTGCTGAAAGAAGCTTGTAAAAGAGTAAATGAAATGAGTGGTTCAAAATAGCCGACATCCCTCGCATTGACATAGATGGTGAATTCATCTACAATCCGTAGGAGGAAGAAAGAGAAGAGGATTAGCTCATTCATGCTCATATTCTATATCAAGTATGCCAATTTATAATAGCGAAACACTTATAGTTAGTCTCACTTTCATGATAAACAATTTCTCATTTTTATTGCTTCAATGCTCTATTCTATTACTGTCTTTAGTCCCAATAACTTATTTGTATTTTGCTTGTTACACATCACTTATGTCAATGCAATTTGATTGACAACAGTACCAACAGAGCTGAAAATTGGAGATTCTCTTCTTTGTGGGCTGTCTCTATCCTCTTGTGTGTAAGTCACTCTCTTTGATTGGTTTGTCGTGCTTTATTCAATTGTAGTTGCTTTTCATAATTACATCTGAGATTTTGGTGTTATGCTTTGTTTTGGTGTGTTATAATTTACTTGTGAGAATCATCAAGGTGTTATGCTTTGTTTTGGTGTCTTATAATTTGAATCATTAAGGTGTTATGCTCTGTTTTGGTGTGTTATAATTTACTTGTGAGACTCATCAAGCAATTGTTAATTTTCAACATTATGCTTGATTTATGTTATCCTTTCAGGTCACAGGGGTGGATGGTGAAGATGTGGTTTGCCTGATAAAGAATTCTGCTACCTTGGCTGGGCAGTTGTGTACTTTGCCGACACTTACTGATAAAGATGAGAAGGTGAGTGGATTATTGTATGTCAAATGCTTAGTGTTCACAAATCATTACCTTTTAATACTGTGAAATGGACGGTCATCTCTGTGCCTCAAATTTTTCTGTGCAGCACCTACACTTTAAATGGTAATTTCAGATTTCTTATTTGTAGATTTAATTGCTTGATGGTGATTAGTTCTGGACCTTTGGTAGTGACTGAAGTTGCTGTTATACAATTAAATTGTGGTTAATATGGTGATTAGTTCTGTGCAGCACCTACACTTTGATGGTGATTATAAATTGTGGTTTCTATGGCATTCTTATACAAGTTTCATACTGATGATTTCTTATGCTTCTTTCAATAGGTAGTTAGCCATACATGACATGTAACTTATTTTTGCAAGATATTTTGGAGTCAAATGTATGAAAAATATTATTCCAAAATCTTCATCTATGCGTTGTTAAATTTCCATTTATTTCAGGTTATAAGCACATGAGGTGTTCGAAACAACATAGATTTTCTATCATTGTCTTATACTCAGCATGCAGAAGATGTTCATCAGGTAAGAAATTTCTTACTATGGATTTTATAATATATTCTTTGTGTCTTAAATGGATTATTCTTCTTACTTGCTATTCCTTCATTAAAATTTTTTTATCATTTGTGCAGGCCTGTGCTTATCTTTCTAAACTGGGTGGTCTCAATCAAACTCATATTTTTGCTAAGATTGAAAATATAGAGGTGGGATGCGTCATTAGTAACCGTACTTCTACCTCTCAAATTCTATGTATTTTCTTGGATTTGTTTTTGACTTATCATTTTCTTCTCTCCACATATGATCTTGCAGGGATTAACTCATTTTGATGAGATTCTTCAGGAAGCAGATGGCATCATCCTTTCTTGTGGAAATTTGGGGGTAGACTTCCACCAGAGAAGGTTATCTTTCAGACCTGAAGTCAGTATGATACAACAATTTAGGTTCTACATAGAGAAGATAAAGCTTTTTGTTGGGTTTCTTTTTCTTTTCAATTTTACAATTAAAAGATTTATTGAAAAGTCCGTAAAAGAAAAGTAGACAATAACTTTTTAATAAGTAGAAGATTTATTGAACAGCTTAGTGTCTTGCTTTCACTGTATTGCTTTTACTGTATGGTTGTCACATCAGTAAATTATCTCTGAATCAGCCTATGTACATGCTGTTGTTTCCTAAAATAATTATGGGCTGGTGTTTATGTAATATCAACAGTTGATTTATAGGAAGTAGATTCATCCATTAATTAGAAGGTGGACACTTCTGTGATGCAATCAAACTAATGGGGATATTCATAGCATTGGGAATTGGCATTATTAAGGGGTCATTGTTCTTTTAGTAGTGGCTTTCTGTGGTATGGATATGCTTGTCTGTTAATTCAACTTTGATCATAAGACAAATGAAATTTAAATAGATTCTTCTGGTGATGTACCATTTTGGGATTTGCAGGTGTTTTTATTCCAAAAGGCTGCTATTTACAAGTGCAACATGGTTGGAAAGCCTGCATTGGTTACTCGTGTTGTCGACATTATGGCTGACAACCTGGACCTTAGCAGAGGATTCTTTTTTTTTTTTTTTTTTCTGTAAATAATGGAGCATAATTTCCCAATTTTTTTGTTCTAAGTTAGATCTTTGTGATCTTCTTCTTTTCATCAAGAGAAGTCTTTTTGGTTCTGTATTTTAATTGGTGGTAATACTACAGAGAGCTGTTCTGCTATGGCTGTATCATATGAGGTGCATCATTATATTCTGGAATTTTCTTTTTATTCAGAAGCTACTAGATTCTAGTATTATCCGCTTATATTAAAGATTGAATTTCTGCTTTCTTAAGGTTGCTTTGCTACAAAGGTATTGGCCCTGCTACAAACTTTTTCCAGCTAGTAAAAGAGCTGCTTCAGCTACATGTAATGACATGATGGTGGGGACCAACAAAGAACAAATAGGAGAGTTAAACAAAACATCGCATCCTAAATCCCAAAGTGAGGTGCTCTTCATGAGGCTGTCGCTATATTATAATAGTAAAACACTTATAGTTATTATTACTTCAATGCTCTGTTCTAATACTCCCTCTTAATGTATTAAATACCCACTAACTTATTTGTATTTTGCTTGGTCAACAGAAGTATTAGCAAAACTGAAATTCGGAGGGTCTCTTGTTTGTGGGACATGTTTGTCCTCTTGTGTGTAAGTCACTCTCTTTGCTTCTTCTCTTTCAGTCAGACCAGTTGGTTTCGTATGCTTTGTTCAATTATAGTTGCTTCATGATAATTACATCTGAGATTTTGGTGTTATGCTCTAATTTCCTCCTTGTTTTCAGTTTAAGGTTGATTACATATCGAAGCATTGAACTAAAAATTTTGTTCTCCTGATGTTCACTGTCACATCATTCTCTTTTTCATATGTTCCATCAATGTATGGACAAACTGTGTTTGAATGTAAGCCTTTGAAAATATACTAGAATTATTTTTTCAATCTACAAGCTTTCTCGTCATTTTGGAACTCAAACCTATTTGTGTAGCTCCCTTTAGATGTTAGCTTTTCTCTAAAGTATATATGTTCTACTAATGCTCCAAATGTTTTCTTGAAAGATCTAATTAATATTATGTATTCTGTCACGTATTGGATTTGCATCTTTGTATCTTAATTAGGTAGAAAACTTTTGGAGTAATCTCAGAATTAATATAATTTGTGTGACCTTATATAAGCACTTATCATGTGCACTTACTATAAAAAAAAATTTAATGAAATTCAGTAGGTTTTGCCGCCATGATGTTGACATGTAAATCATAGCCTGTTTGGTTTGATTTGAGAGTTCAAACTCTAATCTAATATAGGTTTTCTTATCAGGCCTGTAATTTGATGCCATGAAAAGCACAAGCCCCTTTTATTATTTTGGATTACTTTTGTCAATGGATGACATTTTCTTTTGTATCTAGATGTGAATTACTTATGTGACTCATCGATACATCATTTTGTTGGTCAGTTTTTCACATTCATTATATAAAATGTAGAATGTTATACCTTCCAAAACAGTTCATGTGCTTTGTTGTAATTCCATAGTTATCCATATTTGTTGACCATAATAGCTATGTTTAATCATTATGTTGTTATTGCAAAGGGATCTTGTACTCCATGATGTCAACTAATGCTTAAAAGATTGGATTACCATTTCATCTGAGCAACATCCAACATCATCAACACAATGCATTTGCAGATCTACTTGGAAGAAGAGTCATGGAGCTCAGCAGAGGATTGTTCTATAAATACTGAGGATTGTTCTATAAGTACTGGAACATCTTTCCTTGTTTTCTATTCTAAGTTAGAGTTAACGATGTTTTTCTCTTCTTCTAGACAAATCCTTGTAGTCATGCATTTAAATTGAATTAATATTGCTGATAGATGTTCTGCTATAGCCATATAATATGAGGTGCAGCTTTATACTTTGGAATTTTGTTTTTGTTACAAGAACTTCAAGATTTTAATAGTATCCACTTATATTAGGGACTGAAATTTCTGCTTTCTTAAGGTTGCTTTGCTGCAAAGTTATTGGCCTTGCTACAAAGTTAGGTTCCAAATTTTTTCTAGCTAGTAAAAGAGCTTCTTCAACTGCATGTGATGGCATGAAAGTGGGGACCAACAAACATCAGACAGGAGAGTTTAACAATGCATCGCATCTTGAATCCCAAAGTGAGGTGCTCTTCGTGAGGCCATTGCTATTTTCTTCTCTTTTTATTTCTTTTCTGTTTAATGGAAAGTAATGAACTATTTGGATCTTAAAGTGAGGTGCTCCTGGTGTTGAATGATTCTTCATTTCATTGATTTGTTAAACGTTTGTAGGTGAAATGGTGTAGCATTGTTTAGATGGAGTCAGAAATTGTTCAATTTTCCCATGAAAGCTAGTTTGCAAGTAACTTGTCTATCAAATTCTTCATATCGGAAGGTAAATACAAGAGACAAAGATAATATCTTGATATCAAAAAACACAAGTTGTACAACTGATTTGCATCAACTTTGATCCTATTGTCAATAAGGTTGAGATACCAATATCCAAACTACATTTTCTAATCAATGTTATTCTATAGTGTTGTGTCCATTTGGTAAATAGCAGAAGTTTCTTCGAATCTAGTCTGGTTTACTGCTATTCTTTATGAAGTTGCAATCATCTCTAAAATGTATATTGTTATCTTCTGCTAAAAAATTGCATTTTGGTTTTGTTTTCAGTTCCTGACTTGGAGCCATATCTGTGGCGTTGAACATGTTGGTTATAGGTGTTTTCAGCTATGGCTGGCTGACCTGAGGTGGAGTGTATATGTTAGTGGTGCACTTTTGTACAGAAAATCTTAGAAGATTTATTATCTGCTTTAATGGAGACTAAATAACAGCAATTCATTGACACTATGGAGGAGGAAGCAAGATTTTTGGACCTCCTTAAAGTCCCAAGGTATTAAACTAATTTGACTTTAATTTTATTGTTCTTGGAGGTTCAAAAGGTTTAACATAGTTGTTTAACTCTTTTTAATATTTAATTTTGCTGAATACAAATTTTTTCCAAGAGGAGATAAGGATGACCACGCACTCAAACTTCACTGCTTATTGCATCTTTCCAAGAGTTGAAGTACCTACCTTCGAAGGATATCAAAGACTTCCCCTCTCTTCAGTTTTAGGGCATCTTTTCCAGTTCTATTCTGAGTTGAGAGTCCCTTATGCACTTCTAAACAAATTCCTTGTGGTTTTGTGTTTTAATTGGTGATTTAGTATTGAGAGATGTTTTGTTATGGTTGGATCACATGTGGTGCAGTGTTATATTTAGAGTTTTTGCTTTCGCAGTTTCTTTACAGAAGCTTTGAAATTCTAACACTTTCTGCTTATGTTAGAGAGTGGATTGTCACGTTTTTAAGGTTGCTTTGTTGCAAAGTTATGAGGTGGTTCAAGGTTGGGCTGTAGTTCCAAATCTTTTTCCTGCTAGTAAAAGAGCTGCTACAACTACATGTGATGGCACGGAAGTGAGGATCAACAAAGATAAAATAGAAGAGTTGAATGGAAATCATCACATCTTGAATCCCAAACTGAGGTGCTATTTTTTTCCTTGTTTCTGTTACTTTTTTTTTTTTTTTTAATTTCCTTAATGGAAAGCAATAGACTATATGACTATCAAACTGAGGTGCTCTTGGTGTTAAATGGTTCTTTACCTCATTGATTAGTTAAACTTTTGTAGGCGAAATGAAATAGCATTGTCTAGATGAAGATAACATAAAGTTTTTATATTTTCCATGAAATTTGGTTTGCAAGTAACATGTTGATCAAATTCCCAATATTAGTAGGCAACCACAAAAGACAAACAATTTTTTCATATAAAAAATTGTAGGTTTTTCAATTAATTGGCTCAACTTTGATGATCTTATTGTCAAAAAGGTTTGAGGTACCAATATCCAAACTTCCCTTTGTAATTGATGTTATTGTACAGTATTGGGTTTAGCTTTCAATAGATAGCAAGGTTTTCTTCAAATTCAGTTCAGTTTGCTGCTATTCTTTGTAAAGTTGCGATCATCTCTAAGGCTCTATGTTGTTACCTTTTGCTAAAAATTGGATTTTGCTTCTGTTCACAGTTGCTGAGTTTAGTTGTTTATGTGGAGTTAAACATGCTGGTTAGAGGTGTTTTCAGCTATTGCTGACAGGCCTGAGGAAGGTAGAGTGTATATGCTAAGTTTTGGTAGTGCATTTTTCATTGTATGAATGGCTAATTTGCACTTAAAGAAAACAACTAACATGGTATCTTGTGGTTATGCCTTGTCAGTTGTCATCAAAGCCACATGCACTGTTGTGCTGAGAAATAAAATATGTCTCATTGTCATGTAACAACCTTTAAAGGCCTCTCATCCAGATTCAAAGCATGGAAGTAATTATGCTTTAACTTGGTATAAAAAGATATGAGGAGCCTCCATATCAAAATTTTAAGACTCATGCAGGAGGTATATTTGCATCTTACTAATCCTTTTCCTTTTAGTATTTTCAAAATTTTTCTTCTCAAATACATTGTATGGAATGTTTGAACAGCTGGACATGTGGGGAGTTGCAAACACCATTTTGAAAAACCAAGCCAGGGCGATGAAAGAATTACCGCAAGAAAGAAAACCAGAAGCTATGCCAATTGCTCTGTATTTTGGTGAAGATCATTTAAAAGCGTGATTGATCCAAGTTGTTGGGGAGTTACGATAGGAATAATGGAGATTCCATCTTCATTACCTTCATCCTTCAACAACAAATCAAGTATTGCCTCTTGATCTTTCTCCCTTCCATAAACATGAGTTTCAGTTAAAAAAGTTGTTGGTAATCTTTTTTTATATCTGACCTTGTTGGACCTCCCTTCTGAATTCTCTCTTAAATCCAATAAGTTGTTCTTATGTGCTGCTATCTCTTGCAATCTCTCAGTGATCTCCCTTCCGAATTCTCTAGTCCTCAAGGGTTTTGATAGTGAAGATGAGTGTCGATTGGAGAATCAATACAAGGATATTTCTACGAACACGTTGCTTGAAGAGGCAAGAAAAAGTGTGCTTGATTGTGGTAAAGTGTTGCATTTGGTTTCGAAGCTGCTTTCCGTACCCAAATCATCAAAGGAATCTGATGATGATCAGAATGAGTGTGAAAAGAAGAAAGTGCCATTGCCTGAGAGATGTAATGGGGGCAGGAGAAATGTAAGCTCTCTGTCTCACTTAAGGTCTTTTCCATTGTGCTTTTCCTCTTCAAGTTGTAATTTTTTGTTTGAATTTTAGACTTTCAATCAGTTGGGACAATGGGAGGTAAAATATGGAAGAAGAAACAACGTAGAATCACATCCCAAAAAGCGTTCAAGTTGAGAACTGAGGTATGTATTGTTTGGTTTGAAATGACAACTAGGAACCTCATAATTTTAATGACTCATTGTGATTTTTTGGTTTAATCATTGACCACAGATGAACCAGCAGAGGTGAGACTGTTTATTAAATAAAAATGGAACAAAAAGCTCCTTTAGTTTTGTGTTAGAATGAAAAATGCATTAATGCTTTGGATATATGGTGGCATTCCTGAACTGCTATGAGAACATAACAAGCATTAAAAACAAATTAATTTGATTATTTGCATGTTTTCACTTGTGACATAAATTTGAGTTTTCCATATATAATATTGATAAGGTTGATTGTTCTTGCTTTTGTTTATGTGATTTCAGTGCGTGATTAAACCTTAGGTTAAAGAGATAACTAAGCTCCTCAGTGATGTGCGGGTAGTGGAGTGTGCTGAGTTTGACTCAGGTACTGTCTAACTCCTTCAACAATTTTTTCTTGGAACTTCTACCCTGATTTACATTGTACCTTGCTCTACCTATATAACAAGTAAATTAGACAACAACTGTTTGTTTTGAGCTTCTGATTCTGCTGGGACAAATAACAAAATCTTAAATTAGAATTGACTGATTTAAGTTGCCATAGCAGTGTATCAAATTCTTTATTTCTTTTTAATAATTCTAGGACACAGGTAACAGAAACTGAAACAGGTTTCTAGGAGAGTTACAAACTGAATATTGACACATTCTTTCTTTGAGGTTGCTTTTGTTAGACGTTATAGTTAGCCAAATTATTTTCGAGATAACTGTTATGGCAGAAATAACAGCTGTTGTTGCTCTGCCAACATTGCTGAACAATGGAGCTTGTGAAACTTGATTTCAGAAGTAATATATATTCCCTGATGTCTACTGCTCCTAACAAATGTGACTAAAATTAATGGCTCTAATAGTTGATTTTGAAGCTCAGAGAGGGGACTAAACTTCCATAGTTAATTAATTTGTAGTATTAGCAGTTCGTGTGGTATATATTGGCATGTTTTTTCTGTCGGCAAGTTGGATCCATTTGAATCCTTTATCATTGAAATAGCTTCAAATAATATCATTGCACTGCACCTGATTAATAAAACAATATCATTAGACATGACACGATCAGAGACCTTCATCACTTTTATTGTTTATATTTATTAAATAAAATAACTAACTAAATGTTCAAATGCAATTACTCCTGCACACATTAGAAGAGATTTAATATATGTTACTAGTTAAAACAGAGAATGTAATAATTTAAGTCACCACTCTTGAGAGTTACGTAGCATTTAGAAATAACATAGCATTTAAAACTAATGCAACATGAATATTCGTAATGCATACAAAATACTTGCAACGGTTTCAACTTCACCTTCCATTAAACTTCATAACAATTAATGGTACTTTATGAAATGTCAACAGCATATATTTGCACCCTGGTTATTGGCATTCCATAAAAGTATCACATACACAAGCTTGTTTTGCCAACAAGTATTAACATACCGTACACATCATTTATGCTAGGGTGAGCAGAATCAAATAGAAACACACTTTGGTCTGTTCTTCCCATTCCATGCAGTGTCGGAACGATCACCCGTAACAGCATTAGAAGATGCATTTCGAGCAAGTAAAGCAGCACGAGCAGAATTTTGAGTGGAATGTGGAGCAGCTGCAGCAAAAGCTTTAATTTTACATGCCCTCGATTTATTATTTGAACCTTGTTGAGAGGATCCAAACTCATGACGCTCAATGATACAGGATCTTGGGTGCAGCAGGATGCACTATCAATCCCCAGAAACAATGTGCATCTTGCTACAGGAAAGTTTTTTCCATATTGTTGTCAACAAGATTTTTTCGATGCCTGGTTTCATGTCCCTTTTCCATGACTAGACTCGACACGGTACATGTTGGAGTTGTAGTGTCAGGCAACAAATTTTAAGCACAGGTGATGCAGTTCGAGGTCTGATTGATATCTCTCCTCTTCTTATTGTATTATCAAGCTCTACTATGAGCTCGTACTGACAATTGTGGTACAAGTACAAGAAGGAGTATCGATTATAAAACTATGGGAACAAAGAGTGAGACAAGATGTTGTTTCTTAATGGTGATTGTTAGCATTCTGTATTGGCATAACATTGAAACTGCATTTGAGCTGAGCATTTGAAATTTGGATGTCCAGATTAATAATTACTGAAAAATTTCATGAAGTTCATTGAAAAAGTTCTCTCAGTATTTGTTAGTTTATGAGCAAAGTGATGTTCGAACCCGTCTCAATACTAAGGTGGAGGGCAAGGTACACAATTAACAATTACTTAAATGGATTTACTTATTTATGAGTACACACTAATTATTTTAGTCGATTTCTGTAGATAGAATCACAAGATGTTAGAGTGTTTCCCTATTGTGTTGTTTTCAACATTTAACATTTAACAAGATGTCGAATGATTCCCTTCATAAAGTTATACCTATTTTGCATACGACACTAATAAATTTTGTTAAATGATCTTTCATATTTTAATGTCCACTTGCAGTTCTTTTAACGAAATTATTTATTAATTCATGATATATAATTTTTCTCAACTGCTACAACAAAAGTTGGTGGCACATTCTTGGCAACTACACACCATTAATTATTTTAATTTCAAAGTTAACGCATATATCAATAAGCAAACCGGTTACTGCTTTTTGTTCTTGGTGTACGACAATACTTTACTTTCATTTTTTTTTTTAAATTTTTATTTTTAGTATTTTCTGGTGTCTCCCTGTTTGATTTTTATTTAATAGTAATAGTAGTTGTGGCAATTACTTATCTAAAAATTATATTTGAAAGCATACTTACAAGATCAAAAGAGTTTCTATTTGTTGATTGGAAAAGCTTATGATCAGTATCAATTACATAATTAAGCTGAAACATTTTATGCACTATTTTGAAACTTAATTTACATATGCTGTCCACCGCTTTCAATCAAAGAAACAATTCTCTCTTAGTTTAAAGGTGTTAGGGTGGGTTCATAGGGTTTTATATAAAAATAAAAAATAAAAACTTAATATATGGTTGATCTTACAAGGAAAGTTAATTGAAATTGCTAGTAATATGTACACTCCCAAGTATATCTTTTATAGGTATCCACATAATATAACATTTCCACTCTATCAATTGAATCTGAAGTCGTGTGGTTTGGACAGTAGCGCAGTGGTAAGCTACCGTTGCCTATGACCTTCTCAGGTCATGGGTTCTACATCCCTCCTCCCCCATAATTTGTGAGTCTATCTCCTACCCACTGTGGGCTGTCCCCTCTCCTTTGATATGGATTGCTCCCTCCAGTTTTTTGAGAGCTGCTCCCTATACCGTATCATCAGAATCTTATCCTGTTTGATGCCAACTTTCCCTTGAATTAGAACCAGTACTTAGAAAAAAAAAAAATGAATAAATAAATCTGTAGTATACTTTTTAATTATATATACATAAAATGTCACTACACTGACAAATAATACAATCACACGTTCACCTTGTAATTAGCAATCGTTGTATATAAAAGCTAATAAGATTCGTATAATCGTTTTAAAAAAGAATCGTTGTAAGGTCACTATGCTGCCAAACAATCTGGTTATCATGTTGGTGGTTGCTGAAGTCTGCATTGTTTTGTAAAATTAATATGTAATCCATTTGCAAATTTCATATTATTATTTAGTTTGATTTTCATCCACTCGAATCAAAGAAGCAATTTCTGTAGATGTTAGAATATGACTATAATGCTTTGTTGTCACCATTTATCAACACCATTGACCATTTTTATAGAACTGATTTCATTCCCATTAATGTAAACATTTTGTATGTAGAAGTGGAGAACTACTTTTTCTATTAATAGTTTAAAAAAATAATTCTTATTAATCCTAAAATTTTATAATCTCAGAGAGTTTCTAACAGGCCAAAAGTATTTGCACTTGCAATATCTTTAAACGCATTTTTTTATATAAATTTATTTAATTATAATAGAAATTTCCCAGTTACACGACAAAATTAAGTTAGTTGCCATTTTTGAAAAGTTTGACACCATTTAAATTAATCAGTAAACATAATCTTATTGTTACTTCACAATAAGGAAGAGATTTCCAGGTATTCGCTCTTTTATGAATATAATGAAATTCAAACTGCTCATAAATATGAAAGGAGAGCAATAAATTGAACTAAAAATTGGTGTTAAAAACAGAATTATTTTTCCAGCAAATTTTTAAAAGAATTTTTTTATCGAATCATGGTAAATTCACATTAATAGTCAACCAACCGATGTGAAAAATACTTTTATTAATATTTACTTAATTAATTATTCAATCAAGTCACTATAATACAATTCATATGCATTACTATGTATAGAATGTGTCCACAGGCAGGGGCGGACCTACATTGGGTCTAGAGGGGACATGTGTCTCCCCTGAAATTTTTTAAAAAATAATTAAATTTATAATATTAATCGTTATATTTTTAAATATATCAAAATCAATTTGTAATATTAATATATTTTTAAATATATTAATATATAAATATATTAATTGCTATAATTTATAAATTTAATTATTTTTAAAAAATAATTAAATTTATAATATTAATCGTTCACTATACATTATTCTTATTCCAAACTATGAAATATCATTGACCATATCATTTTTACATATATTATTGACTAATTTTTCGTTAATTTTTCAATCTTTTAGATCTCTCTCGCATCTCGTTTATTACTTAGTAAATGTTGTGGATTCATTTAAAGAAATTGTCAAACATTTATATTATTTGCAACTCAAATTGAAGTTTTTTTAAAAAAATATTTTCGAAGTTCTTTTATTTTTTTTGTTCATGTTGTTCAAATAAAAATCAATAATGTTTAAATGAAGAAGAGTGAGCTACTGAAAAAGAGCTTTGAAGATTCGTAAAGAGAAATGAGATTCATGAGTAATTAAAAAATAGTGAATTACAATTGTTTTTATTTTTAATTTTTATTTTATTTTATCTTGTTATAAAGTGTTGTATCTAATATAAAAGTCTAGATCCACCACTTCATGACATCCCTTTATTTTCACTTGGCATCTTATCACTTATAATAATTTATTACTTTTCTAATTTGTTTATTTTTAATAATTTAAATTTAACATACTTCTCATCAATAAATCTTAAAATCTTAAACTTTCAGATGTAAGTTATTACATTAAAATTGTTCATGCATTGTCATGATTCAATTTTTTTAATATATATATTTTTTACTTTATAGTTTTACTTTATTATAACTTTAGGTAGTTTATGTTATTTTTTCATTTTTCATTTTTATTTATTTGATGATTTCATTAGGATTTTTTTAGCAGAAGACTACTTGGTTTGCTTAAGTATGATGTGCGTTTTCATTTTATTTAAACTATATTATGTTGTCGAACTTTGTTTTATATAAAAATATTATATATTTAATATGATCTTAATTTTCAATGTTTTTATTATTTATTCATATGCCCCTCTTGAACAAATTTTCTTGATCCGTCACTATCCACAAGGTTTTGTAATTAAAATTTAACAACTTGATCATACCAGAAATCTAATTATAGTTGAAAAGTAATTTTGACATACATTCACTTTCTATGAGACTACCACACAATCAATTAAAAATACCCATATTTGGGTAATATACCATTAAAGTGGTAAATTATACAATCATAAAACTATATATATATATACATATATACACATATAGAGGGCTTTTATTTTATATATATATATATATATATAATTGTAAGCTTCTCATGCTTATAGGTTATGAGTTTGAATTGTATCCACATTTCATAAATCTCGAATTATTACAATTGTTCAGAAGAGGAGAACCAAAAAAAAAAAAAAAAAAATCTCTATTAGTATTATTATTAGAGATATTGTTGAAAACCTGATAAAACAAGACTTAAACATGTATGAATACACTCTCCTTAAAGCGTTATGCCCCCTCTTGGTTCAGATTGCTTATTTGTTATACATCAAGTTCTTTCCAGGATATGGCAAGCCTTTTGGGTAAATCTACACAAAGCAAATATGAAAATTTACAAGAGGATTATGAACACTTTTTTGTTTCTAACAACTCTGTATACAATTTTTTTTTTTTTTTTTTTTTTGTATGTGTTTAAAATAATTCTCTGAATTAATATATATATATATATTTTATAGAGTTTTGAGATCTATTGATAGAGAGAAGTCTTTTCAAAAACAAATAACCAACAGTAAAATCACATGTTTAAATTAGTTGTATCTTTCATGTGATAATATCTATCGACCGTCAAAATTTTAAATTTATGTAATTTAATAATTTTTATTTTTGACCGATACTAAAATTCGAGCAAATAATACATATTTACAATTAATATTTAAATTGTAATCTCATACACAGTATGGTGCTAGTTAATGGTTTTTAAGCTCCTTTAAAAAAAAAAAAAAAAAATTCCAATTGTAATAATCATAGAAAATAGTCTAGCGGTAGTAATCACATCTCTAGTAGAGATGGTACCTATCAACATAATTTTAATCCAACTACGATTAGAATAACTTAGAGAGAGAGAATAAGAATAATCTAATAATTATCTTTCCTAATTAAATAATTAACATAAATAAACAGCACCCATTATAGTTCTTTTCATTGATCATGTAATTATGTTTCAAGAGCCAATGCTCGAATAATTTTTAATTTGGTACACCGTCTCTAAGGTCTAACTTTTAAAAATATTAGTGAAAGAGTAATACCATTTAGATTTAAAATTAATAAATAATTATAGTTCCCCGTAACATACTAGTTAAATTACAACATCTTTTTATTAATTACATGGTAACGTTGGATCTTGGGAGTCGAAATAGGTAACTCTACCGAGAGCAAAACTAATTTCTAGTCAGCTGAAGTGATATTTCAACAGGTCCTATCTAACAAAAAATTCCGCAATTACACGTTCTCACAGCTTACACAAGTTGAATACATCATAAGTGTGTATTATTTATTTATTTTTTTAAATTTTATTATTTTTATTATTATATCACTAAAATAAACCTAAGAAATAGTGAGGATCAAATGAGATATTGAACACTGAAGGTGAAGTCTCGAGAGCGGCTCCTATATAGAAAGAATCAATCTACACATAGGTGAGAATCTGCCCTCACATAGGGGGGAGCTGCCACATTTTCTAACCTCCCGGGTGTAGAACCCTACCAAGGAAATTGGCAAGGGGAAACTAGCACTTAAACCGACGACACCAACTGTCAGCTACTGAATACATCATAAGTTGAATCGTACTAGAATAAGAAAATTTGAGATAAGAAAAAATGGGATATCTAACATTATTCAACTAGGATATTTGACATTGCAATATTATTTATACTCATTTATATTTAATCTATAAATTCATAAGAATTTAGTTTAAATTAATTATAAAATGTTTAAGGGATTAATATAGATATTTACAATAGAAAATGAGAATATTAATTTATCTAAAGAATCTTAGGGATTTCCTACGTTCAAATTATGTTAACATCTTTTGCATTTTCATAAATAACATTGGTCTCTTGACCTAATCACTTGAATTAGAAAAATTTAGAATCGCAATTCTGTATCCGAATTGTACCGTTGCAATTTAATATTAATTAGCATTGGTTTTATAGGAATACAAGTGGCTACCACATTGTAATTAAAAATACTATGTTGGTGTCATCATTAAAGATAACATATAATTAAATAAATGTTTAAAGTTTATTAATGCCACTGTCTTGGAATGTGTTGAAGGCATGTGAAGCTGTGTAGCATATTCCAATCCAATGCTCTGCTTTACCCGTTTGCAATTGTTTAGCACTTGAATTATATCTTAATTACTTCATAGTTGTAAATGAAATAAGAAACTTGGATGTACTTCATATTTTTAAGTATGAAGACTTTAGTCATTCATTTGAGACTTAATAGTTTAATGTGCGACCTAATACCTTAAAATTAGATATGGTTATCTCCAAAATATATCACCATCTATAAAAGAATAAATAAAATCAGTAAAAGATACAATATTGAAATTTCAAGCACTTTATGAAAAGATCTAAAAAACCTTGAAAATAAAATTAAATCTTGATGAATTATATTAAATTTCAGATAAAGAATATAAGTTTCCATCTAAAATATAAATCGCAAATGAAGAAATGATCAAAAAACATAAGACTCGATGTAATAGTCCGATTAGTAAGTTATTAATAACCAAATAAACTGGTACTATTTTGTTCAATATATAAAAATAATGAAGTTGATATGTAGTTGTTAATTTGTACTGAGGTAATAAATTTTTTATCTTATATCCAATGTAAAAAAATATAATAAACAAAAAAAACAAACAAACAAACCGTAATATCAAATGTAGTTGTTAAACGTGGATAGTCAACTAAGATTTTTTATTTTTCACATGATAAAAATAAATATTGAATCAAAATCATTAATTGCATAATAATATTCGAATTGAAGAGTCAATACAGATCATTTCAAGAAGAAAATAATAAAATTAATTTTGCTCTATTATCTCTGTTTCTAGTCTAACACTTATTGCATTTCTCATGGCAGAGCACTAACACTTTTACTATCCTAATTTTATTTTAATTTGTTTTTTCAAGTTAGTGATAGAATAACTTTCCATCTTGTGAAATACAGATTGGATGGTTTCATACTAATAAATTCAACTAAGTTGGAATTTGGTATGACTAAAATAAAATGCACGTCTGTTAAGGTGTACATGAAGAAGCTCTTTTCTTCCAAGATTCCTAGTGTTATGGAATTGTATATCTATATATATATATATATATTTTGAAGGAATTAAATATATTTCTATACATAAACAGTTTTTCTTAATAGCTAAGCAATGACTCACTGTGTACTTAAAAGTTACTTGCCTAGGTGAGCAAGCACACCTACATAGCTTTTTGACAAACAACGCGTCACATGTTCGAGTATAGTACACTAAGGGTGGAAAGTTGCAGTGTAGCCCTCTTATAAGAGAATAAATTACAAAAAAATCCCTTTATCTAGAGAGCAATTTTTCCCACTCAATATGAGGTCCTTATCTCCATGTTGTTGTAGGGAATAAAGTTTAATAAGTATTAGGATCCAAACCGATCCATAGAGTTGTATCTAGAGAGTCCAATAATTTGTAATTTATACTTATAATATATACACATATATATGTAAGTAGTGACTCACTATGGCCCCCTTACACCTCTAACATATCAATGAGAGTTCTACCAAAATTCCATGGAGCCACCTACCACACTTGATTTAGAAATGAGTCTACACGGTTTTGAAAAGTAAGGGCTAGTAACATCAAACTTTTATAGTGTTTTTATCTTTCAAGCACAATTCACTCTTTTTAATTTTGCTTTTAAAACACTCAATTATCAATAAATATCAATAAGAGTTCCACCAAAATTCCATAAAGTCATCTACCACACTATATTCAGAAATGGATCCACACGGGTTGAAAACTAAGGGCTAGTAACAATAAATTTATACTGTCTTTTGTCCTTTCAAATACAATCACTCTTTTGAATTTTGCTTTTAAAACACTCAATTTACTTCCAACAAGGGAAACTATATATTAATGGTTAAAGTTTCAATTAGAATTTATTCAAAAAGAAAAAGTTTAAATTAGAATCAATTTAGAATATTTAAAATTATACGAACCATAATGTTTAATACACTATTATATTTTCCATTGTATCAGTATTAGAATTTGGTAAAATATAGTAGCATTCGAATTTGCACTCTTTTTTAATATTGGTTACGGTATGACTAATCAAACCAAAATCATTATCAAACTAGATGTGGACATTCAAATTTATGCTTTAAAAGTCACAAAATATGTATTCAAAATTGTTGTTTCATAAGACTATACATGGTATACATGACCTCTTAATTATATTAATATTATTATTAATGTAAAACATCTAAGAAAGATTTACATACAAAAAACTGTGGAAAATTCAATTACCAATAACTATTGCCCACATGGTTTTTGAATCTTGATTCATAGTTAATGTACATATCATTAAAGTGGAAATTATTAAACATATTTGACAGAACATATATAAATTCATTCTGAGTTCAATCATAAATAAAATTTCAATTATCTTTGACAGTTGTCAATTTGGGCAACATGCCTCATAAATGAATATTTTACGTATACGAAATGTTCTATAAAATGTTATGCAGAACCCAAATGAGCTAAAAATGATTAAAATTTCATTTAAGATTAAAAATGAATAAATTTTTATTTTAAGCTAAACACAAATTTACTTTTTCATTTTAGCCAAAGGCAACTTTGTCCCATCATAACATAGCTGGTCAAAAATTTAGTACTAGTGTGTACTTAGCTCTTGTATCAATTACATCAAATGTTTTCAAATTCTTTTAATTTTATATTTAATTTCTATGATAATCAATACGTCGATACGAATAAATTTATTATCGGTACAATTATTGTAACATTAACAGATCATTAGACATTTAACCATAACTTGCGTTCCAAAATTTATGATAAATATGGGTGGACTCTACCCGGTTTGAAAATTAAACAACTTTCACTAACCAACTTTATTCAGTCTTCTAATGTTTCACTGTTTAAAAACTCATTTTAAATTCAACAACAAAAAGTAAATACTGACGGAATCCATATAGAAATAATGGTAATGGAGCCCAAGAAGTTTTGATATGAGTTGATATGAGTCATTTCACTTGATATGAGTTATTCTCTTTTACTTCTTAGGAGTTGTTCCCCCGGATGTGTCACTAAAGTTTTATTCCGTTTGGTCTCAATTGTCCCCGGACTAGTATCGGCACTAAAAAAAAAAAATTGAAGTGCAGTTTTTAATTGAATTATTATCATTTTCCCTTCAATGATTAATGAATCGTCATTTTTCTTCTATTGATTTAAAAACATCATTTTACCTCTTTTTTTGACTTGAATTACAATTTTATGGAGGTTTTTTTTTTTTTTTTTAAATCATCAAAGAAAAAAATGATGATTAACCAATCATTAGGGGAGAAAATGATATATAATAACTTTTTTAATTATATATACATAAAATGTCACTACACTGACAAGTAATACAGTCACACATTCACTTTGTAATTAGCAATTGTCATATATAAAAGCTAATAAGATTTGTAGCTAAATAGGTTTATTTTACTTGGCCTTTTACTTCTTGACCACCAAAAAGTAGCTAATAGTTTTATTTTATTTTATTTTTACTAGCAAGTTATTTAGCCTGGTGGCTAAACACACTGGCCTGCTTTTCGTAAGCTTTGGCTGGATTGAGTACCGTCTCCTTTAAAAAGTCCACATTTTCCATTTAGCTCACTAAGTAGTGGGCTAATTACTCTCAAGTCTCTTGCAATTAGAGAACAGTTTTTCTACCTAGCATGGGTCTCTCTTTCTCTCTTATTATGTGAGTAGAGTTAAAAATTGTGTTATATTTCAGGCAATTTCTTAGAGTCTCATTCAAATTATTCCCATAGTTGTAAAAGTTGGTATCTATGTACTTATAACTTCAAAATATATATATTATTTTTTTCGGATTTTGACAATGATAAAATAAAAAAAATTTTGTGTGTAACAAAAAATTTCAAATTTTGCATTATTTTTATTCAGTCATATCTAAATAAAATATATTTAGTAGGGGCCATTCCTTCATGTATATATAAAAATATTATTAATTTTTTTAAATCATACTTAAATATATTTCTTGAGAAACTTTCCCTCTATAAATATTCTTTAATTTCTTTAAGTTTGGTTGAGAAATCTTTTTTTTTTTTTCCTTAAAAGATTGTGTTTCCAGAACGTTAGATGGGTTTTATGCCTATGTTGTTGGTTATTGGAATTTTTAAACCTTCTTCAACAGTGTTTGGCATATCATTCGAAAGCAAAAATGATCTTTTGATACACCCTCAGTTTATGAATTCTTCTTTTGATTTGGTGAGCATGTAACTTTTAACAGAGATAAAATAGGAATATTATTATTAGGTAGATTAGGTTAGTTGGAATGAGGTGTTGGATATGAGACAAAAGATGATGGTGGGACCGAGACAAGACCATGAGAGTATGAGACAAATTGTCATGGTGGGACATCAGATAAGGTGTTTGATACGACATTAACATCATCAACTCATAGTCTATTTACCCACCACGCAACCTAAAAACAAAGAGATTAGATATGGATTTATCTTTTCTCAATCCCCGAATTTTTTTTTTTTAAAAAAAGTGACGAACAAAATAAATATTTATTTTACAGCCAGAATCAATAATTTAACAAATAAAAGCAATACATGAATTAAGAAGAAACAAGACCTGAGTAAATACCGGCAAAAAAAAAAAACAAAACAAAACAAAATAAAAAGACATGATCAAGAGTTGTGTAATTAATTGTTCGTGTGGTTGGTAACCACGTGGAGTCAAGACAACATAGCAGAAAAGGACCCGATTCATAAAATAGTGAACATTGAAATAGAAGGACTGAAATTATATATATATTACTATATTTATATTTGTAAATTAAAAAAGAGACAATTTCAGGTTTGGCCCATTAGAAAACAAAAATATTGTTTTTACCAACCATTTTACAAAAATTCGTTTTTAACCTCTCAAACAAACTAATTTCTTCCTATACCCAAGTTACCCAAATTGCCCCTTAGTCAAATATTCTTTCCAAACTCAGATGAAATGTCAACAATACCCTCAAGCCTCCATAACCACTACTCTTCTTCTTTTCCTATGGTTTTAGGCTTCTTCTTTTCCATCCCATTTTCGATTCTCTCATCATTATTGTTTGTGCACCCATTCAACATTTTTGAATCCAAAAAGCACACATTCAATCAAGCTTCATTCTCTCTAACAACAACCCTCACATTCAACATTTTTCTCCAAGTTTAAAGGTATGTGATTGTTGTTGGTTGTTTTTGAAATTTTTTGTTGATAATGCTTAGTTGAAAGCCTTAAAAGTGATTTATGGTTGTGATTTTATCATATATAAGTGTGATTTGCAAGAAACTAAAGGAAATCAAAGAGCCCGAAAGTTCTGGTATCGGAACCGGGTTTTATGGGAGTATAAAACCCGGTTCCGGGTTTTATGGTGGCATAAAACCCGAAACCGGGTTTTATGGGGGTATAAAACCCGGAACAGGGTTTTATGCCCCCATAAAACCCGGTCGGGGCATAAAACCCAAAACCGGGTTTTATGCCCCCATAAAACCCGGTTTCGGGTTTTATGGGGGCATAAAACCCGGTTCTGGGTTTTATACCCCCATAAAACCCGAACCGGGTTTTATAATTTTTTTTTTCAATTTTTTTTTTTGTTGAGGAAGTTTGGTATTGATAGTTAGAGTTATATACGATAAGATTTAATTAGATTTTAATGGATTTGGTTGGTTTTGGCTTGAAAACTCGGTTGCGGGTTTTATTGTATATTAAAACTCGATTTTGTTTATGATTTTATTTATTTAATTTAGCAAATAATATTTAGAAAATATTGAATTAACCTTAAGTAATATAATGTTTGATAATAATTTAATTACATTTGAAACGTTTAATAAATATAGTTTTTTTTTTTTTTGTTTTTCGTACAAAACAATTGGTTATTGAATATTATATGAGTATGGATGAGACTAATTTATTTCAAGTTTACAGAAATGAGTGAAGTGACAATAATAATCAGATGCAACGGGGAGTGGAATGGTAATAATTATGTTGGGGTTGAGGCGTTCATGATGGGGGCCCCGACGAATGTCAATTTATCTCGTTTGGTGGACTTTGTTTACATAGTGACTGGCATTGATAGAAGAATATGGGACATTCGTTTGTATTATTTACTTGGAGTTAGGGGAATGCCCATAGTTAAGATACCTATCACGACCGATCTTAGTGTCCGGGGTGTAATTTCGGACAACAAAGCTGATTATAGAGAGATTTATGTTGATAAGAATATAAGAGATTCTGCAGTTATCAGTCCTACTGTCCCTCCACATACCACCACCCTAATACAAGACGTAGGGCGTGTAGAGAGAGATGACGATAGATTTGTAAGTCCGGCTACGACTGAATATCAAAATTGTTTTGCTTCTTATAGCGGTAGTAATCAAGTTTCAGCTTCTGTCGCTGCATTTACATCCACAGAAAGTCCAATGTGCCACATTGATTATGATAGAAATGATGGTGATGATGAAATCGGGACACAGATAATGATCGTGATGAGACATTAGAAAATGGAGATGATGACGATGAAATTGCAGATGATGATGATGATGGAGAGAATGTGGAGTATCCAGAAGTTAGATTTTCTGGTTCACAATTTGAAACCAACCCTTCACAACCATACTGGATTGTTCCTGGTACAGAGGATTGCGAAATTGAGACTACTTCAACCGCTATGTCGACTTTCATCCAACGTGATACATTATATCAAGGTGCATTTTTTGATAGTAAACATGAATTGAATGTGGCTGTTGGAAAAAGTGTTCTTAATTCAAGATTTGAACATAAGGTTAGACGTTCGTGCACGGTTCGATATGAGGCCGGGTGCAAGGATTTAACCTGCAGCTTTGAGGTCCGTGCAAGATGCAGAAATGGTGGTTCGATGTGGTATGTATACAAGTATGTACCGAAACACACATGTTGTCAGGACACTTTCGAGGCACATAAGCGAAGTGTGAAGACTGTTGTCATAACAACATTGTATCAAAAAAAAGGTGGGACTTGATAGTATTACCCCTCAGGTTTTGATTGCAGATATGTTGGAGCAATATGGTGTGCAGATTATATACACTAAAGCTTGGAGGTTGTTACAATATGCAAAGAAACTATCATATGGGAAAGCGAATGAGTCATTTCAACAACTTCCTCGGTACTTTCATATGTTAAAAGAAACAAACCCTGGTACAGTAACGGTAATTAGGACGGATGAAAACAACCGGTTCTTGTATTCATTCGTTGCACTTGGATCCTCAATTGAGGGTTTTCGATCTTACATCAAACCAGTTATTGCTGTTGATGCTACCCATTTGAAAGGTGAATATAAATGGATGATTTTTGTAGTTGTAGCCAAAGATGGGGAGGAGATGATTTATCCTATTGCTTTTGGATTTGGCGATGGAGAGTCGGACAGTTCATGGACTTGATTCTTAAGTAAATTACGAAAGGTTATTGGTGGAACGCATCATTTGCCATCAGATTTGATTATCGTCTCCGATCGTCATAAAAGTATTGCGAATGCGATGAACATCGTTTTTCCTGAAGTCCCACATGTGTTCTGTTTCTTCCATTTGAAGCAAAACCTAAAGCAACAATGTAGAAAACAAGTAGATGTTTTGGATATGTTTTACGTTGCAGCATATGGTCATGATAGGGAAGAATGTGAAAGATATTTAGAACAAATTCGACGGGTATGTCCAAAATTGCATGAAAAATTGGTTAATATTGAGGTGGCAAAGTGGTCACGTGCATATTCTCCAAAAAGAAGATATGGCATGATGACTACTAACATTGCAGAATCACTCAACAAATGCATGATGAAAGCACGTCGATTGCCAATAACAAGTGCACATGAATTTCTAAGACATATGTTACAGAGATGGTACAACGATAGACGTGTTCATGCTGAGAAACTCAGATCGTCAGTGACCAAAACTGTGGAGGATCATGTCAACTCGATGGCTTATCTGTCAACGAGTGGCACGGTATCTGCCATTCAAGAATCAACCAATTTCGGAGTTGCACATGAATTAGGCTATGGGTTTGTTCAGCCTTTTAAGCGGTCATGCAGTTGCAATCGTTGGGACCTAGATCAGTTGTCATGTCATCATGCAATTGCTGTTGCCAGGTATCGTTATTGCATTTTGTTATTTTTCATTATTTAATATAATATAGTAACACTCTGCCTTTGTCATACATATCAGGTTCACTGGTGTTCACTATTATACACTTTGTCATGATTATTATAGCAAAGAATGATTTAAAGTAGCATATGCACGTCCGATCAATCCTGTCCCTGAGCCAAAAGATTGGCATGTTCCTGCGGAAGTAAAAAGTATGATTGTATTACCACCCGAAAAAAAAAACGACAAGCAGGTAGACCAAAAGAGGCGCGAATTCCTTCAGAGTATTATTCTTATTCCAAACTATGAATTATCACTAACCATATCATTTTTACATAAATTATTGACTAATTTTTCTTTAATTTTTCAATCTTTTAGATATCTCTCGCATCTCGTTTATTACTTGATAAATGTTGTGGATTCATTTAAAGAAATTGTCAAACATTTATATTATTTGCGACTCAAATTGAAATTTTAAAAAAATATATTTTCGAAGTTCTTTTGTTTTTTTTGTTCAGTTTGTTCAAATAAAAATCAATAATTTTTAAGTGAAAAAGAGTGAGCTAGTGAAAAAGAGCTCTAGAGATTCGTAAAGAAAAATGAGATTCATAAATAACTAGAAAATAGTGAATTACAATTAATTTTAATTTTAATTTTTATTTTATTTTATCTTGTTATAAAGTGTTGTATCTAATATATATAAAAGTCTGGATCCACCACTTCATGACATCCTTTCATTTTCACTTGACATCTTATCACTTATAATATCATGTTTGCCTATTAAATTTATTACTTTTCTAATTTGTTTATTTTTAATAATTTAAATTAAACATACTTCTCATCAATAAATCCTAAAATCTTAAACTTTAAGATGTAAGTTATTATATTAAAATTGTTCATGTATTGTCATGATTTAATTTTTTTAATATATATATTTTTTACTTTATAGTTTTACTTTATTATAACTTTAGGTAGTTTATGTTATTTTTTCTTTTTTCTTTTTTATTTATTTAATGATTTCATTAGGATTTTTTAGCAAAAGACTACTTGGTTTACCTAAGTATGATGTGTGTTTTCATTTTATTTAAACCATATTATGTTATAGAACTTTGTTTTATATAAAAATATTATATATTTAATATGATCTTAATTTTTGATGATTTTATTATTTTATTCATGTACCCCTTTTGAACAAATTTTCTTGGTCCGCCACTGTCCATAGGGTTTTGTAATCAAAATTTAACAACTTGATCATACTAGAAACCTAATTATGGTCGAAAAGTAATTTTGACACACATTCACTTACTATGAAACTACTACACAATCAATTAAAAATACCCATATTTGGGTAATATACAATTAAAGTGGTAAATAATACAATCATAAAACGATATATATATATACATACATATATATAATTGTATGCTTCTTATACTTATAGGTTGTGGGTTTGAATTATATCCACATTTCATAAATCTCGAATTATTACAATTGTTCAGAAGAGAGAAAAAAAAAAAAAAAAAAAAAAAGTCATCCAAATGAGTGATTAGTTCAAGAAGTAGATTCCAAATTGCCATTGAAAAAAAAAAAAAATCTCTTTTAGTATTATTATTAGAGATATTGTTGAAAACCTGATAAAACAAGACTTAAAACAAGTATGAATACACTCTCCTTAAAGCGTTATGCCCCCTCTTGGTTCAGATTGCTTATTTGTTATACATCAAGTTCTTTCCAGGATATGGCAAGCCTTTTGGGTAAATCTACACAAAGCAAATATGAAAATTTACAAGAGGATTATGAGCACTTTTTTGTTTCTAACAACTTCTGTATACAATTTTTTTTTTTTTTTTTGTATGTGTTTAAAATAATTCTCTGAATTAATATATATATATATATATTTATAGAGTTTTGAGATCTATTGATAGAGAGAAGTCTTTTCAAAAACAAATAACCAACAGTAAAAATACATGTTCAAATTAGTTATATCTTTTCATTTGATAATATCTATCAACCGTCAAAATTTTAAATTTATGTAAATTTAATAATTTTTATTTTTGACCAATACTAAAATTCCAGCAGATAATACATAATTACAATTAATATTTAAATTGTAATCACATAGTATGGTGCTAGTTAATGCTAGGAAACAAAAAATTCCAATTATAATAATCTTAGAAAATAGTCTAATTGTAGTAATCACATCTCTAGTAAAGATTGTACCCATCAACATAATTTTAACCTAACTACGGTTAGAATAACTTAGAGAGAGAGAATAAGAATAATCTAATAATTATCTTTCCTAATTAAATAGTTAACATAAATAAACAGTACCCATTACAGTTCTTTTCATTGATCATGTAATTATGTTTCAAGAGCCAATGCTCGAATAATTTTTAATTTGATACTCCATCTCTAAGGTCCAACTTTTAAAAATATTAGTAAAAGAGTAATACCATTTAGATTTAAAATTAATAAATAATTATAGTTCCCAATAAAATACTAGTTAAAGTACAACATCTTTTTATTAAGAGAGAATTTCAGGTTTGGCCCATTAGAAAACAAAAATATTGTTTTTATCAACTATTTTACAAAAATTCGTTTTTAGCCTCTCAAACAAACTAATTTCTTCCTATACCCAAGTTACCCAAATTGCCCCTTAGTCAAATATTCTTTCTAAACTCAGATGAAATGTCAACAATACCCTCAAGCCTCCATAACCACTACTCTTCTTCTTTTCCTACGGTTTTAGGCTTCTTCTTTTCCATCCCATTTTCGATTCTCTCATCATTATTGTTTGTGCACCCATTCAACATTTTTGAATCCAAAAAACACACATTCAATCAAGCTTCATTCTCTCTAACAACAACCCTCACATTCAACATTTTTCTTCAAGTTTAAAGGTATGTGATTGTTGTTGGTTGTTTCTGAAATTTTTTGTTGATAATGCTTAGTTGAAAGCCTTAAAAGTGATTTGTGGTTGTGATTTTATCATATATAAGTATGATCTGCAAGAAACTAAAGGAAATCAAAGAGCCCGAAAGTTCTAGTATCGGAACCGGGTTTTATGTGGGTATAAAACCCGGAACCGGGTTTTATGGGGGCATAAAACCCGGTTCTGGGTTTTATACCCCCATAAAACCCGGTTCGGTTCGGGTTTTATGGTGGCATAAAACCCGAACTGGGTTTTATAATTTTTTTTTTCAATTTTTTTTTTTGTTGAGGAAGTTTGGTATTGATAGTTAGAGTTATATACGATAAGATTTAATTAGATTTTAATGGATTTGGTTGGTTTTGGCTTGAAAACTCGGTTGCGGGTTTTATTGTAATATTAAAACTCGATTTTGTTTATGATTTTATTTATTTAATTTAGCAAATAATATTTAGAAAATATTGAATTAACCTTAAGTAATACAATGTTTGATAATAATTTAATTACATTTGAAACGTTTAATAAATATAGTTTTTTTTTTTGTTTTTCGTACAAAACAATTGGTTATTGAATATTATGTGAGTATGGATGAGACTGATTTATTTTAATTTTACAGAAATGAGTGAAGTGACAATAATAATCAGATGCAATGGAGAGTGGAATGGTAATAATTATGTTGGGGGTGAGGCGTTCATGATGGGGGCCCCGACGAATGTCAATTTATCTCGTTTGGTGGACTTTGTTTACATAGTGACTGGCATTGATAGAAGAATATGAGACATCCGTTTGCATTATTTACTCGGAGTTAGAGGAATGCCCGTAGTTAAGATACCTATCACGACCGATCTTAGTGTCCGGGGTGTAATTTCGGACAACAAAGTTGATTATAGAGAGATTTATGTTGATAAGAATATAAGCGATTCTGCAGTTATCAGTCCTACTGTCCCTCCACATACCACCACCCCAATACAAGACGTAGGGTGTGTAGAGAGAGATGACGATAGATTTGTAAGTCCGGCTACGGTTGAATATCAAAATTGTTTTGCTTCCTATAGCGGTAGTAATCAAGTTTCAGCTTCTGTCGCTGCATTTACATCCACAGAAAGTCCAATGTGCCACATTGATTATGATAGAAATGATGGTGATGATGAAGATCGGGACACAGATAATGATCGTGATGAGACATCAGAAAATGGAGATGATGACGATGAAACTGCAGATGATGATGATGATGGAGAAAATGTGAAGTATCCAGAAGTTAGATTTTCTGGTTCACAATTTGAAACCAACCCTTCACAACCATACTGGATTGTTCCCGGTACAGAGGACTGTGAAATTGAGACTACTTCAACCGCTATGTCAACTTTCATCCAACGTGATACATTATATCAAGGTGCATTTTTTTTTATAGTAAACATGAATTGAATGTGGCTGTTGGAAAAAGTGTTCTTAATTCAAGATTTGAACATAAGGTTAGATGTTCGTGCACGGTTCGATATGAGGCCAGGTGCAAGGATTTAACCTGCAGCTTTGAGGTCCGTGCAAGATGCAGAAATGGTGGTTCGATGTGGTATGTATACAAGTATGTACCGGAACACACATGTTGTCAGGACGCTTTCGAGGCACATAGGCGAAGTGTGAAGACTGTTGTCATAGCAACATTGTATCAAAAAAAGGTGGGACTTGATAGTATTACCCCTCAGGTTTTGATTGCAGATATGTTGGAGCAATATGGTGTGCAGATTATGTACACTAAAGCTTGGAGGTCGTTACAATATGCAAAGAAACTATCATATAGGAAAGCGGATGAGTCATTTCAACAACTTCCTCGGTACTTTCATATGTTAAAAGAAACAAAGTACTTTCATATGTTAAAAGAAACAAACCCTGGTACAGTGACGGCAATTAGGACGGATGAAAACAACCGGTTCTTGTATTCATTCGTTGCACTTGGATCCTCAATTGAGGGTTTTCGATCTTACATCAGACCAGTTATTGCTGTTGATGCTACCCATTTGAAAGGTGAATATAAAGGGGTGATTTTTGTAGCTGCAGCCAAAGATGGGGAGGAGATGATTTATCCTATTGCTTTTGGATTTGGCGATGGAGAGTCGGACAGTTCATGGACTTGGTTCTTAAGTAAATTACGAAAGGTTATTGGTGGAACGCATCATTTGCCATCAGATTTGATTATCGTCTCCGATCGTCATAAAAGTATTGCAAATGCGATAAGGATCGTTTTTCCTGAAGTCCCACATGTGTTCTGTTTCTTCCATTTGAAGCAAAACCTAAAGCAACAATGTAGAAAACAAGTAGATGTTTTGGATATGTTTTACGTTGTAGCATATGGTCATTATAGGGAAGAATGTGAAAGATATTTAGAACAAATTCGACGGGTATGTCCAAAATTGCATGAAAAATTGGTTAATATTGGGGTGGCAAAGTGGTCACGTGCATATTCTCCAAAAAGAAGATATGGCATGATGACTACTAACATTGCAGAATCACTCAACAAATGCATGATGAAAGCACGTCGATTGCCAATAACAAGTGCACATGAATTTCTGAGACATATGTTACAGAGATGGTACAACGATAGACGTGTTCATGCTGAGAAACTCAGATCGTCAGTGACCAAAACTGTGGAGGATCATGTCAACTCGATGGCTTATCTGTCAACGAGTGGCACGGTATCTGCCATTCAAGAACCAACCAATTTCGGAGTTGCACATGAATCAGGCTATGGGTTTGTTCAGCCTTTTAAGCGGTCATGCAGTTGCAATCGTCAGGACCTAGATCAGTTGCCATGTCATCATGCAATTGCTGTTGCCAGGTATCGTTATTGTACTTTGTTATTTTTCATTATTTAATATAATATAGTAACACTCTGCCTTTGTCATACATATCAGGTTCACTGGTGTTCACTATTATACACTTTGTCATGATTATTATAGCAAAGAATGGCTTAAAGCAGCATATGCACGTCCGATCAATCCTGTCCCTGGGTCAAAAGATTGGCATGTTCCTGCGGAAGTAAAAAGTATGATTGTATTACCACCCGAAGGAAAACGACAAGCAGGTAGACTAAAAGAAGCGCGAATTCCTTCAGTTGGAGAAAGTCGTAGGAAGAAAAAATGTGGAAAATGTGGTGAAATGGGACACAACCGGCTTCGTTGCCCTAACCCCCCTATATTAGGCATCGGAGGGACGAGTGGAGAAGGTGCTGGGAGCAGCGCTGAAGCTACTGGAGGTGCTACGTCGTCTGCCGCTATTATAGGACCTGTTAGGACCTCTCGAAAATGTCGTCTTTATGGTGCGACTGGACACACGCGACGTCGATGTGATCAACGGTTTCCTATTCCACCCTCAGCGGATGATGAAAATGATGGTAATGATTTACAATGAATATATTGTTTCAAATGTTCATTTATTATTTTCTTCGCTTATTTTCTTCTTATATGTATTGTATTGGAGAACTTTGAACATGATGGTTGGTATGTAACGCAAATGTTATGAAACCCGAATAATCAAAAGAGGTATTTTTGTAAACAAAAGTTTTAGTTAAAAATTACTATAAGCACTCGCTGAGCTTTCATAGTTTATAGTTGTCTTATTTTGTTTTAAAAACCGCCTCAGGTGTTGGCGTGGGTGATAGAGAAGGGATAGCTCCTCCAGAAGTATAGGTGGGGGTGACACAACAATGCTGCCATATAATTCATATTTTGCATATTTTGTAGCTTAAAGAAAAAGGATCGTAAATCGATTCTTTTGAATTGTGACTGAGTGGTTCATGAAGTTAAAGTTTAGTTTTTAAACCATTGTGGAAGGTTGTGAATGAATTGTTTTTTAAATTCATGTTTTTGTTTTTGATTAAATAGATAAAAGATTGGAAATATGATTTAATATGTCTGTTTGTGGTAAAGAAGTTGAGTGGTGATTGAGAAATATTTTAGAAGTGTGAATTTCCCTTTTACAGGTTTTGGAAATGTCAAAAATGCAGCTGTTATGCTGCTGGATTTTAGTTTAAAAAAAAGTGAGATTTGGATTTTAAAATGAAATTAAAAAAAAAAAAAAGTGTTGCTTTGACATGGTGGGTAAGTTAAATTGAATGCCTAATTTTTTTTTCCAACTTTTTAGTTAATTAATTTGTTTAACATGAATAATATTATTGATTTTTCTTGTTTAATATTTTAATTATAAAATACATTAAAGTTTGACATTGGTGTAATATTTTAACAATGTTTAAGAGTGATCTTTAATTAGCACTTCCTCTCACATAACAAAAGTGTTTGCGCATTTTCATTCTCTTAACGGTGACTTTTTAAAAATTCTACTAAATACATTTTTTTAAACTTTATTTGAGTAATTCATTTCGAAATAAATAATTCAACTAATGTTTTAGTTATGCAAACAAATTAAGAACCATGAATAAATATATATTTAAACAATTTTCATTCATAATAATAATGAGCATATAGTAAGTGTTGTACCTGAAATGCCCAAACAAATCCGTATAGATTAACCGTCCGTCCGTGGATAAGGCGTTCCTCAGTAATCACCTGTCTGAGGTGATGGAGAAGTATACTATATGCCAATGTACCCCACGGGAACGCATTCCACACTTCTACATCCTCTATCATGACCCACAACGCCTTATCCACCCCTTGACGCTCATCTAAACCATAAAATAATTGGAAAGCTATGACTAAATTAGCCAACTTCAAAGTGTCATCAACATCTAAATTCGCCCGTGACTTGATCATTAGTACAATAGCTTTCACTGATGGTGGACTTCCTTTGAACAATCTCCACAAAAGACTTTTTTTATCATTTTGTCGTGCCTTTATCGTATTTACATCGATTCGCCCAAATTGCAGCCCTATTACCAATAAAAATTCCTGCTTTCCAAATCTATATGGTCACCCTCCAATTTCAAACCACATCTCATCAGGGCTAGCACGAGGGATTTCTAACTCCCTAGCAAGAATAGTTGCAATCAAAGGGCAAACCAACAACTGATTATGAGATATTTCCATAAAATGCCTAAATGGAGTCATGCCCAAAAATTGCTTTAGGAGTTCTTTTTTTTCAAGAGCTGCTTTTAGACCAGCAATCTCTTTGAAGCTGCAATGTGTACTCAATGACATATCATCGGGAATAACCTGTGAACTCCATTTATAAAGGACCTGCATCTATACAAAACAAAAAAAATAATTGTAATAACATTAATTTAATTGACTATTTACTTTAAAATAACACTTAATTATTTTTTTTTGTCCTATTTTCACTAATTTATAAATCTAATTTTAATTAACAAATTAAATTAACATATTACAATTACATTAAATCAAATTTAAAATTTAATTAATTTATTCTTCTTATTTTTATTTTTGTTAATTTTAATTTTTATTAATCACATTTATTTCATATTTTTATTTTAATTATTGGAATAATAGATTACATTTCATTTATTTCTAACTTTATTAAATTTTATAATTAATTTAACTTATTTCAAAAACCAATAATAATTATATATTTATTAAATAAATAAAAAAACCTGGGTTTAATTGTGCATTAAACCCGGTTTTGCACAAAACCGGGTTTAATGGATCCATTAAACCCGGTTTTGTGCAAAACCCAACCTCATTGTCTTCTTCACAAACCCAAACCTCCATTTTCATGTGTTATCCACCAAAATCCAACCAAAACTAATCTAATCTAATCATACTAAACTAATCCAACATTCATAACACAAACAAACTAAATCAACACTCAAAAATTTCACATATAGAACTCAAACTATCAAATGGAGTTTGTCACTTACCGTCGGTAATGGAGGAGGTCGACGAAGGTCCGAAATGGTGAGACAAGGCTGGCGATGGGCGGTCGGGCGTGATGGTCGGGCGATCGGCAAGACACTCGCGGTCGGCCGTGGGCGATCGGGCGATCATGCGATCGGCAAGGTTGGAGGAGATCCCAAGGCTTGGATGGGTGAAGACTCTCGCCGGCGGTTGGAGGACGTCGGCCAAGGTGCGAAACGGAGAGACAAGGCGGCTCACGGTCGGGCTTGGGCTGTCGGCCGATCGGCAAGGTTGCAGGTCGGGCGTGGGCGTGGGCGTGGGCGTGGCCGGTCGGGCGTGGGCGTGGCCTTGGGCTGTCGGCCGATCGGGCTTGAGCGCTCGGCGGCGTGGGAGCTCGGCGACGGTCGGCGCTCGGCTGAAACCGGGTTGCGATGTTGCTTTGAAACCGGTTGATTTTGCTTTGGATGATTTTGCTTTGGATTTGTTTGGTTGACCGGTTGTTGTGCTTTGGATTTGTTGTTGTTGTGCCATTTCAATAGATGGGGGCAGTTTTGTAATTTCGTGTTGATTTTTTGTTTTGAATTTTAGAAAAACAAGAGTGGTGTATGGTTAGGGGTAAAATGGGTAACTTGGGTATAGGAAGATATTAGTTTGTTTGAGAGGTTAAAATTGAATTTTTATAATTTTGTGGTCATATATGAATTTTCAGTTTTCTGATTTGTTATTTTTGGTATTTTTCACTTTTATTAATTACATGGTAACGTTGGATCTTGGGAGTCAAAATAGGTAACTCTACCAAGAGCAAGACTAATTTCCAGTCAGCTGAAGTGATATTTCAACAGGTCCTATCTAACAAAATATTCCGCAATTACACGTTCTCACAGCTTACACAAGTTGAATACATCATAAGTGTGTATTATTTATTTATTTTTTAAAATTTTATTATTTTTATTATTATATCACTGAAATAGACTTAAGAAATAATCAGAATCAAATGAGATATTGAACACTGAAGGTGTAGTCTCAAGAGCGGCTCCTGTACGGAAAGAATCAATCTACACATAGGTGGGAATCTACCCTCACATAGGGGGGAGAAGCCGCAAGCACAGTAGGAGCTGCCACATTTTCTAACCTCTCGGGTTTAGAACCCTACCATGGAAATTGGTAAGAGGAAGCGAGCGCTTAAACCGACGATGCCAGCTACCAACTACTAAATACATTATAAGTTGAATCGTACTAGAATAAGAAAATTTGAGATGAGAAAAAATGGGATATCTAACATTATTCAACTAGGATATTGGACATTGCAATATTATTTATACACATTTATATTTAATCTATAAATTCATAAGAACTTAGATTAAGTTAATTATAAAATGTTTAAGGGATTAATATAGATATGCACCATAGAAAATGAGATTATTAATTTATCTAAAGAATCTTAGGGAGTTCCTACGTTCAAATTATGTTAATATCTTTTGTATTTTCATAAATAACATTGGTCTTTTGACCTAATCACTTGAACTAGAAAAATTTAGAATCACAATTCTATATCCGAATTGTACCGTTGCAATTTAATATTAATTAGTCATTAGTTTTATGGAAATACAAGTGGCTACCACATTGTAATAAAAAATACTATGTTGGTGTCATCATTAAAGATAACTATTAATTTCATTTTGAAAAGCGGGTTATGATTAAGAATATATCAATGATTAATTTTTAGATGTGCTCATCTATTTTAACGCTGTAAATTAATTGGGTACTTGAAATTGATTTGTTTGAATATTTTAACGTTGTAAATTTATGTTTCAAATATATATAGAGAATCAATTTACAATATTTCATGAAGAATAATGTGTATTGCATTAGATTACAAGTATACGAGAACACCTCTATTTATACATAAGGTAGGGTCACACAAAATGTGTGTTGAAATGTGTTGAAATCCTAATGGTTAATGAAGGATGATGCGGCAAGTTAGTTAAGAAAATCTATTGGTAGCATTCAAGGTAATTAGAGACTAAATAGCTGAAAGGGTTCAGGTTTTGAAAACTCAAAACTGAGACAATTCAATTTCCTTAAACTGCAGGCCATCTAACTAATAACACAAGCTGAAAATGATGGTGATGGTAATAGTGATAAAGATAAATGCGGCCACGATCATGGCGGAGGGCAAATGAATATGAATTTCAAGGGTGGAGCCATGTATGGTTACGGATTTCGATATCATGCTGGAAATGAGAATGGATGTCCAATTGAACAACTATGATGCATCTAAGAAGTTCAGTCATTAAAATCCAAAAGCTTGTTCGATCGTGCTGTTATAATTTGTTAATTCCGTGTTTAAATTATGTATTATGATTAATCAGTAGTGATTTTATTAGTTTATGTATCACCATTTGCTGATTTCTTTTTACTTCTTTTAGTAATTTTATTATTTTCTTTTAGAATGATATTTATTTTGCGGGGTTACTTTTTTATTCCAGTGGATAATATTATAAAAATTAACATTTTTTTTTTCCAAGGGTTTAAACTATTAATTTCATTTTGAAAAGTGGGTTATGATTAAGAATATATCAATGATTAATTCTTAGATGTGCTTGTCTATTTTAACGTTGTAAATTAATTGTGTACTTGATATTGGTTTGTTTGAATATTTTAACGTTGTAAATTTATGTTTCAAAAAAAAATATATATATATATATATATATATATAAATAGAATCAATTTAGAATATTTTAAATTATATGAACCATAACGTCTAAAACAGTATTTTCTCCACAGTATCAGTATCAAAATTTGGTAAATACAGTAGCTTCAAGGTGTAGTCCATATTTCTTCAAAAAAACAAAGAACCAAAAAAAGAAACAAACGGTGTAGTCCATATTGGACGATGAATTGCCACAAAACGATAAATTATATTTTATTTTTTAGTCGCACTCCAAGTGCTTTATGGACTGATTTCCGTATGCGCTCCAAGATAGATGATATTACTAGCAGGTTACAAGATCTCTGCCAACAAAAAACTGAACTTGGGTTGGTTGAGATTGCTGGAGGGAGATCGACTGCTTCACAACAAAGACTACCCACAACATGTTTGCCTACCGAAACTGTTGTTTATGGGAGAGAGGATGACAAAGCCAAAATACTTGAAATGGTGTTGATGAATGAACAAGGTGTTGCCAACTTTGATGTAATTCCCATTGTGGGGATGGGGGGAATCAGTAAAACAACTCTTGCTCAGCAAGTGTACAATGACAAGAAAGCAGAAGATTTCGACCCCAAAGCACGGGTATGTGTCTCTGACAATTTTGATGTCTTAAGAATCTCAAAGGCAATTCTTGAGTTTATCACTTCCTCATCATGTGATATGAAAGAGTTGGGTCCAGTGCAAAATAAATTAAAAGAAGCATTAAATGGAAAGAGGTTCCTAATTGTTTTGGATGACGTTTGGAGTAGGTATTATTACTCATGGGAACGGCTAAAAGCTCCCATTCTGGCCGGGGCACCTGGTAGTAAAATCATCGTGACGACTCGCAGCACTGAAGTTGCATTAGCTATGCGACAACGTAAATGTTATAACTTGAAAATTTTATCAGATGACGATTGCTGGGCGATGTTTCGGATGCATGCTTTTAATAACAGAGAAACCAGTGCACATTGGAAGTTAGATACAATTCGTGAGAAAGTTTTACAAAAGTGCAAAGGGTTGCCTCTTGCAGCAAAGACTCTTGGAGGTCTTTTATCCTGCAAAGAAACAGAAGATGAGTGGATGAACATATTGAATAGCAAAATATGGGATCTCGAAGGCTCTATTCTTCCAGTGTTGAGATTAAGCTACTACCACCTTCCTTCATATTTAAAAAGATGTTTCGCTTATTGTTCAATTCTTTCAAAAGATTATGAGTTTGAAGAGAAGGAACTCGTTCTTTTGTGGATGGCAGAAGGATTGATTCAACAATCAAACAACAATATGCAACTAGAAGATTTGGAAGGTCAGTATTTTCATAATCTATTATCAAGGTCAAATTTTCAAAAATCAAGTAGTAACACTTCTAAATTTATAATGCATGACCTTGTTAATGATTTGGCTCAAATGGTTTCTAGAAAAATAAGCTTTAGGTTGGAGGATGAATTGGAGTCAAATAATCGATTAAGGCTATCTGAAAAGACTCGTTATGCTTCATATATATGCCATACATATAATGGCAAAAGAAGATTTGAAGTCTTCAATGATACTAAGCATTACTTAAGGATGCACTTGTCAGTGCTGCCCATAAATACTGAGATGACAACCTGTTATATTAGTAATCAAGTTGTTTCCAACTTGTTGTCAAGGTTCAAAATGTTGAGGGTGTTATCATTCCAATATTATTATATAGTTGAACTACCTGATTCGATTGGAGGCTTAAGACTTCTTAGGCACCTGAACCTATCTTTTACTCATATTATAAGTTTACCCGAGTCAGTAAATTCATTGTGCAACTTACAAACTTTGTTATTAAGGGGTTGTCAAAATCTTTTGAAGTTGCCTAATAATATGGGAAATTTAATTAATTTACATTATCTTGACATTTTCGGTGCATCTTTAATAGAAGAAATGCCATTAGGAGTTGGAAAATGGGAATGTCTTCGAACCTTATCTAACTTTGTTGTAGGTAAAAGTTCTAGAGCCAATTTGAAAGATTTAGAGGATTTAAAATCACTTTCTGGAGAACTTCACATTTCAAGATTAGAAAATATGGCAAATTTTCAAGGCACCAAAAAGGTCATATTAAGTGATAAGAAAAACCTAAAAGTGCTTGTACTAGAATGAGGGTCTAGGTTTGATGAATCACAAGTTGAAGAAGTGGAATCACAAGATGTGAAAGTACTTGATATGCTTCAACCTTATAACAATCTAGAAAAGCTCACAATAAGATGTTATGGGGTTACAAAATTTTCTTCTTGGGTTGGAGGTAGTTCATTCTTAGAGTCTAAGATAACAATCCTAGAGTTGAAAGATTGTAGGAATTGCACATCCTTGCCTTCGCTTGGGTTGTTAGGCTCACTCAAAATTCTTACTATCAAAGGTATGAAGGGGATTAAAATTATTGGTTCTGAATTTTATGGAGAGTATTGTGCAAAATCTTTTCAATCTTTGGAGACTCTTTATTTTAATGATTTAAAAGAATGGGAGTCTTGGGATCCTATCAAAGAAAACGATAGTTTTCCTAAGCTCTAAGAGCTTTCCATTGTAAATTGTCCTAAATTCTCTAAAAGATTACCCAATAATCTCCCTTTATTAAAGAAGCTTGAGATTCACAAATGTTAGCATTTGGTGATTTGTTTATCAAACATCCCAAGACTATGCGAGCTTAAGCTTGATGAATGCAAGAAGATCGCGTGCACAAGCTCAGCTTACTCTGAGTCATTAGAATCCATGACTCTTTTAAATATTTCAAATTTTGGTGACTGGTCAATGCAAGAATTTAAGAAACTTCAAATTCTAAGAATTGGGGGTTGTAAAAAAGTAATAGAACTGTGGCAAAATGAGATTTTCATGGAGAAGTCACGTCATGGATTACATAATTTCATTTCCCTTAAAGAGCTTGTTTTTAATGATTGTGATGTCTAACTCACAACTTTGCTTGAGGGAATCAAGCAAAAGAATACACTTGTGGAAGAAATGAGTATTGAGAGGTGTAATTCTGTAAATTTCATTTTTTGAGGACAAATACTTCAATCTCTAAAGAAGCTACATATTAAAAATTGTGAGAAATTGCAGAGTGTCTTGGATGATAATAAGGATACTTGTACATCATCATCTTCATTTCCAACAATTTTACCTGACTTGGAGAAAGTCAACACCAACACATATCATCTTGAAGACTTGTCTTTAAGTGAATGCCCATCTCTCACATGTCTGCCATCAATACACCAACTCTCTGACGCACTCACAACCCTTTCTATTAGTAGTTGTTCAAATCTCACAACATTGTCATTGACAGGTCATTTACCTGTGGCACTCAAACATCTTCAAATTTCCCATTGCTTAGAGCTCATAACCCTATTAGCAAAAAGCCATTTACCTGAGACTCTTGAGAGCCTACACATTAAGTCATGTGAAAAATTAGAGTCAATAGTTGACAAGTTTCATAACAACAATACTCTTTAGTCTTTACAATATCCGCATCTTCATTTGTAATAAACTCAAATCCCTTCCAGAGGGCCTAAACACTCTTACCAGTCTTCGTAGCATCATGATGATTGATTGTGGAGGTTTTACTTCCTTTCCAAAAGGAGGGTTCCCCTCTAGTAATTGCACAGTTTACCTCAATGGATGTTCAAAAGTAGAAGCCCTACCTAGCGGAATACACACTCTCTCCTCCTTAGAAATAGTCAATTGTCCAAATATGTCATTGTCTGAAGAAGGTCTGCCCACCAAACTTACAAGACTTGTAATTAAGGGTCACAAACAATACAAAGCGCTCATGGAAAGGGGTTTCCACAATTTCACCTCTCTCGAATCCCTCGTCATTAGGTCGAATGAAGAGTGTAGCCAGGAGGAGGACATGACAATTACTTTGCTCTCCACTCTAACCTACCTGAGTATTGATGGATTCCCAAAGTTGAAAAACCTGTCTTTCAAGGAATTCCAAGACCTCCCCTGTTTGAAGCACTTGAAGATCAATCATTGCCCAGAGCTCACATCACTTTCATGCCTCCCATACTCTTTTTGTCAATTAATTATATGGGGATGTCCATTGCTGAAAGAAGCTTGTAAAATAGATAAAGGAAAAAAGTGGTTCAAAATAACCGACAGCCCTCGTGTTGAGATAAATGGCAAATTCATCTACGAGCCGAAGGAGGATGCATGAGAGGATTTAGCTCATTCATGCTCATATTCTATATCAGGTATGCCCATTTATAATAGCAAAACACTTAGTTACTTTCATTTTCTTGATAAACAATTTCTCATTATTATTACTTCAATGCGCTCTTCTAATACTCTCTTTAAGGTACTAGCAAAATTGATAATTGGAGATTCTCTTGTTTGTGGGCCATGTTTGTCCTCTTGTGTGTAAGTCACTCTCTTGTTTAGTTGGTTTCATTTGCTTTGTTCAACTTATTTGTATAATTGCTTCTTGATAATTACATATGAGATTTTGGTGTTATCTCTATTTTGGTGTGTTATAATTATATGCTTTGTTTTTGTATTTTGTTTCTCATTGTTTTATAAGATCAATGTTGGTGACATGTGGAAGAATTTTCAGAAAATGAAAAAAAAAAAATAAGGAAAAAGAGGAGTGCAAAAAAGAAAAAGGGGAAACTTCATTTAGTCCCTAATGTTTCGCGAAATATCAAAATTTTAAGCATATATTATAAACAGCTTTTTTCATCCCTAACTTTTCCAAAACTCTTCAAAAAGGTTCAAATCGTTGGTCAACTGACGGTCAACGATGACAGATTGTTTGGATGAAAAGGGCAAAATGGTCTTTTTATAGAGAGGATAAATTAATTTGAATAATTTATTATATACATAAAATTAATTTTATAAAATAAATAAAAATAAATAAATCAATCAAAAGTGGAGATCCAATCTGGTGGATCTCCACCATCTTCAACAGACCAAGATTCAACTACCATCTTTAACAGACCCAGATTCAACCAACCTCAACAACATCATCAACAATCAACTTCACCAACATCATCAACAACCCCACAGACTACAACATTATCAAGACCATCACAGCATCATTAAAAACATCTCCCACAACAACAACATCAACAACAACAACATCAAGAAATGAAAATCAAAACTGTTTAAAAAAAAAAAAATGAAAACAGAGGTTGATGACGAACCCAGATGAAGCTCCTCATCTGGGTTCGATCGAACCCAGCTGAGGACCTTCATCTGGGTTCGACGAACCCAGACGAAGAACCTCTTCGTCTGGGTCCGATCGAACCCGGACGAAGACGCTCTTCGTCTGGGTTAGATCGGACCCAGACGAAGTTCGTCTGGGTCTGATCAAACCCAGACGGAGGGGCTCCATCTAGGTCCGATCGAACCCAGACGAAGCACCTCCGTCTAGGTTCGATCGGACCCAGACAAAGAGCGTCTTCATCTGGGTTCGATCGGACCTAGACGGAGAGGCTCCGTCTGGGTTCGATCGAACCCAAACGAAGCCTCTCCGTCTGGGTTCGATCGAACCCAGACGAAGCCCCTCCGTCTGGCTCCGATCGAACCTAGACGGAGACACTCTTCGTCTGGGTTCGATCCATTTAGGTTCGATGGAAAGGGATGGAAGAAGAAGAAGAAGGGACGAAGGCAGCGCGGCGGAGAGGCAGAGGAGGCGGAGAATGGCAAACTGATTTTTTTTCTTTTTTTCCTAAAATCTGTTTTTTTGTGTTAAATTTTTGTTTAATTTAAACAAAAAAATGATAAGATTTTTTTAAAAAAATATATAATTATAGTATAGGTGTCAGTTTGTCATTGGTCAAATGTTATGTAATATTCTAATTGTATTAAGGGTAAAATGGTCATTTTAAGTTATGAGGAGTAATTGAGTCTTTTTATGTTTTTGGTTTAGTTTGACCGTCAGTTGACCAACTATTTGGATCTTTTTGAAGAGTTTTGGAAAAGTTAGGGATGAAAATAGCTGTTTCCAATAGATGCTTAAAATTTTGATATTTCGCAAAACCTTAGAGACTAAAATAAAGTTTCCCCAAAGAAAAAAGGAGGATGAGTTATCTACATTAGGTAGACAGCTCATATTTATCATCTCAGCAGTTTCTACCCTCTATGTATTTAATTTGTATGGCTCCAATTAGAAAATCAGAGAATAAGAAAATCATTTTCACTTTCTTCACTGTCAATGTTTGTGTTTAAATGCTAGCCTCTGCAAATTTCCTCACATTTATCTTTTCAGCCTCCAACCTTTCTCTTTTTGCAACTCAAACCTATTTGTGTAACTACCTTCACATGTTACCTTTTGTATGAAGTGTATGTGTGATTATGTTCTACCAGTAGCTATTAGTGCTCTATATGTTTTCTCGAAAGATTGAATATTGAGTGCTGTGTCATGTATTGAATTTGCATCAATGTATCTGAATCAAGTTGAAAAAGGTTTTGGAGTAATCTCAAGATTGGAAGAACGAATGGAAGATCTACAAATTCATGAAGAAATTGTTGAAGCCCCTTTTTTCTATAAGAAATTATATTATATGATCAAATCAAAAAAGAAAAAGAAATCATATTTAAATTGATCTTACATAGTTGTGCATCTGCCTGAAGTTAAATCTCAAGGTTTTGTTCCACTGTATGTTATAGACTATTGATTTTCTTATGTACAATTCAAGTCATACAACATCGGTCATAGTTTGATAGTATACATGGTGTCAATTTAATATAAGTTTTTTCTTTTTTTATCAGGCCTGTTATGATATCATGAAAAGCACAAGTCCCTTTCATTATTTTGGATTCCTGTTGTCTATGAATGACATTCTCTTTCGTATCTTAATGTGAACTATTTATGTAATTTATCAACACATTTCTTCATTGGTGAGTTTTTCATATTCATTACATTTATGTGTGGTGTTGTGATTATGCATATTTGTCAACATTACATCAATGCCTTGAAAATGTAGGATGTTATATCTTCCAAAACAATTCATTTTCTTTTTTGCAATTCCTTTGTTATCCATATTTGTTGACCATAATAGCTATGTTTATCATCATGTCGTTACTACAGAGGGACCTTGTATTCCATGATGTCAACTAATGCCTAGAAGCTTGGGTTACCATTTCATCTGAGCAGCATCCTAAATCTTCAATACAAAGCATTTGTACATCTGTTTGGGAAAAATGTTCATCATCTTCTAATTCTTACACTCATGTTTCCCAGAACCCTGCATCTTGCCTAGTTTTCTATTCTAAGTTAGAGTTTGTGACGTTCTTCTTTTCTTCTAGAGAAGTCTTTGTTGTTCTGTATTTTAATTGCTGATAATACTGCTGAGAGCTGTTCTACTATGGTTGTATCGTATGAGGTAAAGCATTATATTCTGGATTTTTCTTTGTTACAAAAACTATTAGATTCTAATCCTATCTGCTTATATTAAAGACTGAATTTCCGCTTTCTTAAGGTTGCTTTGCTGCAAAGGTGATGGCCCTGCTACAAAGTTCTTTAGGAATATACAGTGACCAACTGATGTTCCAGAAACTGGTTTGCTATGTGATCTCCTCTGGTCCGATCCCAGCAAAGACGTTAAAGGTTGGGGGCAAATGATAGAGGAGTTTCCTATACTTTTGGTGCTGATAAGAGTGACTGAGTTTCTTCTGAAGCATGATCTAGATTTAATTTGTACAGCACACCAGGTTTGTCATGCCTTTAAACTGAAGCATTCGGTGCACTGACACAGCTTAGGTTGTCTTTTCTAATCAGATATTTTATGTTTTCTTTAACAATTCTCAGGTTGTGGAAAACGGATATGAGTTCTTTGCTAATAGACAGCTTGTTACTACATTTTCTGCACCCAACTACTGTGGAGAGTTTGCCAATGCTGGTGCCATGATGAGTGTGGATGAGACACTTAAGTGTTATTTTCAAATATTAAAGCCTTTGAATAAGAAGCTAAAGTTCAGCTTTGTGAGTTCAGCTAAAATTCGATCAGGGGGCCCTCTAAGTAGAGTAAAGGTACTTCCATACCTTGTCTATCCGAATATCTGGACTTTATCATTTAGTTCTTATAATTAATCTAGTTATGTTTCTGAGGTTTTTCCAATTTCTTAACAACTGAAATAAAAATAATAATAATAAAAAGATATATTAAGGAAACTCGAAAAAATCTTACTGAAAGCAGAGGATGTTATATGTTGTGTGAATCTACTTTTATTAGAAGACTGAACTGCCTAAATCTTTTATTAGAAGATTCATAGCAGACCAGTTTCTGGAACATCGTGGTTCCAAACTTTTTCCAAACTAGTAAAAGAGCTGCTTTAGCTGCATGTGATGACATGATAGTAGGGACCGAAAAAGAACAAACCGGAGAGTTAAACAAAGCATCACAACTTAAATCCCAAAGTGAGGTGCTGTTACTGAGGCCGTTACTATTTTATAATAGCAAAACGCTTATAATTATTAGTACTTCAATGCTCTTTTCCAATACTTTCTCTTAATGTACTAAATACTCACTAACTTATTTGTATTTTGCTTGGTCAACAGAAGTATTAGCGGAACTGAAAATTGGAGAATCTCTAGTTTGTGAGCCATGTCTGTTCTCTTGTGTGTAAGTCACTCTCTTTGATTGGTTCTTCTCTTTTAGTCAGAGTAGTTGGTTTTGTATGCTTTGTTCAACTATATTTGCTTCTTGATAATTAAATCTGAGATTTTGGTGTTATGCTTTAATTTCCTCCTTGTTTTTAGCTTAACGTTGATTACATATCGAAGCATTAAACTAAAAAAGAAGAGTGCTTTTTCTGTTCTCGTAATGTCCACTATCACATCATTTTCTTTTTCATATATTCCATCAATGTGTGGACAAACTGTGTTTGATTGTGAGCCTATGAAAATTCAATAGAATTATCTTTTCAGCCTACAGGCTTTCTCGTTTTGCAACTCAAAACTATTTGTGTATATATGTTCTGCTAGTGCTTCAAATATTTTCTTGAAAGATCTGATTAATATTATGTATTCTGTCACATATTGGATTTGCATCTTTGTATCTTAATTAGGTAGAAACTTTTTGGAATAATCTCATAATTAATATAGTTAGTGTGACCTTATATAAGGGCTTATCATGTACACTTACTGTATAAAATAATTGTAATGAAATTATGTTGGTTTTGCCATGATGCTGACATGTAAGTCATAACCTATTTAGTTTGATTTGAGAGTTCAAACTCCAGTCTAATATAGGTTTTCTTATCAGGCCTGTTATTTAATGTCATGAAAAGCACAAACCCCTTTCATAGAAAGGAAAAAAGAAGAGTGATATTTATGTTCTCCAGATGCTCATTATCAAAGCAATTTGATTATCATATATTCTATCAAACATTTCTTTATGTTCATCTTAACTTGTTTAGGAGTTGTTATTTAATAACGAGACTTGGTTAGATTATTACCCAATCTTTGATTAGTTTTGTTTTCTAATTAGGAGGATGAGTTATCTACATTAGGTAGACAACTCATATTTATCGTCTCAGCAGTTTCTATACTACCCTCTATGTATTTAATCTGTATGGCTCCAGTTAGAATATCAGAAAATAAGAAAATCATTTTCACTTTCTTCACTATCAATGTTTGTGTTTGAATGTGAGCCTCTGCAGAATTCCTCAGATTTGTCTTTTTAGCCTCCAACCTTTCTCCTTTTACAACTCAAACCTATTTGTGTAGCTACCTTCACTTGTTACCTTTTGTATGAAGTGTATGTCTGATTATGTTCTACCAGTAGCTACTAGTGCTCCATATGTTTTCTTGAAAGATTGAATATTAAGGGCTGTGTCATGTATTGAATTTGCATTAATATATTTGAATCAGGTTGAAAAGGTTTTGGAGTAATCTCAAGATTGGAAGAACTAATGGAAGATTTACAAATTCATGAAGAAATTGTTGAAGCCTCTTTTTCCTGTAAGTAATTATGTTACATGATCAAATCAGAAAAGAAAAAGAAATCATATTTTAATCAATCTTACATGGTCTTGCATCCACCTTGAGTTAAATCTCGAGGTTTTGTTCCACTGTATATTGCAGATTATTAATTTTCTTACGTACGATTCAAGTCACACAACATTAGTCATAGTTTGATAGTATATATGGTGTCAATTTAATATAAGTTTTTTTATAAGGCTTGTTATAATATCATGAAAGTACAAGTCCCTTTCATTATTTTTTATTCTTGTGAACTACTTATGTAACTTATTGATACATTTCTTCATTGGTGAGTTTTTCACATTCGTTACATTTATTTGTGGTGTTGTGATATTAATGCCTTGAAAATATAGCATGTTATATCTTCCAAAACAATTTATATGTTTTTTTGCAATTCCTTTTGTTATCCATATTTGTTGACTATAATTGTAACACCCCAAATCCCGATACAAGGAATTTATAATGATACTCCGTAGAACTTAAATTTCATGATATACTTTATTCATGAGTAAAATAAATCTATCTCAATATTTCAATAAAAGTTTTAAACAACTCAAATTCACAGTCATTCAAAATCAATCTTTACATTTAAGTCCTAACCAATAAAACAAACTCAAATGGTTCTTATTAATAAGAAGGGATATAACCATAATAACATAACCGAAATCCTTCTCCAAGTAACACCAGTAACTCGAAGTTGCCCGTGGAGAGAAATATAATCTATTAATCTGTAAAAATAGTAGAGACGAGGGGTGAGCTGTCAATTCAATAGATAAATATTATACATTACAATGTAGTATATAATCAGAAAGAGATATGGTAATTTTTAAAAAATAACTTTACAGTAAAAATAAAACCGTAGTTTCATAGTAATTGAAATGATTACAAATATGTTAAAACCAATGAAAAATTTAACAATATGATATAAAAAACATTTAATTTTCAAAATCAAAGTCAATAAAATAATAAAACATTTAACGATACGATGCATAAAACATTCAATATTTAACCCGAAGTCATAATAACGAAAAACATTTTATACACAAATTTAAATAAAATGAAAGTGGCTCCTGTCACGTAATATCATTCACACTTATAATATCGATGCTGGGTTAATACAATTTACACCTATAATCCCGAGACGGGGTCAATACAATTAATGCATACAATCCCTATGCGGGGCCAATACAATCATTGTTCGTAAATACGGTGGTACCGAGCGTATATACGGCGATACGGCCGTATCGGTTGGAAAACACATCCATACAACCGTATTTTGGCCATATGAAATTCCAGTCGTATAATGAGTATCGATACGGTTGTATACTGTCGTACAGTACGGATACGGGCGTATATTGCATTATACGGCCGGTCGGGTTTCGAAAAAAAAAAAAAAAAAAAAAGAGAAAAAACGAGTATAAAATGAAAACAACCCTAAAATCATCTCAAAACCTCACGATCAACTGCGCCTCTCTCACTCTCTCTCCTCACCGGTGGGTATAGGTTCCATTTTCGGCCCAAAAATAGCTTTCTGATGTCTAGCTTCCATTTTTGACGGGTCCAGGCGTCTAATACCACGTATTTACACGAACCTTGGGTGGAATTATAGTGAAGCAAAGGAGAGGGTGAAGGAAGGGAGGGGGTGAAGGAAGAGAGAGGGTAAGGGTAAGGATGAGTGACTGACGGCTAACCCAAAAATGTGAAAATGTATGGATAAAAATTGCAAAGAACCCCAAATTTATCATAAAATACTCAATTGAACCCAAAATAATTATAAATAAGACCCTAACGTATGATAAAATATCCTATCAAACCCAAAAAAAATATAAATAACCCCTAAATTAAGAAAAAAAATACCCAATGAAACTCCCTGATTTGAAAAATAAATAAAAAAATTTTTGTAATTATATATCCATATATAAAAAGACCGCAATTTCATACTATTTTTTGTTTTTTAATCATTTGTCCTATATGCACCTCGTATAATGTGTACCTGCCATACCGTATCATACCACGATGGGGTGTTCATACTGTACCACTTATTTATGAACCTCAAATATAATTTACACCTATAATCCTGATGCGGGGCCAATATAATTAGCATCTGTAATCCCGGTAGGGGACCAATTTAATTAATGTTACGCAACAATAAATATTTGAGCTGAACCAATACGATACAATTATAACACCTGTAATTCCGGCGCTTAGGTCATTACAATTAAATGAATTACGGACAGGTGAGTCAAAACGTTTTCGTTACAATTACAATTACAATATATATCATAATTTTCAAATTTTGATGAATACTTTTAATAAAATATATCACATTATCTAAATAGGAAGACAATAATTTTAATGCAATAGAACAATGCACATAAAACATATATTTGAAGATGCAAAATCATTTAAATAAAATTAATAAAAGAATAATATTGAAAAATACAAGGTTTCATTTGATCATTTAAAGGGACCGATTAAAGTTTTTTTTTTTTAATTAAACATATAATATATTAAAGCAATGTATAAAGTTTACTTACCTCTTCTACTTATCCCAATAGTGAAAATAGCTTTACTAATTTAATTTCTCTTATCAACCTAAAATAACATCACGAAACTCATAAATTCATATGAAATCATAACTGTCTAAATTAATCTAAGTTCAAATACCATTAAAATTCTCTACAATCAACATTGCCTCTACTATTGTAGCCTACTTTATCCATTTTTAATAAATTGTAGATAAAGCTAATCATCTTGAAATTCATATATATGTTGTAAAGACTCAAAATAAATACCATAAAAATTTCCAGTCTTAACTACATCTGTTGACCTATCAACTTAAATCTCTAAATCCAAACCAAGGTTGCATTGACATCAGTTTCAAAACTGAATAGCCTTTGATGTGTGAATTTTTAAAAATAAAAAACTTCATGAAAATCCTTCAAATTTTAATGGCTTACATAGGACTCATATTGGTTCGTACAGAAATTTAATGAAGCCAAAATAACATCAATCAAATGTCCAACAAATTCAAGATTCAACATAGTTCAGTGCTGTCCAGATTTTTATTTCACTGAGTCAAAAGTAAACAAAAATTCGTAATTACTTACTTTTTTATCTTCTGACCACAAAATTTTTCAGACTATAACCTAACATCCCAAGGAGCACCCATACCAAATTTCATAATTTTATAACTTCATTTTCCTATTCAACCAATTAAACAAATGTAACAGGTCTACTAGGAAGCAAATTTCCAGTAGCCTCTATTTCCTCCATAAGAAATCCATAAAATTTTAATCTTATTTTGAAATAACTCCAAACATAACAATATGATATCATAAGTTTATCATACCATAAAATCCTAATATCAATAAACAAAAATATGAAAGAAAGAGAAAAAAACCTACTTGATTCGCAATCAACCTTTACAATAAATCTTGAACTTCAAACTTGCTACGATTGAGAGCTTAACTTTGTTAATGGAGAAGAGAATTTTAAATGATATAGGAGAGTTTTTAAGGGAGAGAAGTGGCTGTTGAGAATAAAGAAAAATCATGTTTTATATGAAGCTTCAAACCCTAATAGCAATTAGGGAAAATATATAAATATATATATTTTTGCCCTTTTTTTTTCTTTTTATTCTTTGCATAGCCACCAAATTCACCCAATTGGGCATTTGTCCAATTGTTTTAACATTATTATACAACTTGAGCTTACACTCAGTTTAGGCTCATTTATTAATTCTTATTTAGGCTCAATTAATCTCTTAAGTCTACTTGGATTCGGGTCTTATAATAATAGCCATGTTTAATCATCATGTTGTTAGTACAGAATGCCTAGAAGATCGTGTTACCATTTCATCTAAGCAACTTTCAAGATCTTCAATACAATGCATTTGTACATTGTTTGGGAAGAATGTTCATCATCTTTTAATTCTTGCACTCATCTTTCCCAGAGCCCTAAACCTTAGGAGAGGATTGTTTTGTAAATGCTGGAGCATCTTTCCCTGTCTTCTATTCTAAGTTAGAGTTTGTGATGTTCTTTTTTTCGTCTAGAGAAGTCCTTGTGGTTCTATGTTTTAATTGGTGATAAAACTGTTGAGAGCTGTATCATATGAGGTGCAACATTGTATTTTGGAATTTTACAATTTTTACGGATACTACTAGGTTCTAATACCATACACTTATGTTAGAGACTGAATTTCTTCTTTCTTAAGGTTGCTTTGCTGCAACGGTATTGGTCCTACCACAAAATGAGGTTCCAAATATTTTCCAGCTATAAAAGTGCTACTTCAGCTGCATGTGATCGCATGACAGTAGGGGCCAAAAGATGAGACAAGAGAGTTAAACAAAGCTAGCATCGCATCTTAAATCCCAAAGTGAGATGCTCTTTATGAGGCCATTGCTATTTTCTTCTGTTTTGTATTTTTTATCCCCTTAATGAAAAGCAATGGACTATTTGGATCTTGAAGTGAGGTGCTCCTGGTGTTGAATGATTATTCATATCATAGATTCGTTGAATGTTTGCAGGTGAGATGGCATGGCACTGTTTAGGTGGATATATCAGAAAATGTTCACTTTTTCCATGAAAGCTGGTTTGCAAGTAAACTGTCGATCAAATTCCCAATATTACAAGGCAAATGAAAGAGACAAAGACAATTTCTTGATATCAAAAATTGCAAGTTGTACAACTGAGTTGCATCAACTTTGATCTCATTGTCAATAAGGTTGAGGTACCAATAGCCAAGCTACATTTTCTAATCGATGTTATTCTATAGTGTGTGTCCATTCTGTAAATAGCAGGATTTTCTTCGAATCTAGACCGGTTTGTTGCTATTCTTTAGGAATTTGAAATCATCTCTGAAGTTGTATATTGTAATATTTTGCTAAACAACTTGATTTTGATTTTGTTTTCAATTCCTGAGTTGGAGTCATATCTATGGTGTTGAACATTTTGATTATAGGTGTTTTCAGCTATGGCTGGCTAACCTAAGGCGGAGTGTATGCATTGGAACTTTGGTGGTGCATTTTTGTATAGAAAATCGTACAAGATTTACTCTCCGGTTTTAATGGAGACTAAATAATAGCAATTCATCGACACTATAGAGGAGAAAGCATCAAAGGATCAGGAATTTAGAGGATTTATAACATCAAATCAGGTATACCCATTTATTACATCAAAACAACTGGTTACAATTTCAGCTTTTCATTTTCTGTTAATTTAATAATCTATTCTAATACTCGGATCAAAATTTTTGAAATTGGTTCTCTGCCTTTAAATCAAAAAACTGACTTTTCTACTTTTTTGCTTTTTAGGTAGTATGTTATTGCAATTTGAATTACAAATCCTAAGTACTTTAACTCTGGACATGCTCAAATAGACAAAATTTTGATCCAGGTAATTAGAAATTTTTTTATTTCAATTTTACTTGATTCAGTTGAATTGATAAATAGGTTGTTTCTATAATATCACTGTATTTGTTTTAAATGTTTGGATAGCAAATCAAGTTGATGAGTGTCAAATTTTCTGCTACAATTCATTGGACGATGGTTTACAGCTTTTCCATTAACAGTGTTGCTTGGTTTCCAATCTTATCTACTTATTTAGAGAGTGAATTTTTGCATTTTTAAGGTTGCTGTGCTGTGAAGTTATGAGGTCGTTCAAGGTCGGGTTGTTGTTGTTCCAAATTTTTTCCAGCTAGCAAAAGAGCTGCTACAGCTGCATGTGATGGCATGGAAGTAGGGACCAGTAAAGATAAAACCAGGAGAGTTGAACAAAAATCATCTCTTTTTAAATCCCATATTGAGGTACTATATGTGAGGCCAGTGCCATTTACTTGTTTCTGTTACATTTCTTTTCTTATTGTTTTTTGTTTTCCTTTAATGGAAAGCCATGGATTATTTGACTCTCGAACTAAGGAGCTCTTGGTGTTAGATGGTTCTTCACCTCATTGATTAGCTAAACTTTGTAGATGAAATGAAAGAGCATAGTCTTGATGAAGATATCAGAAAGCTTCTACATTATCCATGAAAAATGGTTTGCAAGAACCATGTTGATCAAATTCCCTATATTAGAAGCTAACTACAAGAGACAAACAATTTCTTAATATGAAAAATTGCATGTTGTCCTATTGATTTGGATCAACTTTGATGATCTTTTTGTCATAAAAGTTGAGGTACCAATATCCAAAACTTTGTTCTGTAATTTATGTTATTGCACAGTATGATGTCTAGCTTTCAGTATGTAGCAGGGTTTTCTTCAAGCTTATTTTAGTTGGCTATTATTCTTTTTGAAGTTGCGATCATCTCTAAAGCTCTATATTGTTACCTTATGCTAGAGAGACTAGATTTTTCCTCGGTTCTCAGTTGCTGAGTTTAGTCGTTTGTGAGCTGTTGAACATGCTGGTTAGAGGAGATTTCAGCTACGGCTGGTTGGTCTGAGGTGGAGTGTATTTTCTGGAATTTTGGTGGTGTTTTGTATGTGAAATCTTAAAATATACCGTTACTATCTAGTTTTAATGAAGTTTTAATTGCAGCAATTCATGTGCAATTGAAAGGAGGAAGCATCAAAGGATGAGGATCATCTGATTCATTTCCATCTTCTATTTCAAATATGCCCTTTTTCTACCATAAAATAATTGGTTACACTTTCATCATCCCATTTTTTATAGCTTTAATCATCTGGTCTAAGATTCTGTTTATTGTTTTTAAAAATACTTATCTGTCTTTATTGAAAAACTCACTAATTTATTTGCATTTTTGCTTTTCAGATAGTAAGTCATTACAATTTCACTTAACTACCCTGATTTGTAAACTCTGGAAATACTAAGATTGGCAAAATTTTAAATCTGGTGGGCAATTATAAATTTTTGTATATTTTATTTTGGGTTGATTCAATTAAATTCATGCTACCTTGTTACTAAAGTATCATTGCATTTATCTACTATTTTGGATGTCTAGATAGCAGATCAAGTTAATGAGTATCAAATTTTTCGTATTGTAAGGAGAGGGGCATGTATGCAAGCAAATATTTGCGTCATTGCATTCTATGTAGAATAACTTCTTGTCAAGGACTAACATGTAAGCTGCAACACAGTCAGAGAATTTTCCAACTATAAATTTAAGAATACTATTTGACTGAAGTAATTGTTTGTTTTCACTATATGAACAGCCAATTTGCACTTAGAGAAGGTAACTGACATGGTATCTTCTTGTTATTCTTCGTCCTCAAAGACATGCATTGTTGTGCTGAGGAGTAAAGTGTATGGCATGTTTTGAATGTGTCATAGCAACAAGAAGTAATATAGTGCTTCAGCTCTTTCATAGAAATCCGTATTCAAAGATATAAGGAGCCTCTATATCAAAATTTTAGGACGTGATATACATGTAGGAGGTATGCTTGCATCATCCTCATCCTTTTCCCCTTTGTATTTTCACGATTTTTCTTCTCCGGTCCATTTTATGGAATGTTCGAACAGATGGACATGCGGGGAGTTACTACCACCATTTTGGAATTTTGGAAAACCAAGCCAAGTCGATGTAAGAAATTACCTAAAGAAAGGAAACCAGACGCTATGTCGATTGCTTAAAATCGTGGTGAATTACTTTCTTAGCATGATTCTTTTATCTTTTGGTTGATTTATTTTCATAATATGTGTTTCATCAGTGTACTTATGCTTGATAGTTTAGATAGTTGATCTTCTTGTCAATGGTAATAGAGTAGTGTTTAAAAAGGGAAGAGAATCACTTGAATAGTATGGCGAGAATACTAATCTATTCTTAGAGATAGGATCATTTAACCTGTACAAACATCTTTTTTTTTTTTTTGCAAGTCTGTACGAACATCATTTTAGGCTAACGAAATGAAGCTTTTAATGGGGTGATATTTGTATCAACTTTATGTGATATGAAGGTTCGGCTATATTTTTCCTTTCTATTTTAAAATATATCATGGTTGTACTCTTGTATTCATATTTCTTGTATTAATATAATTGATTAGGTAGCTCAATTTAAAATAACTTGGGACTTAAGAGACTGCTGAAAGATCTTGAAACTCTTTCATCTCGTTGCTTCATTTTATTTTTTAAAAGTCTTTTCCTTTTAGTTGTTTCATATTGAAAAATATCATAGCTCATAGTTGAAAGAGATAGAGATTAATATCTTACATAGATTAGATTATGAATTTATACGTCATTTGCCTCTTAATTATTGTCAAATTTATCACTTTGATTTCATCCAAGACAAGAAATAGTGGCTTATAAATTTGAGATGATGAAAATTTCTTTGCTCTTATTTTAGGGGAATGCAAATCTATTTTCCACGTCGATCATCAGCCAATCGGTTGATGTACTTGATTCAAGATGGGTTTTATCATGATAAGCTAATGATATGAATCCTTGTGTTGAGCACTTCATCCTAGCAAGGCTTTACCATTTTACTTGGTATGTATTTATCATAATTACAAATCCAATAATGATTCGATAAGGTCAAAAGCTTTTTTACAATATTATAAACATTGAAACTTTATGAAAATAAGTTCTTGATTTTTAACTAATCTAACAATGTCTTGCCTTGTTTATTTTTCCAATGTGTATTGATACATTTGTATTAAATTGGTTTTTGTAGTCTTGCAAAAAGAAAAATTTACTTATTTAAGTGATTTCTTTCTTTCTTAGAAAGTGATTTAGTTTATTTTGAATTTACAGAATAACAATAATCTAAGGAATCCTCCACTTGACCAAATATTGCCACAATGAAGGGCCAGACATTCTTGTTCAAACTCCACATATGAAAATGGTTGTCAAAACTCTATATACAAAGATACCATAATATTTCAACTTTCCCTAGAAGCTAGCTTGGGACACATTTATGTTGTGTTGGGTTTCCCACTTACATATATATATGAAAACAACCCATTAAAGTTAGTCTGTTTTGGTCAAAATGGAATAGAGACCTTTTTGCATGTGGTTTAGAGAGTGGAAAAATGTATATGTGCAGCTGCTGGAGAGTAGGTTTACTGTTGGAAACCATGTGCGCTTGGTTGATTGAGAGAAAGGAGGAGACAGAGAGAAAGATTGAAAGAAGAAAATGAGAAATTACATAAAGGACACTTGAGCAATTTTCTCAAAATTGTCTTATCTTTTTCTTCCACTTTTGAATTGGGCTGAAATTTGGTCAGCAAGATAAGCACTCACAGCTCTTAAGTCTGAATAGTCAAATCGTCGATCGAAGGTACCTGTAGTGAGTTTCAGCCTTTGAAACAGAGTTAGTTGGAAAACAGGATCTGAACTTCATAGCCTTGTTCAAAGAGTTGTAACTCCTTTCACAACTGGATTGAGCTCAAATTTGGACGGAAAGTTCATTAGACATGGCACTTCAATTTGAACGGTTTGATTAGTGATTAGAGCATTCTGTGGAGAGATATACTGTTCAAACAAAGGCTCTGAGTTTGATTCCTCTATCTTTCTTTTCTTATTTGATATCAAATTGTGATTGTTGTCAAGAATTAAATTTCTTGATGATGTTGCTTTGATAAATTCCTTGATAGAGTTAGGGAATTGTTATAAACTTATAATTTGATTTATAGTGAAGATTTATTGGTGGACTACAGTCTTGTGGTTTTTACTCCTCGAATTAAAGAGGTTTTCCACGTAAAAATTTGTTGGTGTTGTGATTGATATTTTGCCGCAAATTTATATATTGTGATATAGGTTTATTTGTTCCTTTTAGGTTCACACACAACGGGAGAAAATTTATTTAGTTATTTGTTCTACTGTTGCATTTTCTTCGATCAGTATATCGATTTGATTCCCCATATTAGGGAGCAACTTCAAGAGATAGACAAGTTCTCACTATCAATATTTTCAAGTTGAACAATAAGTCTATTGATTTGGGTAGACTTTAGATGTTTAGGCCTCGAAGTACCAAACATAAGATGTTTTGGCTTTGCGGGACCAATGTTACCAATATTCATACTTTTCTATTTGAATTACACCTCTTTTTGAGTGATACATAGGAGCAGATAAAAATATGGACTAGAAATGCTTTGCAAAAAAGTGTATTTACCTTTGGCTTTTTGTTCCGAATTGTTCTTGGTGTCGTTTTCTTCCTCTAGATTAGTCCTTGTACTTTTATGTTTTAATTGGTGAAATGTTTGGTTAGGGCTGGACCTGTGAGATATGGTGTTATTTATCAAATTTTGATTTTGCATGTTTTTTTGTACCTCTTGAGTGCTTATTAATACCATTTGCTTATTTTATTTCAAAAAAAAAAATACTATTTGGTTATTTTTTTAGACCAAATTTCTACCAAGTTATGGTGTTATTAACAACGTATAGGTCTTTGAAAATTCTTGATCATTGGTATCAGGCTATCTTACAATTATCTATTATTAAAGGGATAATCCCAATTTCCCCCCTGTGGTTTGATGAAATAGTCAAAATCCCCCTTGCTTTAAAAAATCGCTAATATCTCCCCTCTTGATTTACGAAATGGATAAAAAAACCCCCTGTAGTTTATTAAAATATCCAAAAAAACCTCTTACTGTCAATTTGGACGTTAAAAGTCAACAGTTGACCGTTAATGTGAAAGGGCAAAACTGTCCAAGTGAAATAAAATATAAAAAATATAAATATTTAATAAAATAATAATTTAATATTTAAAAACTTGAAAAAAATCTCCACCGTCCATTTTATTTTAAACGGTGGTGATCAAAACTATTAAAAAAAGTTTAAAATTTAAAAAAATCTCTACTCTCTCTCTTCCTCTCTTTCTTCTTTTTCTTTTTCTCTTCTTCTTCTTCTTCTTCTTCTTCTTCTTCTTCCTCTCTCTCTCTCTCTTCTTTTTCTTCTTCTTCTTCTTCTTCTCTCTCTCTTGGCAGTACCCAAACTGGGTTTCGTCGGAAACCCAGCTTCAATCTATAGGTTTTCGACAAAACCCATAGGCTATGGGTTTCCGAACCCAGATCCGATCTATGGGTTTCCGACGCGAAAACCCAGAGATCGACGGGTTTCCGAGTCGGAAACCCATAGATCTACGGGTTTTCGACGTTGGAAACCTAGAGATCTCTGGGTGTCCGCGCCGAAAACTCATAGATGGGTTTCCGGTGTGGAACGTGGAACTCTCTGGGTTTCCAACACTGGAAACCCAAGGATTTTTGGGTTTCCGACAACCCTGAATATTTGTTGGTTTTGGTTTTTTTGTTATGTTGCTTGTGTTTTTTTGATGATGTTGTTTGTGTTTTGATGATGGTTTGGTTGAATGTGTGTCTGGGTTGGATGATGAATGAATGTGTGTCTAGGTTGGATGCGTTCTGCACGGTGACAGTATTGAGGGGCAGGGGCAGTTTGGTCTTTTCGCATATAATTATAATCAGAAATCAACTCTCACTAACAGAGTTAACAAAATGGGTAAAATAGGATTTTCAGAAACTACAGCGGGATAATTAGCGATTACATTAAACTACAGGAGGGAAACTAGGATTATCCCATTATTAAATGGGCCCTGATAAATAATATATATACATATCACTAGTAATTTTATTTTACTAATCAATAATAAATTTTAATCTAGATTTTAATTTACTAATACATGATAAAAATATCCCAAACTACCCAAACAAAATAGTAGAATGTAATGTTTTGACACATGCACAAGTGTGTCAATACATTCCACTATTGTGTGTGTCAATACATTTCACTATTTTGTTTGGGTAGTTTGGGATATTTTTGTCATGTATTAGTAAATTAAAATTTAGATTAAAATTTATTATTGATTAGTAAAATAAAATTGCTAGTGCTATATATATATAATGAAATAAGATAGATATTTGATATTTTAATTTCAAAGTTCACATAACTTTTCCTTTATGCATATTTGATATTTTAATTTCAAAGTTCACATAACTTTTCCTTTACGCATAATGATCTCATTTTCAATTGTTAGATATTGTCAACCAAATTAACTTTTAGAGGCAAGGATCAATGGTCTCTTTCATCTTGTAAATGATAAGTTTAAGATATTTCTTAGTAAATAGTAATTGATTTAATAAAATTTCAAATTATTAATTAAAATGTTTGTTAATTTAAGTTCATCCTTATGTTAAAATATCCAAATGTTATAAACATGAATAATATGTCAAGTTAGTAAGGCCACATCCTCAAATCCTAATAATGCAAATTGTTTGATTCCATAGAGGAATCTCTTAAAACATCAACTAGCCCACCCAATTCCTAATATAGTAATATGAATGGTTGTAACTTTATATTCCACCAAAGAATAAAAAACCGTTCCCATCACAAATGCATAAAAGGGTCTTGAATTCATCATTTAGAAGCCACTTTTTTTTCTTTAAAAAAAAAAAAAAAATCATTCTGTTATCTAACTATTATTGCTTTAATCCTCTCCTAAGGTTAGGGATGGACAGAAAACATGGGAATCAACCTGAACGATCCAACCTAAGCCATCTTGAGGCTATTCGGTTTGGTTTTCATGTTTGTTTAGAGGGTGTTCAGGTTGTAGCTTTGGAAAACCGAGTGTTTCTTGGTTCGATTTGGTTTTGGGTATCCAGAACTAACCAACCTGAGAAACCAATAGTATAAAGGCATATGGGTAATTTTGCATGTGCCCCTATATAAACTTTAACCCTAAATTAGATTCTTCATACCCATTTTCCTTGCCCCTTATTCTCTGCACCCAACTGCCCCTTCTTCCTCTTCCTTGTGTCGTCACCAATCAAAACCCACTTTATCATTCACGTCACTGTTCATGCCATCAATCTCATCCCTAAGTTTGATTATTGCTTTTTGGAGGGTTTTAACTAATGGGTTTGATTTGATAGATTGATTGTTTGGAAGGGATGTGGTTAGTTGGTGGTTTTGTGTTGATATGTGAGACATTGTTTGGAAGGGATTTAGTTGTGTTGATTGCTTGGGAGGGATGTGTTAATTGTTTTGTGTTGATTGTTTGGGAGGGATTTCCTCTATTTTTGATCCACCAAAACAGGGATTTATTCTAGTTTTTCGAGTGACATTTTTTAATGCTCTGTCTTTTAGTCAAAGTTCACGACGGTCGCGAACTTTGACTGAAAAACTCTCCTTTTCCAATCTTGAAGCATGACGAAGACTAGGAGTGGACAAAAGTACCGAGACCAAACTGACTCGACCAGACCTTGGCCGACCCAACCCGAAAATGTCGATTTTCAACTTATCTTCAGGTCTAGTTGGTTTTATAGGTAAAAAAACCGGTTATTTTCTGTTTCAAGTTGGTTTTGGAACCGACTTAATAAATAAAAAATAAAAAAAGCATATATATACCATTAAGTCAACATACACCAACACTATATACAGAAACCCTAGTCATCACTCACTCCACCACCAGTTCTCTCCCTTTTCTTTCCCCTTTTCCTCCTCTTTTCCTCTACCAATTCACGTCTCTCTTTTCCTCCTCTTCCTTCGCTGAGTGGTCTCCTTCTCTTTTCCGCCGTTGATTCACTTTGATTAAAATTCTAATACCCTACCATGACAAACATAAAGTGAACTTCAATGGTTTCTTAAGTCTCCAACGAAGCAACAACGACACCTCTAAAGTTTCGAAACCGAGTCTGTTTTGCTGGCGACGCTTGTGGCATCAATGGATAGCTTGCTAACTCTACATCATCGTATTCAAGAGCTGAGCCTGATAGCAAAACGTAGAGGAAAAGGACGAGTTGTGTAAGTAAAAGCAGATGGTGTTGAATGTTGATTCATCTTAGGCTTCAACTGGCAAGGAAATTTGTTCATTAGATTTTTCTTTAATGCTTTTCTTGGAAAAATTTTCAGTGTTTTTATGTTTTTGATTTGGTTTTTATAATATTAGTTCCGTTTTTTTTTTTTTCTTATTTTAATTTTTTTTTTTACTTGTTATTCGTCTCATATGGCTCTCAGTCACTGATATTACTTTTGGGTGATGAACATGAACTATAATTTGGTGATGAACTGGTGGTAAATGGTTTTAGATTTTGGTTTCTATTTGGATTTGGCTATGAACTAGTAAAAGGGGTGTAAAACCGGTAAAAAACCGATCGAACCGAACCGACCTGAAACTAATCGGTCTGATTGAGTCGATTCGATTTTTTATTTGCGAAAGTGAAAAAAGTCGGTTTTGGATCTACCCGACCTGACCCGACCTGTGCCCACCCCTAATGAAGACAGTTCCTTTCTTCCTCCCTTTGGCACCTACTATTGCTCTATTTCTCAATCGAATCTTCAATTCAAATAAATTGGCCTAAACTTGAGCCTAGAACCAAGGGAACCAACCCAAACTGAACGAGTGTTCGATTTTAATTGGTTCTATCCCCTAAAATCTCCCTGTTCAGTTCTCCACGTTGAGAACCAAACATTGGTCAGTTTAATTCGATGCCAACAAGAACCGAACCGAACACCTATAAACCCACCTTTACCTAAGGTACCTTGTCTATTAAGTTCATAATTTAAATACAATTGCCCTAAAGACTAATTGGTTCTCATTTATTCTCCAAACCCATAAACACAAACCATGTGTAAGAGGATAAAAAAATTATTATTATTATTATTATTATTATTATAATTATGTTTAATGTAAACCCCTTAAAGCTCAACCCATAATTTTTCAATGTCAAATTTATCAAAAATAAATAAATAAAATATCACATCTCAATCATGCCTAATTCGTTGTGCTTTTACAACCTTTCCAGATTCTATCACCTCTCTTCAAGATTCATTAAACATCTTAGCAAAATGTCCTATATCAACTTCTTCTAATGCATGTGCTGTAAGCGTTACATATTGAGACTTTTCATCCCAATTCATATTATTAACTTTTTTGAATAACGCTCATCTAGCCAATAACTGAAAATCGACAAGCAAGAGCCAGTAGTATTAGAGAAAATATCAATATGTTCACTTCCTATCTCAAGTTTCTAATTAGAGCCAAAAGTTTGGGATAAATTGAATATATTGAAATTCATACCTTAATAGCTATAATGTAGACAATACGCTCTTCATGACAATGAATTTTGAGTATTTGAAAAGCACTTTGATGTGTTGTCTAAGGCTCGACCAACAATTAATGTTACACATCTTAAAAGAAATGATGATCTACATCACAATTACAAATAAAACAACGTAACGAAATTGAGTTTAAAATAATGTTTTTAATGACATCTTATTTCTAGAACCAACAAAATTCAGACACGTGCCATCCATCCTCAAAACAAGGATCCAATTAAGACTAATAAAGCAAAAGCTATAATCATAATAGCATGTACAAACCATTTCACCACATAAAAGTTCATCCTTCCTATTTTCTTCCATACTTAAATAAAGAAGGATGAAAAACAATGATTCATTGAAGAGGCAGAATATGCCCTAGCGATATATATAATTTAAGTTAACAAGGGGTTAAAGAGGTTATATATGTATAGCCATGTACAACCATCCACAAGAAATTTGTCAATCATTACTTGAGCTAAGCCAGGAAAGTAAAAGAAAACAAAACCATCACTCAGTCTAGAGTTGCTGGTTGTTTCATCCAAGGCCAGTCCAACTCACAGAGATCACGGGGAGACTTCCCATCATTATCCTTTAGGTCTAGGTCTGCATTTTGCTTTACCAGATATTTAGCAACGGCTTCCCTCTCACACACAACAGCATAATGAAGTGGAGTTTGGCCTTCATGGTCCTTCAATTTGAAATGTATAAATTTAATGGTAAGTTCAATAAAAACATAAGAATAATCAACTTGAACAAAAGAATTGCTTTCAAACTTCATAAATTGGATGTGAGCTTGCTTGAAAAGCTCTAGCCAGAATTTGAGAATACAATCTCCGTAATGTTAAAAGGCATGGCCTGGCAACAGAAAGTCAAATATATAATCTTAAACAAAAATAATTTAGTCCAATCCAAGCATTAACAACTTGAATTTCAGTCACCTTTATCACGTTAAGCAATAAATTAATCCTAAAAGATGGAAAGAATCGGTTGATCATATAGAGACAAATCCAAGAACCCAAGAATGCCAGATTATATGCCAGAATGGAGACAATAAAATGTGGGGGGCATTAGGGTTAGGATTTAGATAAAATATAATTCTTTATATGCCTAAACAAACATTACAAGAAATTCAAAAATGTGTTTGGTTCTTTTGTTTCTAAATATATTTGAGTCAAATCCAAAAATGCAGTTCAAACGGAGAGAAACACTTTATTCTCTAGGACTATCTGACTGCCATCCATCTCTAGCTCATCTCCCCGAACTCTCTATTTTCTTGAATTACCATGCCTCTTTCACTTATTGAAATAAACACTTCTCTATTGAATTTTCTACTCTTCCTTATATTTGGTCTGGCTGGATGAATGGTTTGGCTGGAAGATTGATCTTAATAATGAGATGACTTCCTTGCGTGGAGGAGGCCCTAAGGAAGGGGGTGATGCCTCCTCAACAAGTTGAAGCTCCACCAAAGGAGATAACAATTGTTTGTTTCCTTAACATTTTACTTGCTAGAACTTTAATTTGCTTGGAATTTTTAGATGTATGATTTGGTCTAGAGAAAAAGCAACAATGATATTGAAGATGTTTATTGAAAATAATTTTTAAAGACCACAACAAAAGATGATTTATTTATTTATTTCTTTATTTATTTATTTTTTTGAAATACACCAAATGAATTCTTAAATACTAACAACCCCAATTCAGGAGTAAATTCTTACTTTTTGAAAACGGCTTTTAAATTGCAAACCACAAACAATCTTGGCTAACACATACAACTAAGAGAAGCATATATTGTGGAAAATATCTAAGATACATAGCCATTTACTTCTGTTTTATTTAAAAGCATGAAAAACATGTAAAACAATGTTGAGCTTACCTTTGCATTTACATCACACTTCCTGCTAAGAAGTACTTCAGTGACGTGGAAGTGACCACGATCTACAGCCCAATGCAATGGAGTTCGACCTTCACTATCTACAAATTACAAAGTTGACTGTTTATTAGCTTATATAAATCTTAATATCCTCATGCCAATGAAAACTAGAGAACAATAACCTATCTTGGACATTATTTGATCGCGCTTGGCTCATTTAATAAGTGAGGGAATTGAAGGAAAAACTTGAAACACAAATGTGACATTAAAGACGAGAAAAACAAGGAAACAAACCTCTTAAATTCACTGAAACACCACTGTCAATACATTTTAGCAGATTATTCGCTTCCCCTTCTCTGGCAAAGGCATGAATAGCTTCTATTTTCCTAAAAAAATAAATAAATAAACCTTTAATGTTACCATTAAAGTTCCTGTTCCAAGATTTTAACTCATCTGATGAAAGAAAAAATAAAATCTTAACAACCAATGACTTATCCAAAAACTATCATTCTTACAATTACACAAATTTTCAGTACAATTATTTATAACCTTGGTAGTGCTTGTGCATAATTACCAATTTGATTTTTTTTTTTTTTTTTGGCTTATAAAGAGAAAAAAAAAGAGACATGAAGTGCTGACAAAATAATACCCGATGTCTTGACACATTAGATATCATTTCAGTCCAAAAAATTAAACACCTCATAGAAAATTGGAGCAAAAGGAATAAGAGTTTAGACCTTTTTTTGTTTTGTTCGAGCACACAAATGAAATGACTTACTTCAAAACTTGCAGAATAGTGACCATATCTATTACTCGCTTACATGACCGAGCAAAATTATTTCACATCCTTTACATCTATGTAACAAAACCACCTCCAACGCATCATTATATCTTATTAGCAGCAACTTCTAAATGCATCCAGAAAATGTACATTAACAAACTAACAGAGCATGAGCATACATGACAGCAACAATCTCACATTTGGCAACTGAATGGCTCAATAGTAAAGTAGAAGCAGCACATTTTGTAAGCTCAACTTTTGTTTTTTCCATGAGTATTAGGAATTACGTTAATATCAAAGCCACAAGTTGACTTTACTTCTTAAATAAAGAAAGAAAGCAATTTGTTTCAGACAGGCAAGTTTGCTCAAGCTCATGTCACCCACATATCTATGTCTCACACTAAGTCAATTTATGGCAGATCCATGTGATTTTCACAAAAAACTGGCAGCAAAAGATAGAAATTTAGTCATGAAAGATTCCCAAGTATGAATAAAGGGCAAAAACAAAAAACCTTTTCCTGAATGGAGCATACATGCAAAAGACTTAAGAATATAATGGGTCCGACCATCAAAAGTACTGAAATAATTTAATTGATTCCAAGTGAGATAAGACATACAACTCCGATGCCACAAAAATAAAAAGAATAAAAAGTTAAAAATAAAAAACCATAACTGATTAATGTTATTTGATGATCATAAACAGATAAACTTAAAACAGAATTGTTAAAACCTTACAACTCATTTCCAGATTCCTCTTCATATGCAAGAGAGCTGAAAACTGGCCCCATTGGTCCTTTAGATTCTGTCCTCAGTCCTGCATCATCTCCACCTCTCCTCTTCTAGTCATCCAATAGGTGAAGTAAAAGGAATTTAATTCTACATAAAGCAAATGTGCAACATTTCCACAGAAATCGCAAGATACTAAATAAAAAAGACAAACAAACTCACCACAGATGAACCATCAAGCCAAGTTGGAAATAACTCTGACACAACATCAATATATTTCTGCATCGCTTCTTCTGGTGGCATAGCACCCAATTTCTGCCATGCTTGCCTAACATAAATCAAAATAAAAAATAATTTATCACTCACCCTCATACCTTCAAAACCTAAACTCAAGTTCAGATACAACCTTCATTTAATACAAAACATATTAGGTCAAATTCTTTATTCCTTTAAACTATCTGTCTTTCTCATATATAAACTCCGTCTACACAAAATACTAATTCGGTATGAAAACAGTCTGCAAGGAACTCTCACTAACCATATCAACATTAAGTATGCAATCAGACCAATTAACGCCTTTAAAGAAGTATAAGCCATATTACAACCATTAGCTCACACACTTCGATCGATGCATCCTCACTCAATAAGCTCTCCAAAAATCCAACTTTCCATTCGATCCCACAACCAAACCAATTCTTTGAGATTGCAACTACCCCTATACACATTCCAAAATACCCACCACACGTTGCTCTCACTATCTCATTTCCGCGCATTCGAAAAGTAAAACTAGCAGCAGCCATATTCGATCCCACAAAAATCCAACTTCCCATTTGATCCCACAATCATACGAATTCTTCGCGATTGCAACAATAATGTGATTCAATCAAGCAACTACCACTATACACATTCCAAACACCCACTACACATCACTCTCACTATCTCGTTTCTGCACATTCAAAAACTAAAACTAGCAGTCGCCATATTTGATCCCACAAAAATCCAACTTCCCACTCGATAGCACAATCATATGAATTATTTGTGTTTGCAACTATAATATGATTCCAATCAATCAACTACCCCTATACACATTCCAAATTCCCACTACATATCACTATCACAGTCTCATTTCCGCACATTCAAAAACTAAAACTAACACTACCCACATTCCAAAAACATCACCTAATAACAAACAAAAAATCACTAATAACAAACAAAACACAAACCATGTAATACCATTTGGCACGGGCCGTCATTTTCAAAGCAGAGGGCTGGGGACTGCTACAAGGGCCCTCAGTGGCGATCTTATACAGCGCATAGAGCTGCAGCTGCATGTCCGTCGACACCTTCTGCGAAGAAGACGCCGCGGAGGCCGCCACGAAAGCCGTCGCGGCGCTGAAAATCTCGTCCAGCTCCGTGCTCTCGACGCCCTCCCAGTCGTCGTCGTCGTCGTCGTCGTCGCTGGTGGGTTCGACGTCGCTACAAGGGAGGCTCTCGTTCCTGACGCTGCCTTGCTCGGCGATCATCGACTCGGTGTCGTGGCTGTCGAGGGCGGCCTCGGGGCCACGTGGGTTGACGGGGGGCTTGTGGGGTGGCTGGCGGACTACTTCGACGACGGCGGCGGAGGAGTCGCATTGGCGGGTGAAGGAGAGGTTGTCTTCCTTGAAGGAGACGACGAGAGAGATCAGCTTGGCGAGAAGGTAGGAGAAGATCAAGCCAATGAAGATGGATTGAAGGAGAGATTGCCACTCACTCATGGTGGCTCTTCTTCTTCTTCTTCTTCTTCTTCTTCTTCTTCAACAATTCAAAACCCTAACACTAGAATTAATTGAGGTAGGAGGATAAAACCCTAGAATTTGGGCGGAAATTGATATTCTTTTAGTGGAGAGAGAGACAGAAATAAAGCAGAAGGTGATGGTGATGGTGGTGGTGAAGTATTGATTTTGGTGTTTGTGTTAATTGGAGTACATGAAATTTTTTTTTTTTCGAAATTGGAGTATATGATTTGATTATATGTGTTTCGGTTGATTGGAACATAATTTCCAACATCTATTTTAATATACGAAGATAATCACTTTCATAATGATATCACCGATTTGATATTTTTATAATAATATGTTCGGTGCTATTTCAATCTTCTTTGAACCAGTAGTCCGTAAAATCGGGTTTCCAACTGATATACTAATCAAAGATAAAAATTTAATCCTTTTTTATGTGAAAGATTATATTGCAACTACAGAGCATATTTGGAAGGTTTTGATCAAGCATACAAACAATATTATCATCTCTCAATACTCTTTGGAATAAACTAAGATTTATAAGGAATAGGAGAAGTTTAGAAGCTCATAAAAAACGAGAGAGTTTTATCTAAATATTTTTCGAGAGATCTCTTCCAAATCACCGGTATGGATATCAAAGTCGTGAGCATCAACATGTAAGTTCCAGATCCAAGTGGTAGTATCAGATCGCTTAGTTATTGTTCTTGAGAAATGACCCGGTTTGACCCATTCCTCGAAATAAGTTTTTATGGGATTCCTATCTACCAAAATTTTTACTTCTGGTTCGGACAAACGAATCAATAAAACTTTTTCCTCTTTCATGAGTTTCTAAATTTCTTCTCTTCCTTATAAGTCTTAATTTCTTCCAAAAGGGTATTGAAAGATGATAATATTATCTGTATGTTTGATCAAAATCTTCCAAGTATGTTCTGTGGTTGCAGTATAGTCTATTCTTCCACATAAAAAAAGATTGAATTTTCATAAATGATTGGTATATCAGCTGGAAACCCGACCTTACAGACTACTGGTCCAATAGATTTATTAGAAGTTGATTTTTGTAAGTAGAGTTTTCAATTAGTTCCCTGGATTGTTTGGCTGTATAATTTTAAAAACTCTTTTAAGTTATAAAATTAACAAATGGGATACTTAAAGGAAAGTAATATGTTATAGAAGAATATAGGAGAGAAATGCTATAAAATATAATAAAATAAAACTATGGATTTGAAAATAAAATATTAAAAATCTAAGTGTAACAACGATAAAATTCTTCCAATTGAAAATCAATACAAATAAATAAATAGAGTAATTAATTTTTTTTTTAAACTAAATAAAGTAATTAATTTCGATACATGAGAAGAGTTGTGATTTTAAATATGAGTGTTTAGAGTTTTTTAGTGAGACAAATACGTAGAATAAAAGTTAAATATTTAAATGTTTAAGAAAAATGTATTGGGGTTTTAGGGTTAAAGGTATAGTGATATCGATAAAATATAATAGGGTTATACGAGATATTTTAATTTTTTCAAAAAAAACTAAAAAAATCACCTTGAAAAAAAAAAAAAAAACCCTCAAAATGTAAGTTTCTTGCAAAAGATGTATTTCAATTTTTTTAGTTGTTCAAAAACATTATTAAGATGACAATCAAATAACCAAAGATAAATAAAAATAAATAAAAAATAGTTTAGAGATTAAAAAAAAAAAACTCTTTTAACTAGTAGATAAACTATATATAAATGATCAACACTATCTTTCAACCTCAATGTTTACATTGATTACTATAAATATAAATTATGTAATTAAATATGTCTAAGAATCTCCTCCTAGTTCTTATCTTATTCTAAAAGCAACAAAATTACAAAACAAAATTTTTCGTCCCCCTCTTCATTGCTATTCTCTGCATCAAAATCACCAATACTTGCATTTTCCATAGCCTGCAATACCATCACAACAAGAAGGAACAAAGCAATTAAAATTTATTATTATTTTTCTTTGCACTAATATAAAATAAAAGAAAAAACCAATAATGCCATTGATCTTTCCTATAATTAATTTAGGCAAAGATAATCATATTTATATTATTATAAAGTTTGTCACAAAACCTTAGAACAAGGAAGGCTTACAATGAATTTCATAGAAGTTTATAATAGCTTTTAAAAATTTAAGAGAGGTTTCCAACACATTTTTCAATCAAAACATGAAGAAAGTGGACGGTGTTACCAATTCTAACTTTTATTACATTTTGAAAAGTTATATGATAAATTTAATATCCAAAAGTTATTATTGATAAATAATTTTATCCAATTAATAAGATAATTAAATCTAAAATTAAATAAAAAACGGTTTCTGATAAATTTTAAGACTGTAAAAAAGAGTACGCACTTGGATCCGCATCGGTGGGTGCCCCGGTTTGCTTGAAATCACAGTCAAAATCATGTCGTCCGCTGGCCTGGTAGTACAAGTTCATGGCGTAGGCAGCATGGGCCCGGACCGTGTTTGGGAGGAAGCATGGCCCATCTTCTTCAATGGGTCCACAGTCAAAGCCCAACCCACACACATAATCAATATTACTTTGTAGAGCTTCCACCTCCGCCCGGGTTTTGGGCAGGCACCACCGTTTGCCTCCCTTCCGTGGTGGCCTCCTCGGTGTGACTACCGGTGGCTCTGGGGTTGGGTTCATGGGAATGGATGATCCAGCCTGCAAAAATGCCAACTACACGGTTAATATGATCTAGCTTGCAACAATGCCAAGTACACATAACTCAGTCACATCATAATCACACTCTCTAAATACACAAGCTCTCTAGTAAATTTGAAATTCTATGTACAAATTAATAACCAACACATTGGATTCGTAATTCGAAAGTAATTCTCATAAACTAAAATATTTAGTAGTAACATTCATTATAGAATAATAATAATAATAATAATCTTATTGATCTTGGAAGGTTATTAACTTATTAATCCAAGTATTTCTTTAGATTGATTAACAATAAGATGAAATAATTACTTACCAAAAACAAATTGTGTTTAAAGTTTAAACAATGCATTATAATCTGTACATCATACACATTTGTATTTCCAAATTAACTTTAAAAATCTTATCCAAAATTCTTTGTACAATTTGACTCTAAATGTACACTAATTTGGATAACGAATCAAATGTGTCATCTATGATTATTAATTATAATCAGGACGATTGCAGTCACTAATAAATAACACATAACACGGTTAGTATGACGAGCCGCGGCAGCTACCGTAGCTCGAAGGATTCCGGCGTCGTACACCGGTGTCATATCGGGCCTGAACAGTCCGAAATTTCGCTCACACGTGGGGCCGGGTTTGAGATTCTCATTAAAAAGCGCGAAAATGTAAGTCTCAAAAGTTCTATTGGGCATGAGAGGTGTCCCCGCCCCGGAAGTCACATGCTCCACTAGATTCCGATTGTACTCCGCCGCGCTGGTGGCGTCCACGGCGACCTGCGACGCGTCCCCCTTCGATGGCCATCCGGTTTCCGCTATAACGATCTCGATATCCGAAAAACCGAGAAGTTTCATAGCTGAGAAGACAGCGTCAAGTTGAGCATCCAACATGTTAGTGTACGTGAACTTGGTGTTTTCATCAAACACTCCCGAATTAGGCCTGAAAAGAGCGTAGTCGACAGTATCAGCCGAGCAACCGAAAAAGGGATAAGGGTTGATCATGAAAGGAGAGTTGGTGGCTCTATGGAAGCTAAGGAGGGGTTTCAAGACGTGTGCGTCGTATCCTTGACGAAAGTTTCCTGTCGATGGAGGGCTTGAAGAGGATAGAATCCCCAATGAATGTGGGGTGGAGACTTGGATTCTACTCTCTAGAGAGGCAGCAACAAGGGCTGTGTGTAGGGTTTGCATGGCAGGAACGAGGGTGGATATGAAAAGCTTGTTTGCGGTGGAGAGGACCTCGTTGCCCACCAGGATTCGGACGATGTTGGTGGCCGGAACGTGGGGTTGGATGTAGGTTTTCAACCATTGTTGAGCGAAGCTCAGATTGGTGAGGTGGGGGATTTGGTCAGTAGGGACAGTCACTGTGACTGCAATCCCTGTGTGTGCAAAGGCTTTTAGGGTTTCGGGTTCGGCGTCAAAGAACCTAACACGGTTGATGATGGTGGATTCTAGTAGGAACTGTGCCACCTTAGACGGTGGAGGAAGGTTGTTCGCCACCATGCCATAGTTCACTCCTATAGCTCCTTCAACTCTTACACCTGAACAAAAATTAATCTACGTGTTATAAAATTTTTTAAATACAGATAAATTCAGATCAACAGAAGATCCAGATAAATCAAACATAAGTAAAAATTAACCTTGGATGAATAGTGATGATGCAAGAAGGAGCAAAACTGTGGAGAAGAAATTTGTAGTATCAAAGAGTTTCTTCATGGTGGTTGTAATGTGGTGGCGGTGGTGGTGGTGGTGGTGTATGGGGGAGTAGAGCCATGAATATGCATGTTTGAAGAAGGGGATTTTGGAGATGCTTTCCTTTGTGAATGGGAGAGTGTCAAGTCCAAATTAGCTGCCAAAGGTTTGATTATGGTGTTTTTTTTTGGTGTGAGAGCTTTATTGTTTGTGTGTCTGCTTTAGAATGCGGACCTTTGAATATAATTTTAGCTTCTCCTTCACATCTGTTCTGTTGTATCTTCTGATCACCTTTCTTTTTTGGAAGGATGATTTCTTGATACTCAAGAAGAAACGTGTAACGTGAAATATGATAAGATATTTAGATATTTTATTGAAGATTTTTGAGTTTTGTTTATATATAGATTTTAGGACTTAAAATTATATCTGACCTTTTTTTAAAAAGGGATATTATCAATTTATTCCCCCTCAAAATGAAAATAATATCAAATCACCACTGGTTTTAAAAATATTAGCTAAAAAGGTCCAACCGTTAATTGGAACAGTTAAAAAATTAAGAAAGTGACGGATCCGTTAATACTGAGGGTATAATCGTCATTGTATTTGTTAAAACAGTTGGATGGAATTAAAAAGTTAAATAAAATAAAAAAAACTCATTAAAAAAATTTTAAAACTAAATTAAAATAAAAAACTTCACACTTTCTCTCTCTCCCTCTCCCTCTCCCTCTCTCGCTTCTTCTTCTTCTGTCACACACACACTCTCTCTCGGTGGGCTATGTGCTGTCGTCGTGGAGCGGCGCGGCGGTGCGGTGGTGGATCTGCAGGTGTTGTTGATTCGAGGTTGTTGTGGATCTGCAGGTGTTATTCGGCTCAGCGGTGCGGTTGTTGTGGATCTGCAGGTGTTATTCGGCTCGGCGGTGTGGTTGTCGTGGATCGGTGTTGTTGATTCGAGGTTGTTGTGGATCTGCAGGTGTTGTTGATTCGGCGCGGCGGTGCGGTTGTTGTGGATCTGCAGGTGTTGTTGGGCGCGGCGGTGGATCTGCAGGTGTTATTCGGCTCGGCGGTGTGGTTGTCGTGGATCGGTGTTGTTGATTCGAGGTTGTTGTGGATCTGCAGGTGTTGTTAGGCACGGCGGTGCGGTTGTTGTGGATCTGCAGGTGTTATTCGGCGCGGCGGTGCGGTTGTTGTGGATCTGCAGGTGTTGTTGTTTCGGCGCGACGGTGCGGTGGTGGTGGATCTGCAGGTGTTGTGGATCTGCAGGTGTTGTTGATTCGAGATGGACGGTGTGGAAATGGGTTGTGGTTTTTTTTTTTTCATTTTCTTTGTTTTCTTCGAAATCTTCTGGGTTGATGGAGATCTAATATCCAGATTGGATCTCCACCGTCCATCAAGGTTGATGGACGGTGGAGATCCAATCTGGATATTAGATCTCCATTTCAAAAAAAAAAATCTCTGTTTTTAGTTTTTTTTTTTAATTATTCACCAAATTAATTTTTTTAAAAAAAGTGAAGATATGATCTCCACCATTCATCTACCTTGATGGACGGTGGAGATCACTGCTGGCATTTATATCTCCATTTTTTTTTTCAAATTTTATTTTTTTATTATTAATTAATTTTAAATTTTAAATTTATTATATTTATTTGATATAGTTATTATTCATTTTTATTTTTTATTTATTTTGTAATTTTTGTAATTTTGATGATGTTTAATTTTTTTATATTTATATTTATTTTATTTTTTAATATAGTAAGAGTATTTTGGTCTTTTACTATTTTTATTACAAAACCATTAAAAACCTGGATGAAAACCGCTTTTGGGAGATGGTAGGGGGTTTTTTGGCTAATATTTTCAAAAAGTGGGGTGAATTGATATTATTTTCGTTTTCAGGGGTTTTTTGGATTTTTCCCTTTTAAAAAAAACAAGTTTTGGTATTGGCTAACAATTCATATGTTTCAAAAGAATAAAATAATTAAAAAATTAATTCTAATTATTTTTCACAAGAGACATGGGTAGGCTGCAACCTATCCTAGCTCAAGAGTGGCCCTGCCATTGGTTAGGTAAAAATTGTTACCAATGTTATAGCTGAAATCATGACTCGAATTTATAATCTTATTGATATGGTTATGACAGAATTATCACTTATAATTTCAAATTCTGTTTATAATATAGTAATAGGCCATCTAGTTTATCACCTCCACCCATCTTACGATTTATCCTATTTTTCATATATATATATATACACTGAAAAATCATTTGAACCTATAAGAGGCATCACCCAATTAAGTTGAACTGGCTAGTGCCTATTTGGATTCTTTGTTCTCTCTAAATCTTTTGAACCTATAAGAGGCATCACCCAATTGAGTTGAACTGGCTAGTGCCTATTTGGATTCTTTGTTCTCTCAAAAAGCTGTAAGTGATGACATAGGATTACCCATTTTTGATGTAAGTGAGATTTGATCCGATACCTTTTCTGTTAACTGCAATACCTTACCGATTGAGATGCACTCCTAGTCCGGAGTAGAAATTCATTGTTCTCTAAAAGGGAAACTGCTGAGATATGGACATCTTTGCTTCGACTGGAAGGTTGAGGCAAATTAAGGAATAATGATTTCTTCCCAAGCCGGAGAAGGTATTGAAAAAGCCAAGCTCTAGCTTTTGAAAGATCAAAGTATGTATTAAAGTACTAATAAATTAATTAAGTTGGAGGAATTAGAAAAATCATATAATGATCTTCAAGCCTTGATTTGAATTGTTGAAAAGGTTGGCCCAAATCCAATCGATGAAACTACAGTGTAGCTTGCAAAGCATTTGTAATCTGTTGAGCCCAACTTGGGGATTTTTTTTTTTTTTTAATTATCATATAAATGAGAATATTCTTTGAATGTATATAAAGGACCGTTTGGTGTTGTTTTTAAAAAGTTAAAATCTTATTATTTAATAAATTTGGCATAAACGAGGTGTTTGGTAAAATTTTTGAAAGTGATTATTTAATAATCTGAATAGATTTGATAGCAATTTAAAAAACATGTGGAGGGTAATTTTGTAGAGTGATTATGAAATAATATACTCTTGGATTTAATGAATTAAAATATAAGGTCTGAATCCAAGTGGATCGAGAAAATAAATTGAATCCAAAAAAAATCAATAAACGGGCCTAATTTAAGTGCAAACTTAAGTAATAATTTTGTTTGTTTTAAGTACACCCCTTGCTTTGGTTAAACGCAGCCCATAGAGAGGGTTTGGAAATTGAAAATAATGAGGTAGGCGTGAAATTGAATGAGAAAGTTGTGTGATAATGGCCAATATTTTTTTATTTAAAAAATGGATAAGTGTTGTGCCAAATTGAAAGCAAAAGAGACAAAAGCAAATCAATTTGGAATGAGACAATACAGCAAGTTAGCTGAGAAAGGGATAATTCATGGTGTTAAACTAAAAGCAATTTTTTTGAATGAAGAGAGACATGTGTCATATATGTAAGGAGGCTAAGTCAATTGAAATATCAAAGATAGAGATATAATTGTCAATATTTTATTCATGAAAATAGACCAAGGTCACTCACACAAATTTGATAAGCATGAAGAGTGGGGCATGTAAAAGAGAAAGGCGGTTGTGTAGGTATATATATATATATACATATATATTTTTAAGTTCTAAATTGAGTTTTATGTGATTTTAGAATTGATATGAGATTATGAAAAATTAGAAGAAATCCGTATTAGATCCAAATTTGGGCAAAAGAGATATTTGAGTGAATAGTTTTATTTTAATCAAATTGATTTAATTATGTTAATTCATATCTCAACTTTTTATTATTTATTGGAAGTAAAAGTTTTAATTAGTTAATTGATTTTATAGATTATGAATTATAATTTACATTTGGATTATCAATTATGTTTTACAATTGACTTGAGAATTTATTATGTATACATATTAGAATTTCAAGCAGTATTTGATGTTAGTAGTTTGACTTTATTAAAAAAAAAATCAATAGATTTTAAATATTATTTATTTATTTTTTAGTGTTTCAAGAATGTATTTATTTAGAGTTACATATATATTCAGAAAGCAATTTATTTATATTTATATACAAAAACAGTTTAACATTTGAAAAGAAAATAAAAATGTTTTCAAAACACCAAAGTTATACCCTCCTCACTAATAGTCAGACAGGTTACATATGTATGAGACCCAAATTCACTCAACGCGTGTATGGCAGATATTAGGTAAGTCACTGAGTTGTCGAGAGAGTCATTGAGTCACCTAGCACGTGTATGGTAGATGTTATCTCTCGCTCTGTGTGTATGTTGAGTATCTTCACCACATATGATAGATTTCTCTAAGTACTAGTTGGTGTAGATTTTCAATTACAAATATTGTATACTGAGATTGATTATTTTTAAAAGAGATTTATAGAACACTAGTTTTACAGAAAAAGATTTCAAAAAAGTTTTACAGATTATAGATTTTGAAATTTTATATTATTAAAATTATAAAGATAATTTATATAAAAGTTTACAATTTTTCTATGATATGAGATTTAAATTCAGTTTTATCTTTTAAATATAATTGTGTATTATTACCAGTTATATGTTATGTTTTATTTAGAAATATTTTTATAAAAGTTATATCCACTCACTAAACGTTAGCGCTCACTATTTTATAAAACTCATTTTTTTCATGTATCCAACACAAGTTTGTGCAAATTATTGCGTATCGTGAAAACGGCGACATAGTGATTACAAAATGCATTATTATTTTTATGCAAAAACATTTTTACATTAGTGTATGTTATTTTTAATTAACAAGATTTTGGATTTGTTCAATTTATATTTATAAAGTGATTATGAGATTTATAATGATTTTTCTAAATGACTTTCAGTAAATTTAGATTTCAATCAGGAATACCCCAGTTTTTATGGGATCCTCCTAGACTCGAGATAGGAGTCGGGACGGGTCCTATCATAAAACATACTAAAAGCAACGAATCAAAATGAAAACCAGAATAATCTGAAATCGGAATGGTTTGGAATCGAAATAATGTATTAGAATCATAATAAGTTATTTACGTCAACTGTAGAAATTGAAATCGAATTCAACAATATTGTCATTGAACTGTTTACTTTGTTTGGGAATCGGAATAAATTAATTACAACTTATAAAAATGCCCTTGATTAAAATTATGGATTAATTACAATATGTAAAATAGTATTTAAGATATAGTGTCATATTTTTGTCATGAAACTCATCATAATAGGCTAAAAAAATTAACTTTCTTAACAATATTATTGTAAGCATATTGTGTGTGTATATATATATATTTTAAAGAACATATTGTATATCTATATTGTATATCAATTCATGATATATATATATATATATATATATATATATAATGTTATCAAAATAGGTTTCTTTTAAAGAATGGTATAAAAAAACTTTTTACACTGAATTTGAGAATGAGAATGAGATTCCCAAGAGGGGTGCGGAGAATCAGATTCTCATTCTACCATCCCAAATTTATATGAGACCCACACTTTTATTCCCATTACATAATGAATTTTAAGCAAATAAATACCATCAATCAATCTTATTTATTAATCCATGAAATAAACACATCATAAAAATCACATGTGAATCGTTTAAATTCATTATTTGAAAATTTTTTAATTATTTCATAACTCCCCCACTAAATGAAATTTCAAACTTCAACTTTGTGATGATAGAGAACGTTTATTCAACCTAAAAATTTCTCAGATTTGAGTCTTGTTGCAAGTGGCATTTCTAAATAAAATAATAACATAAAAATTCATGAATATGAAAACAATTTTGCTTATTAATATTTTTATTTATTTACTTATTTTTATTATTGTGATTGAACCCTCACTTGCAATCAAACTAGATAGTGGGTATCATCTAATTCAAGCACCAAGGTCTTTTATAGAAACGTGAGGCTATTCCAAATCCACTCATATTAAAATAGGCTTTGAGCATTTGTTCACTGAATATCTGCAAGAATGTAAGGGAGATGTTTGATTAAATATTTGCTCAAAGAAATTTGGAGCTTTCTTTCAACAGCTTTTCAGGCCGAACTTCAGCTTCCTTGTCTTGGTCCCCCACCCCTTTTTGTTTTTTTCTTTGTTGCCCACCTCATTTATCTAAAACACCATTATTAGGTTTCAAAATGTTTTAAATTTACAATTATAACTAGACATAAAATTACTAAATAGGATAAAAAAAAAAAAAAATTAAGATCTTGACTTAAATCTTATGGCCTCGACATAAAACTATTCGTACACTCCTATTAACTAAAACCCCAATTGTCATTAATTTTGGACAAATTGCGCAAACCCCTGAGGTTTGATAAAATTACATAAAAATAATGATATTTAGAAAACTTACACTTTGATCTCCTAAGGTTCCAAAAACTCAATACAAACCTACCTTGTCATTAGAGAGCCATTAATAAGTTGTGGTAAGGGTAAAATCGTTAAAAGATATTATACGTATGAGTGTCTAATATTTTAATAATTAATATTAATATATATATTTAATTTAATTAAAAACATATATATGTGTGTGTAATTATACCAAATAAAAAATACATATAAAGACACTCAATAGAGCTTGAAGACACTTAACCCTCAAGAGCTTCTTCGTCTTCCTCACTCAAGACAACGGTTCCCCAAATAGTGCTTTTCGAGTATTTGCTATTAATTCGTCGAGTTATTGATTACTCACTACTTGTTAGGTCGCCAGTCGAGTAGCGGTCGTGAGTTTTGGAACCTTAATCTCACCACATGAATAGATGCTGAATTTCCAAGTGGTTACCGAATTAGGAGATTCAAGGACAACCACATGAATCATGATATTAATATATGAAGTATTTTCTCTAATTGCTTGAAACTATAGAAATTTCAATAATAACAACAACAAAATGCCATTTCAAAATAAAAATAATAATTATTCCTATAGTTTCTATAGTTTCATTCAGAATATCAAGTCATTAACATCTATTGGGGAGCATGTAAAAACCAATATAAACATTTAAAAAAAAAAGGAAAAAAAAAACAACTAAGATTATAACAAGAACATATATGGTAACAACTTGGAAAAAAATATCTATTTGGATAGAAAGAAAAAGAGGAAGAAACAGAAACTTATCTGGTAAAAAACTTGAGAGGAGGAAGAAGAAGACGAGGAGGAGAGAAAGACCAAGTTTTGATTATTGATTTCCTCCTATAATAATATTGCTTGCTCAAATGAGCATCTCATCAAAACAGAAGCACCAGCACCACACAAAATATATATTTGTATCATCAAGAAAGTGATAAGATTTTCACGTTTGTCAACTAAAACTAAAAAGAAAAAATTATAATTAAAAGTATATACACACATATATATAAATATAAATATATATAGAATTATGTGCATCTGTTTTTGGAATACTCATTTGAACAAGAAAAATTACAAAGTGGACTCGCAGTTTGTGATCAGATCTCTCTTTGTTTCTCTCTCGTTCTATCGCTTGTTTTCTTCTTTTCTCAAAGACTTTGAAGCATCCAATCCATCCACAATTGGTGACTCCCAGATTCTAGGTCAACTGTTAAAAATAGAAGATCATCAACTACCATTCTAGGTAAATTTAATTACCCATACGCCCCTATCATTATCATTCTTTTGTAATGCATTTGATCTTTTGTTGCTATAGCTGATATAAAGTCAAACACATATAGATTCAAAAAATGAAGTCGTTGTAAGATTTTTTGCGTGGTTTGAAAAATTTTTACCTATATGAATCGCACCATACCTCTTTCCATCGTGAAATAATGTTTATGACCGAAAGCTCTTTGTAATTCGCTCACCATACAAAACCCTAACATAATCATGAATACAATTAATACTCTTAATTAATTGGAAAAACTTTCTTCCATAAGAAACTGTGTATAATTAAGAATTAATATGTATTATATTAAAAAATGTAGGACGTGTTTTTGGCTGCATGACGCATTGACACTAACGAATGCAAACAGTGTTAGTTTAAAAACCAAAAAATGCAAACAGTGTTTCTAGTACGACAAAGGAGTTTATAATAATAATAATTATTTTTTATGTTACAACTTTTGATACTAGACCATAGATGCTCTACTGATAGAGCCTACTTAATAAATGGTCCAAAAAACTACTCTCATAACCAAAAAAAGACTGGGTGAGGGTTGAACCTTGCCATTGAGAAGCAAATGGGGTGAGTCTTTCCATCAAATCACCCATTATCGTCATTTTTAATTCTATTTAAACTAGCACAACAAGAGATTTAGGAGTTGTTTATTTTTTTATCTAAAAGCTGAATAGAGATTGAAATCTAACATATGAATGATATATATATATATATATATATTTTTCCTAACCTCTAAATGTATAATCTTGTTTGTTTTAAAGTTAAAATTGTCTGAAAACTAGTAATTTGACATTTATATCCTTTTACTATTAGTTATTATATAACTTCATTTAATATAATACAAACAATTATAATAAATCATTTAACAAATACTAAAACATTTTTATGTATATATTAAAATATTTTTAATCATAATTAAAATATGATTAATTATTCTAGTAAAATGTTTTTTTTGAAAATTATATATACATAAATAAATTATTATTGTAAAATGAATTAAATTTATATATTTAAAGAAAAATTAATAAATTGTTGTTAAATTGAATTACTATTGCAACAAAAATTGAAATTATAAGATAATATATATTTTAGTCATTACAATATTTCATGAATTACATTTAAAAGGAATTTGTATAATGTAAAATAAGGATAAATTTTGAAATATGTTATTTTGATAATGATAGATTTGAAATAATATATTTAAAAAATTTGGCATTCCGTTAAAAGTCAGAAATTGTAGTTTTTTTTTTTTTCAACAATTTTGGGGTGATTTTAAGTAGTTTAATCATTTAAAAAAAAAAATCACTTAATAGGTGTAATTCAAATTTATTAAGTGAAAAATAATGAAAAACAAATGACCCCTTACTTTATACTACAATCTAAAATTGTGATAAGTGAGATCAAGTTATATATATATATATATATATATATATTAAATAATTATGTTACATTAATTAAATAAAACACTTTAAGTTCAACACTTCTTTCCAACATGATTTTGAAAATAATTTTAATAAATAATTATAGCAATAATAATATTATTACTATAAATTTTTATAAATTCAAAACTAAATATTAAATATGCTTTTGAAAATTTAATGTTAAATAGATAAAATCTTTAGTATTCACCAAAATTTGCAACTTAATATATTGTTTTACAATTATAACCAAATATATGATTGTATAAAGATAGCATGATAATTTAATATAATACAATATGGTGCACTATACCAAACAGAGTAATAGTATTTTATCTACAACAAATCAAAATAAAACTTTTAAATGAAAAGTTTGGACTTCTAATGCTCAAAATTTTCTTTCTCGTTAGTATATTCCATTCATTTTGTAATTTACACAGTCAACAAGATCAAAATTCATTAGATTTTATTAACATATTATAAAAGTTGTGTAAAACTGTTTTAAAAAAGAAACAATTATTCAAAATACAACTGGTTCTTACGTCTTACCCATTTAAAAAGTGGCCAAACTTCTTTGAATAGTCTTTAGTTAGTATTTGGCACAGGGGTCCCACCAACAAGAAATAAAAATGTGTGTGTGTGTGTATTTTTTTTTTTACTTTCTTTGCATTAAATTTATCCCCTTTGTCTTTAGATTTAATACTTTCATAAACAAACTAAATATATATTAGTGAACACTTGGGGTTCTAGTTGTAGAAAGTGTTTTTGAATAACAATATGCTTTTATTTAAAAAAATAATAATAATAATAACAATATGCTTTTAACAAAAATACATGATAGTTGAAGAAATATATATATATATATATATATTAGAACTATCCTTTGTCAAAAACAAAAAATTAAATTGCTCAAAAAAATTAAAAATTAAAAATTAAAGCACTTCATTAAGTGCTTGTGCATTAAGGGACAAATAATATAAATGTTTAATCAAAAAGTATTTTCATTTTCTTTATTGTAAAAAAAATATACATATAGTTTACTATACATTTCAATCTATTTATCATTGAAGCAAACTCAAGCATGTACTAACAGTTTAATTACTATATTAAATCAAATGAAATTACTAAAGGTCTTCACATTTTTGTTTGACAATCTCTAATTGTATTGATCTTATATAAATAGCGCAATCTTTTTTAATAGTAATTACCAACCATCCCACTTTGCACTCCATGGTTGTATAACTCCAAGGAGAGACAAAAATACATCTAGTGATGTATGATCTCATCACATGAATAAGTGCTTATTTTCCAGGTGCATATCAAATTAGGAGATTCGAGGACAACCACATGATACTGATATAAGAAGTACTTTCTCTAGTTGCTTGAAACAACAGAAATTTCAATAATAACAACAACAACAACAAAATGCCATTTCAAAATAAAAATAATAACTATTCCTATAGTTTCATTCACAAATCACAATATCAACTCATTAACATCTATTGGGGAACATGCAAAAACCAATATAAACAATTAAAAAAAAAAAAAAACAACTAAGATTATTACAAGAACATATATGGTAATAACTTGGAAACTGCTGAGATATGGACATCTTTGCTTCGACTGGAAGGTTGAGGTGTTTCGTAAAATTTTTTGATTTAATAAATTTGGCATAAAGAGGTGCTTGGTAAAATTTTTTAAAATGATTATTTGATAATCTGAATACATTTGACAGTAATTTTAAAAAACATGTGGAGGGTAATTTTGTAGAGTAATTATGAAATAATATGTTGTTGGATTTAATGAATTAAAACATAATAAAAGCAAGTGTAAATAACATTTTAAAAATCACATATGAATCATTTAAATTCATTATTTGAATTTTTAAAATTATTTCATAGCACCCCCACCGAATGAAATTCTAGACTCCATTTTTGTGATAGTAGAGAACTCTTATCGAATCTAATAATTTTTCAGATTCGAGCATATAAGTGGTATTTCTAAATAAATATCAACATAAAGATTCATGAATATGAAAACAATTTTGCTTTAAATTACTAATATTTTTATTTATTTACTTATTTTTATTGTGATTGAATCATCACTTACAATCAAATAGTAGATTGAAAATAGTGGGTATCATCTAATTCAAGTAGTAAGGTCTTTTATATTGAGATGGGCTTTAAGTATTTGTTCACTGAATATCTGCAGGAATTTAAGGGAGAAGTTTGATTAAATATTTGCTCAAAGAAATTTGGAGCTTTCTTTCAACAATTTTTCAGGCCGAATTCCAGCTTCCTTGTCTTGGTCCCCCACCTCATTTTTTTTACCTTTATTGCCCACCTCGTATATCTAAAACACCCTTATTAGGTTTCAAAATGTTTTAAATTTACAATTATATCTAGACATAAAATTACTTAATAGGAAAATAACAAAAATAAAAATAAAAGCTAACAGGTCAAATGATATTAATGTAAAATCTTGACTTAAACTTATGGCCTTGATATAAAACTATTCTAAGTATTCTTGCACTCCTAGTCCAATATTTAGGAAGAGTTCGTATTAGATAATGATTAAATAAAAGCCATTGCTTAAACGTTACTATATTTTTCATTGTTGGATTTATTTATTTATTTTTTTTTAAATTTTGTGAGTTATTAACTATTAACTCATAAACGATAAACCACGATAAACAATAGTTGTAGAAAGTGATTTTTTTTTTTTTTTTTTTTTGGAGAAAGTTGTAGAAAGTGTTTTTGAAACCACAAATCTATAGGTCTGGTTTTTGAATATAAATTAATACAAACTATATATAAATCGAGGCAGATTGCATAACCTACCCTGAGGTTTGGTAAAATTATACAAAAATGATGATGTTTGGCAAACTCGCACTTGATCCCCTAAGATTTCAAAAACTCAGCACAAATCTCTCCTGCTATTAGAGAGTTGTTAATTTAGACAAACGGTCAACGTCAATTTGAACAAAAGTACCAAAACACCCCTAAATAAATCAATATATTATTATTTTAATTTTTAAAAATAATTAAAATATATATTATCTTTAAAATCGTTAAAATATAAAAATAATTAAAAACATTAAAAAAATCTCATCTCCACTGTCCTTTTCCTTCATCCTTAATTCCCCAATCATATATCTTCTTCATCCTTATCTCCCTTCTTCTCCATTTCATCATCATGTACATCATCCATCAACTTCATAATATCCATCATTTTCATCATCTTCTTCATCCATCATCTCTATTTTTCATCATAAATGAACTAGTTCACATCAATTTATTATCAATTTTTTTTTTTTTTTAAAAAAAAAATCTCAACATCAATCCAGAATATCTTCAAGACTCAGATTATTGTATACATCAACCCAGATTTTTAATTCAAAATCTAGCTTTTTAATTAAAAACCTAATATCAATTTAATTTTTTTTTTTTAAAAAAAAACAACCATATCAACTAGAATATTCACATTAACCAGATCATATAAACTCACCCAAATAAAAAAATATATAATAAAACTAAAAAGAAAATTCAAAAAAAAAAAATTGTTGGAGACCCAGTTTCGATCCAATTTTGAGTCTCCATGATTTTTATATCCAATGATAAAGACCCAGTTTCGAGTCTCCATGATGGAAACCCAAAACTATTGGAGACCCGAGTGGTCTCTAATAGAGATCACCTGGGTCTTAATCGGAGATCTAGATGAATCCAATGGAGTGCATAGGAGTTCAGAAATGGTGATGGCTCTATCGTAGGAGAACTGTTGAGGAGTGGCAGGAGATGGAGGGAGAGGAGAACCATTGAGGAACCGTTATTTTGAGTGAAGAAGACAAAAAAGCTCTTGAGTGTTAAGTGTCTTCAAGCTTTGTTGAGTGTCTTTATATATATTTTTTATTTGGTATAATTACACACACACACACACACACACACATCTATATATATGTTTTTAATTAAATTATATATATTAATATTAATTATTAAAATATTAGATACTCATAAGTATAATATCTTTTGACGATTTTACCCTTACCCAGTGGCACTTAACGATAACTTAGTAATGGCTCTCTAATGACAAGATAAGTATGTATTGAGTTTTTGGAATCTCAGAGGATCAAAGTGTAAGTTTTCCAAACATCGTCATTTGTGCAATTTTACCAAACCTCAGGGGTTTGTGCAATTTATCCAAAATTAATGACAATTGGGGTTTTAGTTGTAGAAAGTGTTTTTGAATAACAATACACTTTTAACAAAAGTATATGATAGTTCAAGAATATATATATATATATATATATATTAAAACTATCCTTTCTCAAAAATAAAAATAATAAAATTAAAAATCAAAGCACTTCATGAGTGCTTGTGCATTAAGAGACAAATAATACAAATGTTTAATCAAAAACTATTTTCATTTTCTTTATTGTAAAAAAAAAAAAAAAAATTGTTCACTATTTTCACACTATTTATCATCAAAGCAAACTCAAACATTTACTACTAACAGTTTAATAACTATATTGAATCAAATGAAACTACAAAAAGTCTTTTAATTTTTGTTTAACAATCTCTAATTATATAGATCTTATATAAATAGCACCATCTTTCTTAAGGTTTAGCAATTAGCAACCATCCCAATATGCTCTCCACGGTTGTAATAACATAATCCAAAGGAGATCGAGACCATAATATATCTAGTTATGTGATCTCACCACATGAATAAGTGCTTAACTTCCAAGTGGTTACCAAATTAGGAGATTCAAGGACAACCACATGAACCATGAAGTACTTTCTCTAGTTGCTTGAAACAACAGAAATTTCAATAATAACAACAACAAAATCCCATTTCAAAATAAAAATAATAATAATCTCTATAGTTTCATTCAGAATATCAACTCATTAACATCTATTGGGGAGCATGCAAAAACCAATATAAACAATTAAAAAAATATGAAAAAAAAAAAAAACAACTAAGATTATAACAAGAACATATATGGTAATAACTTGGAAAAAATTATCTATTTGGATAGAAAGAAAAAGAGGAAGAAACAGAAACTTATCTGGTAAAAAGCTTGAGAGGAGGAAGAAGAAGAAGAGGAGAAGAGAAGACCAAGTTTTGATTAATAATTTCCACCTATAATAATATTGCTTGCTCAAATGAGCATCTCATCAAAACAGAAGCATCAGCACCACACAAAATATATTTATATCATCAAGAAAGTGACAAGCTTTTCAAGTTTGTCAAGATTCTCATGTTTGTCAACTAAAATTAAAAAGAAAAAATTATAAGTAAAAGTATATACACACATATATATATATAAATATACATATATATAGAAATATTAGATGCTTCTGTTTTTGGAATACTCATTTGAGCAAGAAAAATTACAAAGCGGACTCACAGTTTGTTCAGATCTCTCTTTCCATCTTCTGCTTGTTTTCTTCTTCTCTCAGAGTCTGTGAAGCATCCAATCCATCCACAATTGGTGACTCCCAGATTCTAGGTATACTATTAAAAATAGAAGATCATGCAACTACCATTCTAGGTAAATTTACCTATGTGCCCCTATCATTATCTATCTTTTGTGATATATTTTATCTTTTTTTACTATAGCTAGATAAGATTAATTTCTTTCCCTTTAGAGATATATATATATATATATATATAATCCATTGGACTTTTCAATGTATTTTTTTTTTTTCACGTATGTATTTAAGTTGTATTGAATGTTTATTGGTGGTTTGGTTACTGAACGATTACAGAGGCATTACGCAAAAGAAAAAGATTAAATCTAGACCATGTAAAGCGATGTATAAGTATAACAATAAAGACGGTTGATGTCTTTTCGATTTAGATTAGGACAAAATCATTTTCAAATTTGAAAGCTCAGAATTGTATGGTTCAAACTCAAAAATTTAATGGTAGGTATGCTTATAAAACACATACAAATAAAAAAGAAAAAGAAAAACTCGTAAGATTTTTTATGTCGTTTGAATAACTTTTACGTTTACGAAACACCATACCTCTTTTTACCATGAAATAATGCTTATAACCGAAAGCTCTCTGTAATTCGCTCACCATATGAAACCCCAACATACTTGCGGATACAATTAATACTCTTAATTAATTTGAAAAACTTTCGATTGTGAGAAACTGTGTGATAACTTCTTTGTATGTGTGTAAAAATTATAATAAATTTTTTTATTTGTTTGTGCGGACAAAAGTGGTCCAGTACTTACACTATTGGATTGAAATTTGATTTCCTAGTTGCTTGACTATTCTCGTGCAACTTTGGACGGTTGTTCGAATGGGCATTATGGGAAATGAATTCACAAGTAGTCAAATTAGAGGAAAAAAAAAAAAAGCAACAATAAATGTTGGTCCCATAAAAAATTATTGTTGGTCAGGTGAGAGTTGAGGACAAAATTTTGGTTGCAGAAGAATACATACCTGTCTTCCATTACGACTATGTTATTTGATAAAATTTATCTATTGGATTCTAAAATATGATCCGGAATTCTTCTTCTAGAAATTGGGATGGTGCTATCTACACAAACGTGGGAATTCTATGTACACAAATAGTGAGAGTTATGAGTATGTCGAACTTTATCACTTTGAGAGATGTGATAGACGGAAATGACTTTACTATCGGAGCATTCCACTTTCATTCTTTTATGTGGAGACTTAACAGTCACTTTAAATGGAAAGTAAAGGAGAAGAAGAATTGTAGGTATTGATGGAATGGCAGCTCGTGACAGATTAATCTCAACAACCTTTACCAACTCGAAGAAATAAATTAAATTATTACACACCTAAATATGTTAATAATTTTTTATTATACAAGTCAAAGAGTTCAGTCATTCCCCATTTGGAAAATATTATTTTTACTTTTTTAAGATTGGAAATGACAAAAAAACCTATAAAATATACGTGTTTCAATCATATGCAGAGACTGTTTATTTTTCTCACTTATGGCGGATTTGGTGTTAAAAAAAAATCAATAAATTGCTTTGCTTACCCTTTTTATTCAGTTGAAGAAAAAAAAAAAAGGAAAAACTTTACTTTGTGCTGCCTGGATATGATCAAACACAAGAGGGCGGATGATGAATTTATAGTATAGTAAGATTTCACTACAAAATCTTAATAAATAACAAAGAAATTCGTCACATAATCTTTCATAATTTCTTATTTTCAAAATGTAAAATTATTATCACATACAAAATTTTTTTCATACTCATCATTGTTGCAGCTTGGAATGGTCGAACGAATGTTGACCTAAAACTCCAAGAAAGTTATCGTTCTAATGATGTCTTAATTAGGTTCATCGTTGCTACATACTTGCAAAATAGACAATACCTACGTCAGGGTAATTCGAAGAATGACTCCGAAAATACCCTCTGATGCCTAAGTCAGTAATTTCTCCCTCTAGTTGAGTTTCTCTCACTAAAAAGTGTAAGTAAAAATGACTAACTATCTATAAAAAAATGAGTAAAGTTATCTTTTATATTAGGATAAAGCTCATTTTTTAGGTGTTATTATGCATGCGAGGGTATCTGCTGCTTGTTTGCGGACTTAAGCCCTTGTTGAGAGTGGTTTGTTGTGTGTGGGACACATGTTTTCACTGCATTGGGCATCTTCGTCCGAAGGTTTACACCCTTAACATTGCTTAAGAGAGTAGTACCTTGCTTGTCATCACCTTGTAATCATATTGCAAAGGACTAGTTCAAACCTACCTCGAACCAAATGGTCCATAGGGAAAAATTTTTCATATGTTGTCCACAATTTTCTACAATAGTACATTCCGTGTTATGTCATTGCCTTGTAATCAAAAGGCAAAGGACCACTCCAACCCCACCTTTAATGTGTTGGTCCATAGGGAAAAGTTTTCCATGTATTGTCCAAAATTTTCTTCAATAGTACATTCCATATTATGGCTCGATCGTGAGTGGTGCAGTTGGCACCATCCCCCTTATCTCTACTTAGAGAGTAAGATTCAAGTAATGATCTCATTTGTATGTGGATTGTAATTGAGGCATCTTTTCACTTATGTGTGGGTCTCTCCTCTCAACTTATAGGAGTTTGTTCCGGGCCACGTTTTACAGTATATATCAGATGGTTCCAGTTATAAAATTTATACTCGTAATATGTACTTGTCAAAAAAAAGATAACATTCCATGTTATGTAATTGATCTCAATAGGTTTGAACAAACTTTTAATCCACTCAATAAAAGCTTTCAAAAACAATCTTTCATCATGCAATGGATTTCTTTAATCACTAATATTTTTAAAAATAAATAAACTTTCATGTAAAGATAATTCATTTGATACTTGATCACATTTTAAATCAAAGCAAATTGTAAATCTGTCCCTAACATCTGACTTCGGTGAGTCTGCATTTTGTCCCTTTCCAAAATTTTGTCTAGCATTTTGCACTGCCACCAATTAATTTTTTTGAGAAAACATAACACTATTTATGGTCAATTTTTCACCGCAAGAAATCACTCTTTATATTGAAATACTGTGTTCTGCCAACAATGATGTAAACAAACAAAATTTCTGTAATTAAGATATAGATAGATATATATATATATATATATATAGTCTTTTTGAAATAAATCGCATGAACAAGAGAGATGCTCGTCATGTCCCACCCACATGTAGACCCACGAATCCTCTCAGATTATCTCAGTTGCACTTGTCTGATGATTTGATTTATTAATTTATTGTGAATAATCTGTATATGGGTCCTTGCCTCCTTGGTACGGTCCAATAACGAGATTCGTTCCACGTTAAATTCATAAATTGTGAAGGTGAATATCAAATTTGTAAATTTAAATTTATAAATGTAGAGTTGTAAAGTGACTATTTTTTAAGAGGTGTTGCATATTACAATTAATTGAAAAATATAATATGAATTTGACTAATCAGAAAATCATATAAACAAGTAAAGTAATATTAAAAATCATATTTAATTAAAAATTATACACCAACTCTTAAGGCACATCTGATTTTCTTAATTATTACTGGATTACATTTAATGTGTCCTATTAAGTTAATTTATTTGACTTTTTAAATAAAATCATTTAAATAACTGCTGAAATTACTCATTATAATAGTGAAAATTTTCACATTTTATTAATGAAATAGTATTGAATTAAATTTCAATTTATTACTTCCTAACTATTCTCTCCAATTTTATATAAGTTCAATTCTTCATTTCCTCACAACCCTTAGCCATATTAATATTTATTCTCTTTTCACAACTTTTACAATCATAATTCTATTATTATTATTATTATTATTATTATTATAAACAAACGAAGCATTTTAATTAACACTAGATCAAACAATTATGGAAATCAATTGAAATAAAACTCTAAAGTACGATTCAGATCTTTACTCAACTATTTGGACAAGTTAATATATGACTCTAAAGTATGATTAGGATCTCTGCTCCTAGAAAGTAAGAGAAAACTACTCACACAAAGGTAGAAAAATTGCCCACACCGTTATGGGAAGGGTGAGTCGAATCCGTCAATTGGAGGTGTGTGAGCATGACCTTTATCATTAGACCACACCACTTTTCTTTAGTGAAGGGTTACTTGAATATTTGTAATTCCACTCCAATTCTAGCAAGCTAAGATAACTATGAAGCTGCAGAATAACCTATCAAAAATTGGGGGTCCTATGTTAGAGTACTATGTCACTCGTAACCACATAATCGCCTTTCAACCCATTCCGTCTACTTATCCTCGTATATTAATTTCGTCTTCCAACTTGATGAAGCAAGTTTGAATCTCACATTTCAAATAAAAGAAATGCAATCATGTAAGAGTAGTGATACGAACCACGTTTTAAATGATTAAATTAGATGGCTTTCAAATAGAACTTTGACCTAGTGTTGTCACCTAACACAACTCCAGATAAACATTTGAAGAGTGTTGAAAATTAACAATGGAATATCACTAGAAAAAAAAATCCAAATATGGGAAAAAGGAAAGTGAAGGTCATTGAGCATGACCCAAGATGATTTTTAATGTATCCCACTTTACATACATTTACTTTAACCTAGAACAAAAATAATAATTAACGCTATACATCCTCTTAAATGAAAAAAAAAAAAAGGATTTATATTATTAATAGCTAATTAGAGTTTTTTATATATTTTTTATTCATTAATAACCAATTATAATCTGATCAAATAAAAATTTATATCAGAAAAATCCAAAGTAATGGGTTGTTAGGTCTAATTTTCCATACTTGAGTTTGGTTGTTTTGACTGTTGGTGTTTGGACTACCTACCACAGTGGAGAGAGTAATAATTATGGCTTGAAATTTTTATTTAGATTGTATGCTTTGTTTGAAAACTATTCTTTTTTTTTTTTTTCCTTTTTGAAAAGGTTTGAAGACTATTCTTTGTTTCATTCAAAGCTCGGCGTTTTATTTTTTATTTTTTATTTTTTATTTTTAAGATTGGATCATATGCCTCCAATTACAAGCATTAATCAGGACACTCACTTCTAATACTTGTATTTTGCTTTTTTAGGAGATATTGAAATACTCCTTTATATTACTTTGCTCAATACCATTTGAGATTAAGCCGCTTAAACATAAACCATTACCATATCTTACCATTATTACTTTCATACGTTATCTAGTGACATAATATGGTTATTATAAATGTCACATGTCAATCTCAAATTTTAAATATCATAGTTAAATCATTTTTTATCAGCTTAAACTTTTGAGTCTGAAGATAACTAACATAATATCATAGTTTGAAAGTTTCTGGTTCAAACCATCTCTTCCCCATTTATCTTAAAATCTTCTCGTTACACATGTTATACGGTAAGGATGATAAAATGACGTTTAGCATTTATCCAATATCTATCATCTGTCCATGTTATATGAAAGAAAGCGTATTATATGTCAACCTTAAGTCTTAATACTATAGTTATGTCCGACATTTGTTATTTACCCACTTTATACTTAAGGGAGTATGTCACGTGTTAGGTTCAAGTCTTAGATAGTATAGTTGTGTTTTTTCTTATTAGTTTAAGTTTTTAGGTGTAATGATAACTAACAATAAATTTATAAGTTTATTGCTTAATTATGCTTTAGTCTTCCTAAAATAATAATAATTGTTATGTGAGATTCTTACAATTTTTTTATACAATCTTGACTCTATAACATTATATATTTTAATAATAATAATAATAATTGTTATGCGAGATTCTTACAATTTTTTTATGATATCTATACCATATGACATTTATATATTTTAATATTAATTTTATACAGTTACAGAGTTAATCATATAACATTATAAAATCAATTTCCACACAGAACAAATATTTAGATAAATTTACATGGTTTAAATTCAAATTCCTATAATGAATATAAATATAAGTATACTAATCACTTAAATTATGAACAGATATGCATTATCAAAATAGTTTTTTATTTTTATTTTTTAATTTTTGAGATACCAACGACTTAAATTTGAGACATTAGGTGGTATCGAAATAATATCTAAAAAGTTAAAAGACAATGAAATTAAAACATGATTTTTATTTAAGAGAGAAAACAACATCACTTTTAAAAAACGAGGAAGGAAAAAACAAAAACAGAAATATTGAAATTAAAACGTTATTACTTGAAAACGGAAATAGTGACAAAAAAAAAATTCAAAAATAAAAAAAGAAATAGTCACAAAAAATGAAAAAAGAAATAATGACAAAAATGATGAAAAGAAGATGCGCATCCGGGGAATCGAACCCCGGTCAGTACCGTGGGAGGGTACTATGATACCACTACACCAGATGCGCTTGTTGTGTTACTTGGTGTCTTACTAAATTTATAATAAATAATCAAATATCAATTAAGATTCTATGTTAGCATCGGCATACGTTCTAGACAAACGATCATAGGAATTTTTGGCACAAGCCGCATGCATCTCTCCAATGATATAATATCATATTATATGATATATGATATGAATAATCAATTAAATGTTAATTAGTCTATGTAATATGATTTTAGTGGTTAGGTGCATATACTTTGATTCATTGGCCAATAACATATTCCATTCATATATGAGTCATTCGTAATCAATCTAAAAAACCCAAAAATAAAAGCAACTCCTTTTACACGACCCAATAGCTCTCAAATGTCATTTTTGTCCGTTTGTGTTACTTGTGTTATAAGATTTAGTGAGAAAAAGAGTTAAAAGTAACTCAATGACAAACCCCTTACATTCACATCAATGAGATTATAAATTCTAAATTATATCGTCTTTCTTTACTCCCAAATTTATAATAGATAAAAATAATTATAAAAAAACAATTCCTTTCTCTTCAAGTTATTGCATCAATCAAACAAATATACAAGGATAATTAAAACAAGGACAATATCGATCACAAATTACATGATCACATACATTATTTACTGTGATTGGACTACACAAAATCGTCGATTATGTAGCTGCCTGCATGATGATCTTTAAGAGATGAAGAAAACACGCGAAAACGGATATAGATTAAATTACGTTTTCATGATCGACATCCCAACTCAACTCTCCCATCGGGACTGATAGTAGTGTTTGTACAAAGTTTCTGAAGATCAATGTAGCCTATAATGGTGTCCTCAAAAATTGCATCTTCTAGTTGAGCTCCGTCAAAGGTGGAGCCTGATAGTACAGTGTTCTTAAACACGGCTCCTTGAAGATTTGCCTTGTTAAAGACTACGCGATCCAAAACAGCATTCGAAAAGTTCACACCTGCAAATTTTCCGGTTGTCTTTGTCAGCTGGAATAGAAAATCTACATCAATAATTTTCTGCTATTGACAAGATTTATTTAATAATACTACTACGAACAGACGTATGCCTTGCACTTTGAAGGATTTGTAAATAAATTTTCCTGTATCAGCAAGAATTTATAGATTAATAAAGCACACTTAGATCATGACGTATCTAAGGCATTCAAACGAAGCAACACAACGAAAATTAAAACATGTATAGTCACTCAACTACTTTGATACTGATAGACTTTAAGATTGTATCAGTACCATCGAATTAATCATTATCTCGACGGTAAGGAGATGTTCACAAAAGATTGTGTGACACAGCAATGAAAATGTTTCGATATATTTTGACTTCTCATGGTACTTATAATGACAAACTCTCATTTTATTAAATGGCAATCCCAAGGCTGGAACATCTAAGTGTTTAAAAAATCAGGGGATGGATTGCTTCAAATGCTATAAAGAAGAAAATTTAAATACAAATAACATAAGACAGAGGTTTACCTTTGAAGCTAGCTCCAACAGCATAAGCCTTAGACATCACTACTTCAGTCATGTCTGCACCATCAAACTTGGCTTCGGACATGAGTGCCGCTGCTAGAGACTTGCCCTTCAGGTTAGATTGATCATTTGTATAGTCACAGAAACGGAGATCAATTGGTTTGTCATAAACACCATTTGCTTGACCAATCGTGTTACCAATGTATGCACGCTCACAACGGTTTGGCTCCGTTGACAGTGGAGGCAGCCTCTGCAGTATAAACATATTATTATTTTGTATTCTTCTAAACGTCATCTTTGTCTTAAGAAACAAATCTAAATCTCATCATCATTAAAAGATTTAATATGTTTATCCTTCAATTAGGCAGCCTCTGAACATCCTCATAGTTCTTTTCTTCGATCCGAAACACTCTTTATATTGAAAGGGAACCAGCAAAATGTGAGCCATACCAAGAAAAACATAGATGCCAAAAAGAGAAAATACACCTCTAGCAAAGTTCAAGTAACTATCCCAAAGAAAGATAATAACACAACGCCAATCAGCAAGGGAACCTAAAAAGTAAGATAACTCAACACCATATGCTCTCCAAAGTTAGGAAAATCCAAACCCCTAATGTCTTTCACCAACTATGTCCCTTTACATACATCAAAAACCACACGAACATCCATGGCATTATACAATGAACCATCTCTCATTGGACAAATGCATAAACGAACCAGACATCATTAACCGAAACCCAATTCAAGGAAACAAAAGTGCATAATGTTAAAGTACATAAATATCATTGTTGGACCTTTTCCTAGCAACTTAAGTTTTTGGGTCTAATAGTTACCGATCTGTTATCGTATCACATGCGATCTAGTAATAACCTTGATATGAGTTTGAATCCTGAGAACCTCAATTCTATTAATTAAATACATAATCATATGATTGATATCCATAAACCATTGGTCCTCCCTATCTCATAATTCTCCATCGATCAAAAACACCACCTGACTACAAACCACTAAAGCCACCAAGCACCAACAATGCTAAGACTCCAATGCATACAAAATTTACACAAAAGTTCCACAAATTTCCAGTCTAATATTTCATAATTAAACAATCATCTATATATGCTTTCATGTAATCATCAAAATGAAACAAAAAGGTGGAGGTCCTCCTCGCCTGATTAGCAGCAACTACAGGTGAGGCAACAGTGACAGCCCAAGCAGCCAAAATTCCACAAGCCACACCCTTGAGTTGTTGCTTTGCATGAGAAAACTTCTCCTTGGATTCAGGAAATTCTCTTGCAACAACCCCACCTAGCAATAAATCACATTCATCATTTTCAGATCAAAAGTACACGAAATTGGTTGCAAACAGAGGCCACAACTTTCAAAAGGGTGTCTCATTTTCATGTCATTAGCTCATATAATGATATAAACCATTAAAACTAAGCGGTTGTGTGTTTTACCTGAGCAGAGGATTTTGGGAGGAGAGTGGAGCTGCGGGAAGCGAGAACGGTAACGTTTTGTGGATGAACGTGGAAGAGAGGAAGTATTGTGAGAGACTGGAATTGAAAGGGAAGCCATATGTGTACGTGTGTGTGTGTGTGCAGTCTCTGTTTTCACTTCACTGCCTCGTTGAAAGATTATCCATTGATGATGGTTGATGGTTGTTGGTTCTGGTAAGTACATATATCTAATCCGACGTGGCATGACACCTGATTCTACTTCAGACACCCATCATCCTTAACCTAATATCTTCAAGTGATTTTATTTAAATTTTTTATAATTAGGCGATATATCCACACAAAAAATAACGATATTCTCTTATACATCATTCAAATTCGATCTTCTTTTATAAAAAATTAAGACAAAAAATAAAGACAGAAGAGAATCTCAATTTCTTTAAATACACTACTTTTTAGTGCAAATAGTTATATACCTCTCCAAAAAATGAACGATTCAATTTTAGTTTTTTGTCATGGAAGTACTAGTCTCCCATCCATAGGAATAGACATTTAGACAGTATAAAAATTGTTTGATGTCAAGAGGTTCCAACGGAATTTTAACCTATTTAATGATAGCTTTAATAAAAGAAAATAGCATCTTAAGAAAATATTCTGACTAATATGCACTCACTCTCTAGCATAATTGGTCGAGTATCTTCCATTCGTCTTAATATTAGAATTTCAAATCCCATAAATTGTATTTTACAAGTTTTGTATGCTCTGATATATTCCGTGTCAACTTTAAAATAAAACTTCCAACTATTATGGTGGAGGCGTGAAGACGATTGGGTCTAGTTTGGCTGATTTGGATTATATTTAGATTGAATCTGATTTTGAACAAAACAGTGTTGGAATTGAGCAGTTCAACCAAACAATGTTTGGCAAAGTTGTTAAGCCCAGCCCATAGGAGGAAGGCCCAATTGGATCACATTTAAGATTTTGATTTTGGCAGACTCTTAATATTAAATTGTCAAAACTTGCAGCGGCACACTAGATAGCATCAACCGCACCCCATTTCTCTCTTAAGAGATGAGTTCGACGCTCGTTGGTAGCATCTTCTTGTTGCTTTCTCCCTATTATGTGAGGGCAGTCCCCTCACTCTTTTGTGGGTTCTTTTCCCATTTATGTACACATCACTTCCTCCCGTATGAGAGCTATTCTTCGAACTATGTCATTAGTGTTCGATTCCGTTTGATTCAGGTTGTTTCCTAGACCAGTCTCAGTAGTATTATAATGTAACAAAAAAAAAACTAACATAATATTAAATTGTGAAAATATGGTAACTAACACTTAATAGGTCACTTTTTTTTGGTCATTGTCAGTAAACAAGTTTGTTAAGCACCAAAGGAAATGGACCGACAAAAATACGGTAGTTTAGCTTTCAACTCATCTTTTTCTTTTGTTTCACTTGTTTTATCTCTCCCCATCAAAGCCTCTTTTCCCTTTCTTCCATCAATTTTGCTGTAAAACCATATTCACACCTTTTAAACCAAATCTAACAAGATTTACCTCCATTCTACCAAGATTTCAAGGCCCCATCTGATATTATTTTTAAAAAGTTAAAATAGTGTTTGGTAAAATTTGTAAAAGTTATTAGTTAATAATCTATATAGATCTGACGACAGTTGTAAGAAATAGATGGAGATCACTTTTGTAAATTAATTTAATGAATCCATTGAATGTTCAAATCATTCAAAACAAATTATAACAAATAGTAATTTATCAAACGGTAATTTATAAAATTAATCTTTTGACTGAATTTATCAAACAGTAATTTGATTAATTTTATAACAAATTATTTTTTTTCAAAATAATTAACAATCATTATATTAAAAGTCACAACCAAACTGCTCCTTACTAGTGTAGTGTGAACCAACAAAATCTATTATCAAGAAAGTTGTTATGTTTTTGTGCCTTAGATTTTTATAAAATTTGTTTTCACCTTTGTAAATCAAGTATCTAACTCTATTTATTCATATTCATTGAACTAAATATTACTTATTTTTATTTTGCTAACAAAAATTATGAATAAACACAATTTTTGCCAAGACTTATTTTTAAGTTTGAGACTTTTTTTTTTAAAGCCTTTATGATTTATTTTATGCATTCAAGATTTATTTTGTGTCTTTAAGACTTAATTGATAGTGAAATTCAAGTTATAACTTTGATTTACTTTATGCACTCAGGACCGATTCTATAACTTCTAGACCTTTTGATGTGATGGTGAGCACTAATATGAATGCTATTTTTTTACCAAAGTGTAAAAAAAAAAGATGCTAAAAGAACTCCACTCATTAATTAGGTGATAGTAACAAGTCCTGCTTAATAAAAGAACCTAATCTGACTGAATCAAGACCAAGGGTCTAAATCATATACTACAAATGGTGTGAAAATTCTAAATTTTTAGATGTATATAATAGATGAATGTCGCTATTATGTTTTTCATAGAAAAGCAATCTTTTTAATTGTTATCAGATGAATTGAAAGGTTATTTATGTATGTTCGTATAACTTAACAATCAAACTTACTTTTTCACGGTAAAATTGTGAGTGGGGGAGAGGTCAATATCAGATAGTAAAAAGATTGTTTCCGCTTGTAAGAAAGCAAACGTCATGTAAGTATGGTGTTGTTACTTCTTCTTATTCCTATAAAATTTAGTTATCTTTTTATTTCTAATTAATGAACGTGTCATTAACCGTAAAAATTTATGTATTGGGCTACTTCAAACTATACAAGCCCAAATAGGGCCCATGCTGGTGATGCACTAGGTGAGTTAATATGGGCCTGACTGGATGAACCTGGCCCGTCTTCATCAAGTCCAACCAAAAACAAATTTCTTTGAAATTTTCAAAAATTAAAAACATAATAATAATGTTTCAAATAATAATAATAATAACAGTAATAATAATAATGTTTATCAAGCATAAAAGTGTTAGCATGTATTGATTATCAAGAAATTGGGTGCCTCTTTATTGTCCCAATCTCTTTTGAAATGCCTTATGACATCAAGTTATCAACACACTATTGAAAAACCTATTGTGTATGTCTACTTCAAAAAGCCTAGTTTTGAACTTTCCAAAAAAGAAAAAATGTCTCAACTATCCATATCATATTTTACAAACTGTAACATACATTATTTCATTAGAACACCTTTTTATATTTTGTTACTATCAAAAAGTAATTATATAGATACAGTACCAAATTATCTATCAACTAAAAAGTACCTTTTAAATTGTCTACCCAACATATTAAACTTTCTGATAAAAGTCTCACTTCATAAAAATTTCTATATTTTAAAATTATACTTGTAAAAACTCTGTTCGAAAACGTTTTCTCAAACAAACCATAAAATGCTATATCTAGGTCTAACCTAATAGCTCCATTTGCACTTGCATAAAGCTTTTGTGGCACTTTAATATTGTTGATGAGTCATTAGATTATTTATTATTATTATTAACCAACCACGAATATTAAACAAATCATATGAAAACATATAACGAACTCAGAAACAAAAACCGTTTGACTTATAATCTGACTTTTTTAGTCTTGTCCTCTTCAAAGGTCTTGAATTGATGATCTGTCAACATAAATTGTATTTTCCCTTATGCCTCTTACTTATAAAAGTGTTTTCAGTTCAAAAAAAAAAAAAAAATAACAGAAAAAGAAGAAAAATGAAAGATATAAAATCGCTAAGCAACAGATCATATATAATAAACTATGGAAATTAATTTTAATTTTTTAAGAAAATTGATTCCTTAAAGTTAATGTTGATGTTATTATCAGAAAGGCCTTTTTTAAGAATTTAGGTTACATTATAATTTCTTACTAAAATTACTAAAACTACTTTTTTACATTAAAAGCCCTCCAATTAAACAAATACTTCATCTAAAAAAATCTTGTGGAATGATTACACAAAATTCTAATAAATGATGGTTTTTGTTGTGGCATTAGTAGGTTAGTAGAAATATGAGATAAAGATTAGATATTACTAACAAAATAAACATGAATTTGCTTTCAAATTAATAGACCATCAATAACATCGTTTAGTTGTAAGATCATTTGACTCAAAGTACACAAGTCTATTACACAAATATTTAACCAGCTGTTGAAATTAAATCTAATAACATAACTAATGCACATTAACATTAACATGCGATAATTAACATCAACCGATTTAGGTCACATCGAAACACAAATCACCGAATGAAAAATATTCGAAAAATAATATATTTCTTTTCATTGACCTCACAAATAAATAAAACCAAAATAGAGAATAAAATAATATATTATCTGATTAATTAATTAAGCTTAAGATAATTAATACGATGTTATATGTTTTCTTTGTCGGGTGTTTTTGTGTCTGGAATCTGGATCTAGCAACAAAGTTTTCTAAAGCTCATTAGATGCCCTAATTAGTACATAATTAACTAATAATATCAATATATAAATGATTTTTTTTTTATTATAATATCACTACCCAAAGTGAGAATCTTGAATGATTAATGTTTTAGAATAACAACCCAAATTGAGTTGGGTTTGTACTTTGTACCTCTAAAATCCAATCAATTGGCTCCCTAATCACCAAACCAACCGTACAAACAAAATATTTTTTAAATTATTTGGTGTTTCTGACAAGGGAATCCTATGAAACAATGAATGTAAACTGTGGATAAAATTTCATTAATATCTGTTTGATAACAGCTTTAATGCGAAAGATGTAGAGATTTTCATTATTTAAGATAATGATATATGATATAAATATATACATATATTTTTCATGGGCACATAACCAACCGTACAAACAAAATGTTTTTTATTTTTTTAATTATTTGGTGTTTATGGGCAAGGAAATCCTATGACACAATGAATGTAAATTGTGGATATAATTTCATTAATATCGATTTGAGAATAGCTAAAATTCGTAAGATGTATATGTCTTCACTATTTAAGATCATAATATATAGTATAAGTGTTTATGTAACTGCATAAGTTTATCGTACAGTTAATAATTCATGTACATATGTTATGATCTTAAATGATGAAAGCGTACACATAAATACATTGACATTGTTTCCTTTTTCAAAACATACATCAAAAGCACATGTTAACATAATCTAATTATAATTATTTTTCTATTTGTTTCTTACCTAATTTTTGTTTTGTAATGATTATGGGGTTGTTAGTTATGTTGCTCATTGATTTTGATTTAATTAATAGTTAATCATGGCAATTGTGTTCCATCATCCACATGTCAAATAATGAAAGTTAGATACAAGCATCTTTCAATCATGGTCGGATTTGTAACATAGCATATTAATTATTAACTAAAAAATATCTCCAAAAAAAATTATTAACTAAAAAATAAAAATTTTACTCCTTTTGAAATTTGAAAGTTTATGCAATTTTATTTTTTTGATTTTATAGTGTTTACACATTGTCCATTACCATATTCTAACACATTCCTTAAATTACAGTTTTTTTTTTTTTTTTTCCTTTTTACAATTTTTAGTTAGAACAAATTTAGACAAGTACTTCCAATTTTCTATCCAAACAATTATAAATTTAAAGTTCTGATAGAAACTATATAATTTAAGGAATATTTGTCAATTAAGTCCAACATGTCTCATTTATCACAATTAATTAACACCAACCTTCTTTATAAAACAGTATGAATTTTGTTATCAGGTAGGTCCTGCACTCATAAATAATTGCGGGCCTTGTTGCAAAAGCCATTAAATTTTAATAAAATATCTTTCAAAAAATAGTATCATTTATTGATAACTTTATTGAATCGATGGATACGATTGAATATAAGACTAAAGATTCTATTCAACTTTAATTTGTCGTAAAATTTAAACATGGTAAGTGCTCACTATAGAATGATAGTTTCCAACACTATTTTCCAAGTTGATGCCATCTATTAAAATTTGCCTTGACATTATATTCTTGTCCAAGTATTTAAAATGATTCCTCTTGTAAGTTGTTAGACAAATCTGTCCAAAATAATCACAATAATGTTGCACTAAAAACAACTTAAAATCATCTAGTGATCTAAGTTTTATTTATCCAATTGTCTCTTATTCTAAGAAATTATTCCATAAATATCTAGAAAGTAGACAGAGAACCCTTTTGATTTTTCATGAAAAGGACTCAAACTCTATCCGGATTTATTCCAAATTGTCAAATTTAACCACATAAATTATATGAAATTTTCCTGGATTTTGTCTCCTTAAGGATAACTATAAAGCAAAATATCCATGGTATCAAAAATTGTTTGTTGGTTAATTTATATTATAAATTTGAGTGATTTTCTTGTGCTGTCAAGATTTTTCAAGAATAAAAAATAAAAATAGATAGGAATGTATCTATTTATATGTTCAAATAAATCACTTTAATTTTAAATTCATTGAGTTTTATTGTTTTATATAATTTTGACAAATTTAATGAGATTCATACACCAAAAAGTGAATTAATCAATTTAATTTTTGGATTAGTAGATCTCTAATGAAATTTATTATGCATAATTGACGATGTTACTCCTGTTTTGATAGCAAAAAAATAATTGTTTTCTTTTTTACATTCCAAAAAATAAATAGTTGTCATTGAAGCTTTAAACTTCCCTTTTAAGATCTAACATCAAATAAGTTAAGAGTCTGCTAACACTTGTAAAAATCAAGAATTATATGCACTATCCAAATATTTGTATCCACAATTGGGAGACATTTAGGAAAAGTTTAGTATTGTTGAAACTTTTAGAATAATCATATATTAGTTGTGTTCAAGAAATAATTTGTTGTAAAAACCTAATAAATGACGGAGCAATACCAACTTCTTGGAAGAGAATCGGCATTGTTCCGTTATTTTCAAAAACTCGTATACACAAAGATCGAAATCTTATCCATTTGTAGATGGAGCTTCAATAGCAGCTAGGTCTAGAGGGAAATTATGAGCATTACATTCATGCATCACTTCCATACCAAGGTTGGCACGGATTATTCAGATTAATATTGGATAAATTTTGCTATATAATCCTCAAAAGCAATAAACATGCTTTTGACAAATTTTATGTTGATTGTTGTGAATTTAAAAAATATCTTAAATAAAGATTAAAAAAATAAAATATTTTAATTTTTATTTGACATAAATATATTTGTATGTAATTAACGTTGAGATATAATTGTTTTGACGTTGAAGTTAATATGGATGATACTGATCACTCAAAAGATGCATTAAATTGAACATAATTCATTAACTAAACTGAACATAATCTATCTCCCACCGAACCATATTGGACAATACTTTTAGAAGTTTTATTAGACATCATTTTCTCACCAAATTATTGAATAATCAAATTTTAACTTCATAATTCCAAGTGGGATCTTATTTCCACAACACCAAGTGATCCCTCTCCATAGATACTACTAAATATTTACATATGCAGTATGCTATTAAATACACATGACAAAACCCGAATTTTTTGAACTTGAGTCCCCATTATTATTTTCCTTATATCAGTAAAATCAGTTATGATTTTTTTCTTTTATTTTTTTAAAAAGTTGCAGATATTAAGAAAGAACTTCAATTTACTAACTTCCGATTCCATGCCCTCATTAGTTTTTCAAAATGGAAACAGTAGAAATGTAAAAATCATTTGCTATAGAAGCTGAACAAAAATTGCTCAATAATTCTCTTCTTCTATTCATGATTTGTGTCTTCACTGTCCAACTTTAAAGCAATTACACATTTACATGAAAGGAAAATAAAAAGAAGCCTACTTAGGCAAACTTCATTTACAATAGTAACAAGGGTTACATATATTCTAAAATTGTTAAAAACCAAAAATATATGTAACATTATATTTCTCTTTGCTACACCCCAAACCCCTAATAACTTAAAAGGTGATTGATGTTAGACTACCTTAAAATGTGTTTCTAAGAATAAAATCTACAAATATTTGTTAGCAAAATAAAATGGGAGTATCGCATTCAAGCGATGCATGCAAAAAATTTCTGTACCACTCAAGTACGATAGCTTGATACGTCTATTCCACTGAAGTCGAGCATATAAAGTAAGGTCATTTGCATTAAGTGCAAAATAACCTGATACGTCTGTTTCATTGAAGAGTTTTATCCTTCGAGCAAATAAAGTAAGGTCATCTGCAATGAACGTAGGCAGCTTAGCAGCCAAGTCTCATGACCAAGTCCAGGTGAAATGAAACTTGACCCTACCATGAAATCGACCCGATATGGCAGACAAAGAACCTCAATCATTTTCAGACCAGCAAACATATCACAATTGCGAAACTTCCCCACCAATTTTTTTTCCCCCCAAAATCAACTCCAGCCACAGCCCTGAATTCTTCTTCTACTTTCATGTTTGGAATGAAAGCAAAAGGTAGAGGTTTTTTAAGGCCCCACAGACCCTCCATTATATAGAGATAATATCTAACTTTGGCCTCTCCTAACACATGACTTGCATATCTTTGTCTAGGCTGCTGGGCAAATATCTCTTTCCGCATAAAGAATCAAAAAAAAAAAAATTATAATTAAGTTGGTACGCAGATAAGCTAACCTCAGCCACTTGCTGAACCTCAGTTGCATCGATTTGCAGCCACGAAAATGCTGCTTTTCTTCCATTTGTCATGACTCATGAACCACTTTTTGTTACAGTGGACCTCTGATATCCAACAAGGGCCCATGCCAAATTTTCGAACATCAATTTGGACTGCAGATGTCCATGAAGCATTCAAAACGTAGACATCTTGTAGACTGATGCTGCCAAATTTTAAGGTCACTCACTTGCATGCAAAGGCACTCAACCTTAAAGGGCACCAAAAATTTGGAGTGCCCAAGAATAGGATAAGTCTTTATTTTCTCTGAAAGCTCCAGCCATTTCGCTATAGGTTCAAACAGGTACTGGTAAACCGTAATTGTGGAATGATCTGATTCGCCCATCCCATCCGGCAGTCACAATAACTAGACCCCATGCATGAGAATTGGACGTGCTCTGGCATGAACTTTTTAAGAATTTGTACTGAGATTTATGCATTGCAGTTGCTGAGGACATTGGACTTAATGTAGGAAGCTTTTCTTCTGGCCATGTAGCCGCTCCCTTGGGAAAAGACTCCAAAAAATAATCTTGGCTCAGAGAGAAGCAAGCAGGCGAAAACAATGACTGCATGTCCGGTGAATCATCTTCTGACAACTGAAATTGCCATTCATTCTCAGGATTCCCCAATTTCAAGCCACTCCAAGGTATTGCAACGGATGCATTGGTTGTGAAACGCTCCCAAGACCTAATTTTTTTGGTTTGGTGAGGAGTAGAGTCGTCCTGATCAATGCAATTCCATACATACACATTGGAATCCTCACATGTCGAGACCATATGCTTCCCATCTGGGGTTAAACATGCAGATTGCTGGTTTCCTGCACTACGAAGGCCTAAAGAAAGAAAAAATGGAAATTTTAGAAATATATAATTAACAGGATGAACAACAATTAACTCAAATTCGATATAGGTTTTATTAACTTATATGATACAAAGACAAACGGATTCTCAAAATGATTACTAAAAATGTAACAAAACCAATCAATAAATGCCTTTACTTACAAGTTACAAGAGCCAGGATCAAAGGATTCACAGGGGTTCCAAACATAATAAATTTAACATTATTTAAAGGAAAAAAAAAAAAAGAAAAGAAAAGAAAAGAAAAAGCAATGTCTACACACCTTTATATTTGCCAATCACATTAAGCCCTTGAAGAATTCTGACTTGTGAATCAGCACAAGTGACCATCACTTTGCTAGAATCATGCCGTAAAAACTGCAGCAAAGAATGTCCTATGAGTAACACTATAAATTCCTAAAATAAAGAATATACAAAAGAATTATAAAAGAAAAGGAGTAAAATCATCATGGGGAGGATAAAGATACATACTTCAAAGCCGGTTATCCTTTTGCAGGGAGACTTCTTTTTACTGCTTAAGCATATCTCAGCATCCAGTTGCAAGTGATTGTCTGAGCCAAGCAAAACAAAAACACTTTAGTCACTACAAATGTCCAAGGTTGCTATATGTATAACATTACTAAACTTTTAGCTCATAAAAACTAATCCAAATTTAGGTCATGAAAACTAATCCAAAAGATTACATATGACGTCTAAGAAGCTACTCAACTCCTCAATGCCAAAGTAAGCACACAAAAACATATTTGTTTCTAGGTGCAGCTAGGACGTATTTAATATCTTTAATTACACATCAATAGAAGAAATAAACATTTCTACTTGATTTCAGCTACTATCAAAGCTTTTTCATTTCAAAGAACCCTATAGGCATGCCTACCAGATTATTTCATATAACTTTTCTGTACGCCAAATACCTTTTCTGTCACGAAATAGATATTTTGTTGAACTTAGTATTGCGACCAAGCTATCATGTCATGTGTGTGAACACATAACTCCTAAAGGAAACTAGAACACACAGAATAGTTTTAAACTGTAAACCGGACAGTGTTTTAGCTGACCAGATAAGGGAATAAAATGTACGAATTGTTTCAGAAATGAAGCATTAAACCGCCAAAAGAACAAAATGTTGACTTGAACAAAGCATACCTGACATACTATAAAAGCGGCAGTTGCCCGTCATAGAGCCAACAATTACTCCCTGAAAGAACACAAAATTGTTAATATAGTCACTTAACCATGCCAGCACATATACCTCTTCTAACAAATGGAAGAACAAGAAAATCACCAAACCTGGCCATCTGGTCGGTAACAAACAGCAGTTACTATGTCTCTTATATCAACCCAATCAACTACTTGGCAACCAGGAATGTTCCAAATTCGCACTTTTCCGTCAATTGAGCCAGTGATAAAGTAATTATCGTCAACGGGATTGAACTGAACGCAGGTGACTGGATCATATCATGACATAAAGAATACATGTGAGAGACAATTAAGGAGAGAGATGAGAGCCTAAGTATGGCCTAAATTACCAAAAAAGAAGGCAAAACATGTGAACTAACCATAATTACTATGCGAAAAGACTCTGAGGCATTCATTGCTCCCTACTTGCCACAAGCGAACAGTCTTATCAACTGAAGATGACAGCAGGTACTGCAACACCAAAAACCAAAATTGTTAAAAACATTTAATATAGTTTCATACAAAATACTGGAAAATGTCGATAACTTTATGAGACTAAACCTTCTTTAACTTACATTATTTTTTGACCATGAGAGATCCAATATCTCACCGGTGTGCCCAAAGAATTCATGCACTGGTTTCTCCAACAACCGGAAGACTTTTGGGGGGAAAATTACGCAAGCTGAGTCTGATGTTTTTCGCAGGTTCCTCAATATACTCATTTTCTCTTTATCTATTAATACAGGTTTCAATTCAGAGAGATGATTCACTGTGAAGTATATACAAGAGGGATCGATTTCAGGAATGTCATGTTCATTCATTCTCTCATCCTCCACCACCTGCCACAATCGAACAACACCATCTTCCCCAGCACTTGCAAGGAACTGCCCATCAGGACTGAATTTCATGGTTAATATTGAACCTTCATGTGCCTGGATTTCTTGTCCCTGATAAAGAGCCGATAGTTCCTTTAATCGCTTCTTGCATTGGCGAACCTTGACTCTCTGAACTCTAGGCCATAAATGCTCATCATCTTCATTAGGTTTTGATTTCCCAGCTTCCTTTTGTTTATCCACAACACAACCTATCGAACGCAATCTACTCAACCACTTGCTTTTAACTCTCTTCATGATTCCAACCGAATTGGTCTCCTTCTCCACATCCTCATCTTCCTGAAACGTGGATACCGACTCCGAAGTGCTCTCCGTGCCCATTTCCTGACCACCACTCATCTTCTCATCTTGCCCCATTTCGTCCACATCGCCACAAACCATTCCCCCACCTAAATTCCTACCTCTGCACACAAAATTTTCCTCCCCCAACAAATCCGAATCATCATTAACCAAACGTGTTGAACAGAACTCCTCTCTAATACCAGATGTTCTCAACACCGCCCCGCTACTCTCCCTAATCCTATCAAACCCTCCTTCCAAACTACACACATCTACCAAATTATCACCCGATAATCGATCCAAACTCCCTCCCATCCAGTCCAAGAACTTCCTACGCCGTTCCTTGACACTTCTGGGGCTCCTAACCCAGACATCATACTGAAAACTACTCTCCACCCTATTGTCCAAACCAGAATAAGAATCAATTACTTCATTGTCATCAGAACTTGCACCAGATATTGATGCAATGTCCTCAGAGGCATCGAAAAATCGACATTCTTCTTCTTCACTTAAGCTACCCATTAATATTATTCCTTAAGTTCAACCCATGAAAACCCCCAACTCAATGTAACGCAACCTTTTAAATGCGCCAAATTCTGACTTCCCTCCACACAAGCAACCCCAAATATATCTATTGAAAAAAAAAAAAACAAAAACACACACAAAAAACACAATATCCAAGATCAGTGGTAAGCACAAAAACTTAATATAAAATTAACAAACACACAATAACAATGGTGATACCAACATTAATAAAAATAAAAACAATAAAACCACAAACCAAGAGATCCAACATGGATCCCAATCCACAACCATTGAACCTGCCCTCCATTTAATAAAAAACACCAAACACAAAAAAAATAAAATCATAAAAAAACACAAACACACACAACACCACCTCTTATAATATAACACAAAGAGCGAAAATCTTGCAACCAATAAAGGGTGGTGTTGAAAAACAGTCCAAGAGCACACAGGGATCAGAAACCATCAAAGGAAATGACAAGATCATTAGACAGCATTTGAAGAAACGAATCAAACCCACCATTTGAAAACACATTTAGAGCAAACATATAAGCGAAAGATTGGATTTTTTTTTCTTTTTTTAATGGGTAAAATGGAAAAACATGCTTACATGATATGGGGTTTGTTTCTATGAAATTTGTATGTAACTGAAGAGGGCATTAGACCGAAGCATCCATTACAAATAAAAATTGGAGCGTTTTGGACTCTGCGTTTCTCTCTCTACATCTATATCTATATATACATGTGTGTGCATATATATTATATATTATATAATATGTTGATGTATGTGGGGAGCAATGAAAACACTACCAAACGAAAAAGTGAAAGAGAGATTGTGAAAAAGGAAGGGGGGGAACAGAGGGGGGGTTGTTACTGGGAAAAAAGCATGAAGTTTTTCCCTTGATATTCGTGAATGGAATGGCTGGCCCGAGAAACGAGATTTTGAGAGTAGACGGTGTGTGTTTGTGTGTTTTTCTCTCTCTCTCTCTCACTCTCTCTTTCTATGTGTTTAAATTTTGCTCGTATAGATTTGAGCGAATTACACAACACACCCGGAATATGTCTGAAACTAAATGATGACATATTACACCAATTCGTCACGCTGTTAGTCAAATTTTTTTAATTTTAATGTTTGACCAAAATATTTAATCAAATAACCATATTGTCATAAATAAAACAAAAAAATTTTAAAAAAAGAAAGAGAAAGAAAAAATTGGTAGGATGTCTAAGCAAATTGGGAGAATGAAAAGAAATTATGGCATGTCATTCCCATTGAAAAGATTGCATATATGGTTTATTCTAATAAGGAAACTTAAAATCAGTAAACTAATCGACAGTTACAAATTAATGAAATCATAATTATAATAATAAATTATGAATTTCCTTTAATTAGTAAGTTAATTGACAATTAGAGAAATCATAATTATAATCACAAATCATGAATTTCCTTTATTAGAATATAAAATTAGGGAAATCATAATTATAATCACAAATTATGAATTTCTTTTATTACAATATAAAATTAGAAAAATCATAATTATGGTCACAATTTTTGAATTTCCTTTATTATGCCCCCTTAAGAGGAGTTGTGAGAAGAGAGTCCAATCTTGACTTGTAAAAGTTGAAACCATGCTCATGGAAATGGTTTGGTAAGTGCATTTGCTAGTTGATTAATGGAAGAGACATGAGCCACCCATGGAGAACCACTCTAAACTTGCTCACGAACGAAATGATAATCTAAAGCCACATGTTTCATTCGTGAATGAAAAACTGGATTGGCACACAAATTCATAGCGCCAACATTGTCGCAGTAGATCATTGGTTAGTATGTCATAGAGACTTTAAATTCACTAAGGAGAGAATAGATCCATCGAAGTTTAGCAGTAATGGTTACGACACATCGATATTCTATCTTGGTAAAGGAACAAGCTACACTTCGTTGCTTTTTAGAGCTCCAAGAAATTAGATTTTGACCAAGATATATAAGACAAGCTCCAGTGGAAATGAAATCATCTCTGTTGCCTATCCAGATTACATCAAATAATGCATGAAAAGTGAGCATTGTTTGACTATAGAGAGCAATACCATGATGAAGAGTGCCATAAAGATAATGGAGTAGTCATTGTGATCACTAGTCAGTTGATGCATAAACTATGAAAGTTCGTTCACAGTGTAAGCAAAAAAATGTTGAAATCTTCACTTATTCACTCTCACTCCCTCTGCAAATTGAAACCAACGCTAATCTATAAAATCAACGATTGGTTTGCAATTTGACCATGGATCTCCACTCAAATCGATGATCGATTTTTCATCGTTCAAAACTTTGGGTCTCCAACAATGAAGACCCACCCGTTAAAAACCTAAAGGTCTTAATTTTTTTCCCTTTTTTATCATGTGATTTAGATGAAAAGTTAAGAACTTGTGTTTGTTTATTGAGATGATGTTGATGATGATTTATGAGATTGGAGGAACATGAGATAATGATGATCGAGATAGAGATGATGCAATTTATGTGTGTGAATTGTGATGTTTGTACAGTTCACCTTCCTATTCAATCTCCAACAAAAACGAACCTAGGTGTTCGAGAACCCAAGTCGCCTAAGTTTGTTTGAAGATGAATGAATTGAGGTTGACCCAGGTCGTTCAAAACCGATTGAACTCGAGTAGCCTAAGCTCATTTGAAGTTTGTTCATCTCGTTTGAAGTTTTTCATTTTTTTAAAGATCTAGATTTCATATCTTTAACTTGAATATTTGGAATCCGGATCTTCAAATTTTTTTTTAAATTTCTTTTTTTTTTTTTTTTTGCTTTTTTTTGAGTGTCTGGGTTCTAGATTTCAATTTGAAGATTTGAAACCCAGATCTTTAATCTTTTATTAAAAACAATTTTTTATTTTTTTCATTTTTTAAAGATTTAGATTATAAATCTTCAACTTGAAAATCTGGAACTCAAATCTTCAATCTCATTTTTTAAATAAACCGATTTCAACATCAAATCGTTGATGTTGACGTGCTTTCATTGTCCAAAGATTATAATAATTAAATTTTTGTACTCTTGATTCAAAGATAAAAATAATTAAGTTTTTATTTGAGCATTTTACGTCACATCAGTAATTATTTTGATCGTCGTTGGACACACGCATCTAATATAGTCCTTCAATCAAAATGTCCTTTAATTTTTGTTCAGGGTCACAAATCATAATCACTTATTTTCAGGGACTCTATCATAGTAATAATACTCACAAAAAATCTATGACTCTAATTATTGTTCTTGAAATAAAAATTTCAAAACGTTATTATTAGTATATATATTAAATTTTTATTTAAGATAACAAATTATAACCACTCATTTTCAGTGAAACTCATCTTAATGATGTGACTTACAAAAAATATGTGATTTTAAATTTTTATATAGGATCACAAACTATAACAGTTTATTTTCAATTGACCCACTATAATAATGAGACTTACAAAAAATATGTGCCTCTAATTACCGTCCTAAAATAAAAATTTTAGAACGTCATATATATATATATATATATATATATAGAGAGAGAGAGAGAGAGAGAGAGAGAGAGAGAGAGAGAGAGAGGAGAGAGAGAGAGAGAGAGAGAGAATGAATTAGATGCATCCAAGTATGTTCGGGATCAATAATTCCTAAACAACTTGGATGCTTTCCCAATAATATATATATAGAGAGAGAGAGAGTGAGAGAGAGAGAGAGAATGAATTAGATGCATCCAAGTATGTTCAAGATCAATAATTCCTAAACAACTTTGATGCTTACCCAATAATCAGAAGATACATATTTTCATAGTAAAGATAGAATAATGCAATTTTTTAGTTTCATAAAGTTTAGAAACTTTTATGTGTTTTTCCGTCAAGAAATAATTTTTTAATATATATATATATTACTTCATTAGAAGTATCTTTTGCGATTTGAATTGATTCGAAATGATTTATGTTTAATTGTGTTCAAATAAAATTAATTAATTTTTTCAATGACACCAACAGAAATGTCATTATTGGAATAAATGTAACTAATATGATAAATAACAATTAATGAATCACTTCTAATTTTCCGAAATTCTCTAATGTTAAATTGATAACAAGTGTTATGTCATCACGATGTTTTCTAATTTCAATTTAGTTATGTTATATCGAGTTCGTTCATTTATATCCTATTATATAAATTTAAGAGTTAGATTTAAATTTAATAGCTATAAAAATATTTATTTATTGATTAAATATTAAATGTGTTTTTATTTGTTATCCATTGTATTTATATTATAATTTTTTTTGTAATGTTTTATGCATATTAATTGGGAGCCTATGTTATGCGTGGAAAACCTCTTCTTAAAAACATGTAAAACATACAAAATTGAAAAACTGTACTTATATGTTTCTTGTTAATTTTGACCGAACTTTGAATAGGACTGAAATGATCATTAATTAGGTGGCAAAGATTTCTTTTCTTACATAATTATCAATATGCTTTTTGTGAGGTTAGGTTAATACTCCACTCACTCTAGTCTCTATATTCAAACTTTCAACAAAAGTCAGAAGTCAATTTTTTGACTTGAAATTTCTAATTTTTTAAACCAACCCATCTTGTTGAAAGTCCTCATATGTCATAATAAAAATCATTTAAAATTTTATTATCAATTACTTTTCTCTCTTTTCTTTTCTTTTTTTAAGCATATTATCAATTACTTGTATGAATATCTAATTGATTAATATTGATCTAGTTAGGTAACCATATCCATACTAACATATAAATATGAACCTATATTAAATATTGTTATCAAAAAGTAATAATCTGCCTAAAAGAGATCATGAAAATCCCGTCTTGATCTTGGTCTCATGCAAAAAGCAATTAAACCTCTCTAATTAATTAATAAATTAATTGGAATGGATTCTCAAAATATTGGGTTTGTGTTAATCAAATATATTTAATGTTATTATAATAGTGAAATCATGTATTATGTATCATTAAAAAAATCATTATAAATTTCTGGTAGTTTGTGTATTATTATTCAATGTTTTTTGGAATTTTAGACAAAAATATTTATGCACTTTTTTCATATGATATCATATGAGGTAGTAATTTATAATTAAAAAGGTGCTAAAGAGAGTCTGTCAATTTATCTTATTTGTTATATCTGATGATTTTATGGTCATTTAACTATAATCCAATTAATTAAATATTAACGGGTCAATAATGTTGATGAACTTATAATAACATGTCTTATTATTATCATAAAATTTTAATTTCTAAACATATAAGGGATTATTTACAACAATATAGATTATATACATTGATAAGTAAATGATGTAACAAGTAAAATATATATATATATTTTTTAATATTGACACCTTATATATCAGATGACTGTCAAGATCTATCGAAATTTATCATTGATAATATAACCTGAATGACTACTCTTACAATCGGAAAATAACAACTTCTATTAAGAGAAAAGTCACACTCATACCTTATAATTTAATAGATTAAGGGTGAGACTCGAACACTTGATTTCTTAAGATCAAGGGAGGTATTTAACTACTCTTACTAATGAATAATTCTAAATACAGATTAAACCAAAATAAGCCAACAATAAAATTTTTATTTTATAAATTTTGTAAATTCTAAATATATTTTTGATACTTAAAAAACACAATTTTGAATGTCAAAGGTACCATTAAAGCTTATAAATTACATTTTATTTTATTTTATTTTTAAAAAATTGTTTTAAAATCATGGATTAAAATGCTCACAAAAATAAAACATAAAAGCAAACGAGAGTTTCATAATTTATCATGAATTTCCTCCAAAATATCATATGATAAAATGAAACAAAACCTTTGAGCAATTATTGAAGAATTCTGCTGTCATAATCAACTGCAATTATGCATGGTCAAAGCAACATACGAAAAAACATTGATAATTTAAATAATTTGAAGAAATATTCCCTGGTGGAGCCACCCTTAACTACTCATAAATCGATCATAAATTAATATGCAAAAATGTTTATTGATAAAGAAAGCTTGTGACTTAGAGATTGTCATGACTAAAAAAGCACTGTTAACAATAATAATTTGTTACTTCAAAAAAAAAAAAATACAATAATAATTTGAGGCACATTCTCTCGTGGCTTTGGAGTTCGGTCCACCAGTGACGGCGTACCTTACAATTCATTTTAATGAAAGGTATTTAAATCTCATCATATACATATTTCATAAACATATATAAGATAACTATCGATTATAAAAATATATATTCAGATCATATTAATAATGATTTATCTTAATAAATCCTAAAAGTATTCTAACCAGTTTACTGTTAGTTTAAAAAATACACTAATTTATGATTTCAAAAAATAATTAGTGGAAATTTGCATAAATTTCTATTATTATTTAGTGCTATTTTAATTTAATATATTTTATAATTAATCTTCATAATTTAATGATTTGTCACTAATTCTTGTTTCATAATTTTATCAAATATAATCAAAACTTTTAAAATGCTTCATCAGATAGATTTTTCGTATGTTTGAGAATTTATTTGTCATATCAAAAAGAATTTTTAAATAATAAAAAGCCAAAAGTATAGGTTTTGTTGCATTTGTTTGAAAATTGGAACACAAGAGTTTTTTTTTCTCTTTTTTACTCATAAAATTATTTGGAGTATTTCTTAAGATAAATTAAGATTAAGTTTCAAGAAAGCACTTTTTAAAATTATATAACTTTTATTAAAATACCTTTTAAATACACTTCCTAAAATATAGAGAGATTCTTGGGTGGAACAGATATATGGTGTATTGTCCATTGTAGTTGCTCCATGCCGTGATTATAACGGATGATGCACCATACATTCATCGTACCAACCTAAAAAACATCTATTAAACACACTTTTGTGACAAATACTAATTTCAAGTTTAAGAAATTAATATAAATAATTTCTTAAACTTTTAAACATCTTAAAATTCTAAGTTATTTTTTCCATTGCATAAAAAAAAAATAAATAAATAACACAATTTCAATATCAATTTGAACTCTCTATAATCAAACTATTTCTTCTTAAATTTTTTGTATTATATATTCTAAAATAATAAAAGTAAAAATGCTTTTCAATTATAAATCTAACATTCACGAAGAATCCAATGACACAATGGTCAATGTTTTTAGGTCACAACGAGGACCAATCACAAGATTTAATGGGTCATCTATGACTTTATTATATGAGACTCATTTATATAACTACTAATTTTTTTTTTATTTTTTTAGAAATAAAACTTTTAAATTGTTCTTATTCTCTTATAATTTTGTGGTAATATATAGACTCATCAATGTCAAAGACACTGTCACTGTATGATTACCTTGTGTGCATGGCATGGAGAAATTTAAGTTCACAAATATAGACCAACATATTTCTCATATTTCGAAAATCACCCACTGTCAAGTCAACCCTGTCTGACCCTCATATAGGGCAGCAATATGGGTTCTTGGATTTGCCCATGAATTTATTTTATACTTAAATAATTACGTGCCCCACCTTTTATTTGGACCCCATTTTTAAAATATGTGACATAATAATTAATGTTCATGATTATTAATTGAATTAGTTTCTAAGATTTATAATAAGATTAAGATCTATGGACCTTGATTTGAGGGGTTTCAATATTTGTGACCCCAATTGATAATTATGGGGGTGGTTTGTGATTATTAAGTGTTGCTAATATAGAATAACGTATAATAAGATTATGGTAGATTATTTTATGTATATATTTTTTGAGATTTCACTTATGGTGGGGGCAATTCAAACTTCGATTCTTATTAGGTTGGATGAGAGCTGTTTATAATCAAACTATTAGGTGATGGTGGATTATTTTATAGTTAGGGAAGAAGATTATAAAGGTTTTGCTAAGATTAACCATAATTGATCTATATAAAAATCATTCTAGTATAAAATGAATAAATAAGTAGACGAACTCGAGTTTGATCGAGTGATAAAACTTGAATATTACTTTATTATGGCTGCGGTTTTAAATTAATTCTCTTTGTCCAACCCTCAAATTTGTATGTAAGTATACATTTTAGTGACTAAGCAGCTGATTTAACGAGGTCATCGCCCTTCAACATTTTTTCGAATTTCTTGTTCTCATATGATTCATATTTAAATTATTTCAAGTTTTTGAATTATTACTGATTCAAAAGTTGAAAAAAATATATATAATTCAAATTTTTCATTGATGTGAATGAGAGTGACTTAGCACGAAATCATCTCAACTTCTGCATTTGTATTTTGTATCTCTAAAGTTAACACTTTGTCCCTGGCCATCCATAAAGCAAAGTTGCCACCTTTGCTCTTGTAAATAATTAAAGTTTTTGACAAGCATAAAGATATTAAAGGATGGTTAGACAAATTTAGATTTAATATATGTTATGATGAGCTTTTTTTGAAATGATTCAAAAGTCGATTGCACCAAGCAAGAGAAACAGGATAGATTAAATGAATTTACCCCCCCAATCACTAATAAAGACAACTTCACTAATGTTGATTATGTCTCCATTAGAGCTACACAAACCCTAAAAGGTCAAAAAGAAAAAGTGCCATTGTTTCAAAACCATCCAACAATTTACTTAAAACCCTCTAAAAATCAACTCTTTGAACTCTAACACAACAGGCAATTACCCATCCCATGTTGAAATTGTTTATGCATTGTCTTGAAGTAAAAGTGATGTTTTGTTAAAGAACTCCAAACATGTTTAGAGTAATTAGCATCTTTTACAATAAAGTCAAGAAAATCATGATTATTTTGAGAGAATAAGCTACCTATAACCACCCTATTTTGCAGACAAGAGGACACTAATGATACAAATTGGAACCTTATTTTAGCTTACATGGTCTACCTTTTTTCACACTTTTTTGTGGTATAATGGACGCGCACGAGTCATACTTGGCAAAAAAGTAATTTACTTTTTTGCATAATAATAGGAGAATGTTTCATAAAGTAAATAGTTCAATTTATCGTATTTTATGTTTTGTGAAACATTGAATTGATTGAATTAATTTTTAAGAAACTTTATGGAGGTTTTGGTGCAGCCATCTTGATTACATTACATGCATAGGATATGGACTTGTTTTAATTTGACGGGTCATAATATTATACTGACTCTTTATAATGATAGAACGGTTGAAGTTTATTAGATTATAGTTTAGCGGTTAAAAAAAAAGTTAACATTTTAAAAATAAAAAATATTGAAAAGTAAGTCTGTTTTTAGTTTATGTTTTGTGATATTAGTTTATGTTGTATGAACTTTTATGGCTTGTACATTATTTAAGAAAAAAATCTGTTTACTTTTTCATATCGTTGAGTTACAACAGGTAGAGTAATCATTCTATTTTTTGTTTAATCAATCTCTGAGATAATATTTAACAAGATATGCAAGAGGTTTAAGTCAAATAATAAAGTTTGATGAAATCTAAAACCATTTCAATTTATATAGTGGAGATTGCTAAAACGGGTCACATTCCAAATATGAAATTCTTTTTTGACCCAAATAAATTTGAAATAGTTTTTATTCCACAAACAAAACTATTTGTGGTGAGTATCCCCAAATGATCAAAAAACCTATGTAAGATTACCCCATCATCCCTCCAGACACATCTCATGAAGTAGACCCACATGACCGGTTTCTAAACTCGTGTGACGCGCCTCCATGTCCATTCTAATGGTTGCTCACACTATTGTTGCCTGTCATCATCGGAGTCCAAGTGAGGTCCTTGCAAGCTTGAACGTACGATTTCACGAAATTGAAATCTAGTTCGCTAGAAACCAGATTGATATTGATATAGTTTTGAGCCTACATTAACTAATTGTCTCTGATGGCCTAAGTTGCCTTCGATGCTTCAGAATTGTTGGATGCAACAAGGATGTATGAGAGATCTAAAGTTTTTGGGGTTCTTTTCGCTTGTGTCAACTTTCATAAATTTGACACTTTCTAGAGATTTTTTTTTAATTCAATCATTTTCAATCATGCGATGTGCCCAACATCTCATGATTTGGTGAGATGTTGCCCATATCTCATGATTGGAAATTATAAAAAGGTTCCCAAAAAATATCAAATTAATTTTTCATGAGATGTTATTACCAATTGACAGGGGAGGGACTTTTGGTAATAGGGGAATAATAAGTTATAATTACTTTTGTTTGTGGACTAAAAACGATTTCAAATATGATTTCGACTGAAAACGAATTTTATGTTTGAATTTTGGTTTGTTTTGACTTTTTTTTCCTATTTATATATATAAGGGTATGCTTTTTTTTTTTTTTTAAAAAAAAAAAAACATATACTAATATGTATAGTTGTTGACTGGCAATTCATTAATTCCTTTTCAAAAAGAAAAAAAAAAAACTTTTAAAATTTTCTCTTTCTTTCGAACATAATTGCAATTAACTTATTGAATTTCGATAAAATGCTAATTAATTTCTATATAATTGTATAACAAGATGATTATATTCCATTAGATTTAACATTAGTTTGTTGTAAGATAACTCTCTGTAGGGGGGTTTTTTTACTTATTATTCAAGTCGGAGGGTTTGATTTAGGATTTACCAAATTCAAAGGGCTCATTACGATTCTCCCTTATTATAAATTCCCGTCTAATAAATGTTATCCATCTCATTATATCGAATATCGTTTCAAAATCAGTATACTAACATGACTACAACCACATATAAAAGCTAGAACTATCAAGAATAGTTTTGAACATGAATTCTTTGGCATTACAGTCACCAACCTTTGGATGGATATTATTGTGCCAAATCGCAAAGTGTTGATCATGTTTTCTGAAGAACATCGTTTGTCAACTTTGATGAGGTCACGATGATCTGTACCAATCAAAATCTTAATTTGTCGTTTGAAGAAAAATTATTTTAATTCAATTTAGGTTAGAAATTTACCTTTAGTTGCCGACATCTGTTACTCTAATTAATTAATGTAATTTAATTTCTAAGCTTTTAGAGAATCATACTTTCAAGAAGAGGTCAATTGACTGTTTCGAGACACGATACAATTAGATTACATACACTCTTACGTATTTGTTTCTTAGCAGGTTGACATAGTTATCCATGAGCAAAATTGCATGCTTCCAAATTAAGCAAATGTATGCTTTTTTATATACAAACAAGAGTGTGTATAGAAATGTGTTTTTTCAATTTTGGAAGTAATTTTCATGGCTAAAGTCGATATTGATTTAATGATAAATCCTTCACTTTCATATGAGTACAGATTTGAGTCTTACTGTTTATTAAATTTGTAATTATTAAAGAGAAGATTTCATAAAACATATTATTTCAAATAAAAATGTTTTCTTAAACTTGTAAATTACTTAGTAAATGAAGTCTTTAATTTATAAATAGATATCTTCCGGTTACGATCATGTGTGTCACAATATTGTAATAAAAGATAAGCATGATCAAGATCATGACTACATGTATTACAATTAGTATGTATCTACGTTTTGTTAAACTAATGTTTTCTAAAGAGATTTAAGCACGTTTATTATATAATAAGATGAGGTTGGTTCAATGATAAATTAGTTATACTCGCATCAATGAAGTTTTAGATTTGAGTTGTGTCACTCCCTGTAATTTCAAGTTCTAATAGTTGGAAAAATAAACTCTTATTATTTAGGAATTTGAAACAATTCATAGATAAAATTATTAAATAGTGTTGTTCTTTAAGAAAATAATATTACTTTTTAAGCTGACACCAAATTAAAGATTTATCTAGACCTAACAAGATCAAATACTATTCACATATTTCAAATATTTACTCTCGTAAATAGCAAACAACTATTCCCATAATAAAAGAAGAAAATTGCCCACTTCAATTTTAAAATGTGCTTAATGAAAATTGAACCTCCAACATCTGAGTGAATAGGGAGGTGCCCAACCATATCTGCTAAGAGATTATATTCTTTAAGAAAATAGTGTTTAAAAATGCCTTTTTAAAAAAGTAATTAAAACCCAATAAGTTTCATAAAATGACAATAATTATTCATTCAAGACATTAGTTTCATCATTTTCTTTCTTTTATTAAAATATAAAATGTTGTTATTACTATATTATTGCACATTCACATTATACTATAACTCTTGATTAATACATTTTCTCTTCACATATATGATAAGAATTTTAGTCCCATTATGTTAGAAATAAGTATCTCCAGATACTAGGAGATTAAATTTTCAAATTGCACATGTACTATCTAATCAATAGTCCCAATAAATCTTGGGCCAGTTTGGTATTGTTGTATTTTTCAACTAATTACTATTTGTTGTGCTAAAGAAATAATCTACTATAATATTAATCATGCGATTGCTTGGTTAATTCTAGTATTAAAACAGTTATAAGACTTAAAAGCAAAATGCTTTTGTTTGATAAATTTTTATATTGATTGTAATGAACTTATATAATATCAAAAATAGATTTAAAAATAAAATACTTTAATCGTTACTTCCTATAAATAGATTTACATAATTAAGGTTGAGATATATATAAGTGACATTAAATTAAACTAATAAAAAAACGATTTGACTATTTAAAAAATCCATTAAATTACATAATCACTTTATAAATAACTTCCACCTATTTCTTAATAATTGCTACCAACTCAACATAGATTATCAAATAATTACTTCTAAAAGATTTACTAAACACTTATTTCATTATAAATTATTAAATAATTTGATTATACTTTTCAAGTAATATCAAACGAGTTCTTCGGTAGATCCCTAACCATTAATATCAGAACTACGTACGACAAATTTGCTATAGGTTACAAATTTTAGTCATATCTAAAAGGTAGTAACAATAATAATTGTTTATATTATAATAATTACTCAAAAAATAATAATAACAATAGAATCTGAAAGAGCTGGCCATGAAATAAGCAAGCGTGCGAAGAGAAAATATGTAGTTGGAGTTTATAGAACAAGAGAGCACATGATTGACACGTGGCATGCAGAGCAAAGGTTTTCGTTGTTGTTTATGGTAGGACAAAATATGAGCAAATGAAAGTTGGCAGCCCAACAACATGTACACCGAAAAATAATAATTTAATTAATTAGGTTAATTAATTAAGATTTTGATTTGATTTGATTTAAATGGTAATTAATTAATTGATTAATAATAGATTATCTAATTATTGAAGTTGTGAGGGTTGCCTGGTAGTGAAGCAACAAATCATTCCATGGAAAACCACACACGACCACCCAAGATTCTAGCCTTAATCATGTCTTTTTCAGTTCATGGCATTCCTTGGTGGTTTATTCTTCTTGTTCTTGTTTACATACACCACCCACATGTTCTCTTCACACTTGACTTTCTTTTATTATCATCATTATCAACATCATTATAATTAATTATTTATGTACTTTTCTCTTTCATAAACCATCACCACAACCATATTAGGAGTTTGTTAGTATCTACTTACATTAACTATAATAAGTATAGCTTTGGATTACAAGTACGTTTTTCAAGTAAGGATTCCATGTTATATTTTTTGTTTTGTTAAGCTTTTGATAATTTAATGATATATCAAAATAAAAAATAGTGGATTTCATGCATCAATCAAACTTAAATATTTTTTATAAAAAACTTAGCAAAAATAAAAACTTAATAGAGAATCCTTATTCATGTTTTTCTATATATATATATATATATTTTATGAACAAATTAAAAACATGAACTCTGTCATGTATAATTTATTTAATTAGTTAAACTTTTTAAATTATATGTACATATAAAGTAGTCGTGATAATTATAATGAATGTTATATTTTATTGTAGGACTTCTATTTTTTAATTAAATTTTCTGTACAAACAATATTATACAAGTTGACCTTCATTTACTTCCTACAATATTTGATTCTAGCTGGATTCCGAAACAATACATTATATCTTTTCTACTTTTGAATAAATATTATACATTATATCTATGTACAAAGAATACATATGAAGAGTGCATTTTCAATCTTAGAGAAAGGACAAGTTAAGAACTCCATGAAAACGAAAAGTGCACGTAGATGTTTGCACTTTGATAAAAATATATGTATATGAGTTGGGATCTTCTGAGTTTGGGAGATTTGGTTCATAATTCGATTTTAAAAAATTATTATTAAATTGAAAATTTGAAAAATCAGTTGCATACAATGTACCGGAAAAAGAATTCAATATATTGCTATACAATAATTAAATCAAACTGAGAAGAATGAGAATCAACGTTACTGGTTTATATATTTTTATTTTTAATTTTATATATACAATCAAATCAAACACCCTTTTTTATATATTATCTTCTCAAAAGGTTTCGTCACTTATTATTAAACACAAAGAATTGTATTCCAATTGTGCATAAAAGAAATTCTTAGAAATTGATTTGAAATAAAGATAGAAACTTTTAACAAAATAAAAAAAATCGAAGGGATTAAAGGTTGGAACTGTGGTAGCTAATCAATTATTATCTAATTGTTAAGTCAAAAGCAATGAACAATATAATGTCATCTCACACTATCTAATATGATTTAATGATAAAATAAGATTCGGGAAAGTTTTTTCGTTTAAATTATTTTCACCACAAATGGTATAAAAAAAAAAAAAAGATGTTTTCTCACAATTTAAGTTAAATGGTGTGTTTCATTAACTCTCTTAATACTCAATGGCTGGGTCAGAATTTAGTTTTTCAAAATTAAAAATAAGTATTTACATAAATAATCTTCAATTTTATAATAAATTTACTTTTATCCTTCTTTAAATATTAAAAATATTAGTTTATTGGACTTTGTAAATACGTTTTTCTTATTACACATGTGTGCCCACGCAGTCATTATAAGTGATCAATTATTAGATTTATTCACTTTTATTTAATTAATGCTCACTTCTACGTATAAACCAAGTAGTCCATTCTATTAATAAATTCGGTATACAAAGCAAACAAGAAATGCAACATTAAACTCTAATTCATCAAAGAGTTGCTCGACAATTTCACATTTCATAATTAAATCTACATGTAATTGGATACTAATTTTTGGAACCAAAACAAAACATATAGAATTCTTTATTTCATCAGTTAAATTAATGCATTATAATTAAAACTACACTTAACTAGATACAAATGTCTGGGGACCAAAACAAAACACATTGTTCTTTATTTCACGGATCAAATTAATTTAACTTCACTCAAATTAACATCATCAAATTGGATTAAGATTCTCTCTTATATTAGTTTTTGTGCTGAACACAAAGAGTTAAAATAAGACACAATGCTTGAAAACATTAAAAGTAAAAATGATAAAAAATAAAATAAAATTTCTCAACCATTGATGACATATGTCTTGACATTCTTCATACTTAAGTTTATCTTTTCGAAACTAACATCGAAATTAAATGGAAATTGAAAGCAGTCAAAGGAGCATCCAAATTAAAAAAGTCTCATGCATGCACACATTTGAATACAACCTTTAATATGTCAAGGTTGGTTGGTGTGTTGGTATAGGCCACATGAACGCCTCCTTAACTCACTCCATAATTTGGCTGCCGACATAATTAAATAACATTTCATCTATATAACATGTATGTGTTACAATATTTTATATCTGAATTTATTTAATTTTCCATTGTTTTTATCTGATTTTCGTGTATATAATATGCCTGGCCGACACTCGATGAGGAACTATTTATTTAATTAATTGGCATATTGATACTATAAATTATCATTTGGGGTTCGATTGGGTTCATTGAATGATTAGAAAATAATGAATCAGTTGCTTAATCAATCTTTTTATTTCCAAGTTTCAACTCATGTTCTTATATTATTGTATATTTCAAAATTACTGTGGTAACCCAATTCCCAAATATAAAGTTTTTTTTTTTCTTTTCATGAGGGTTATTTGGGAAATAATATAAAATGTTTTGGTCAAAATATATAAACAAATAATGGAATTGAAAGAATTATCATTTTAATTAGTTTATGTCATTAATTTCTATACTTAAATGGGTAAATTGTACAAACCTCCTTAAATCAAGTACTAAAGGTTAACCAATATTTAAGGGTAAAATATAAAAATTACCCTCATTTATTTATTTTATTTTATATTTTTAATTTTATTATTTTAATATCTCAAAAGAAAAAACATTATCACTTCTTCAATTATTTTAATTAACACACACTTAAATAAATTAAAAATTTTCTTGCATCATGTGATGGGTATAAGATGGTGCAGATTAGACATTTTATTACTAGTTTAGTTACTTTCAAAATATTTCATTTATTTAATAAAAACTTGTAATTAATAAAAGAAATCAAATCTTCATCTTCAACCCTCCAGAGTTTCATACCACTTCATCTTGAGCCTTCCAAAGCTTCATATCATCTTCATCTTCAAACTATGTATGATATTCTCATATAATTAAAAGGTTAATGCAATTTTGATCAAAAGGTTTTGTCAGTTGTAATTAAGCCTAAACTTAGGGAGGTTGTGCAATTCAACCTATATTAAAGAAATGATAAGATTTATTGGTATATATCTCATACATAAAATCAACATAAACGTTATGTATGTATCCATTTACACTATCAAACTATGTATGATATTTTCATATAATCAATCCATATCATTGTTAATCTCCTTGCGACATATCATATACTAATATCTCTTTGTCGAACCATAGATGTTGATATGAGAATCTTTTACGATAAAGTCAAAAAATTGATAATTCATTGTCGAACTACAATTCCCTATAACTCAAAAAGAAAAAGAAAAAAGAAAAACCATGTTCACATATTTAAAACTCTTCAATATATATATTTTTAAAGATCTAGTGACGGATTAATCCATTATAATTTTTCTGTTTAATCATTTTTTATTATCTAATACTTAATATAATATTTAAATGTACTAGGTAAACGGTTTACATATTTTAAGTGATAGATGATATTTAAAATGATGACTTATGTATGGGTTAGACACATTTAAACTTGAATAGCTTTAAAGATTAAGTTTACCAAAATTTTTTGAAACTTTTAAAATTATCAAATATTCATTTTTTTTTTTTTTTAAAAAAACTTTCCAAAATTTGAAATTATAATTTATAAGAGTTTTAAAGGCTCATGAATTTTTTGAATGAAAAATTGAAAAAAAAAAAAAGAAGTTTGTAGACCCTCTGTTAATTACCATAAATTTAGTAAAGTAACAAAATCTTACCAAAAGAAAATATATAATAAGTTGTTGTGAACTATATAACTCTGTTTATATTATAATAGATTTAGCCAATTAATATTCAAAACTCTTGAAAAAGAAATTATAAACATATCTAATTGAGATAGAGTTTGGATATATTCTAAATTAAAAAAGTTATAGTATGATTATTATTGCTAGTAATAATGAATATAATGAAACAGAGTGGAGTTACAGGTGGTGACACAAATAGTTAATGTAATTGAACTTTTTGCAAACAAATGGACGTGTTTGGTTGTCCGTAGCATGATGTGCCACAGTTTCCTTTTTTGTTTTCTCTCGAAGGCTTCATTTGTGGAGACCATGCAAATAATTTACCCCTTTGTTTTTTCTCACAAGGGAATTCATTTCACCATCACATGTATAGATCACCCACATTTAAAAATAGAAAAAAAAAAATCCACATCTATAAATTGATAAAGCCAATTTAAATTGAATGATTGTGAATTTGTAATTAAAATTTATTTTGATAAATTCAATACCAATTCTATTTCGATTTTGATAAATTCAATATAAATTAATTTTGATTTTCATAAATTGAGTTTAGTTCAATTTAAAACATTATATGAATTTTTTGTGCAGTTTGTAATTGGAAATGATTAGGGTTTCAAGGGATAATTACATCTATGTACATATGGACAATTTACCTGTAGGGAAGTTCTTGACAAAAGTAGTAAACTTTTATGGTTTTTAATTAAGTGGTCTAAGTTAAAGTATAATAATCCCGGATCTAAGAACGAGAATAGTCGACAAAAATGATATATAATATAACTTACGATCTAATATAAATTATTTTCTGACATAAACTTATATTCAAATTAAAAGAGTGGAATTGTTAAACATTCATTAATAGTGTTTTAATTGTAAGTACATACTCTTAACCATGTGTTATAAGTTTATAACATCATAATTATATATATCATAATATGCTTTAAATAAATGAATAAAGTAATTTGGAATAAGAAAAGAATATTCTTAATGCTACACGATTCCCACAATAGGGTTGATTGTAATGCAAGAGTTTCTACATTCCATGCAAGCACAAATCGGGAATGCAAGAAGTAAACTTGCACCTCTCCTTCATATGGAAGTAATAAGAGAAAATGAGTTGAACCCACTTTGACACAAGTCCTATAATTGGATAATTTCAATATAAATAATCTCACAAACACATAAACGGATACATTGAATTGAATCTCTCTCTCTCCCAACAATGGTTTTTTACGGAGTTGACATTGGACAATGGAGACGTAGGATCAAGTTGACTTATTCTTGTAGCAAATTAACAAGATCTATCAAAATCTATCTAGAAAGGATAAACATTGTTGTTGCATGTTTCCCTTTCTTGAAACTGGATACTTGTGAACGCAAAAAAATGCAACAAAGCACAGAGAGAAAATAAGGCTTGGTTTTTCAAGAATTGAGAATAGAAACAGGAAAGGGATATGTGAAAGATGGATTGATATTGATTGTACCAAAAGTGGATATTGATATTTGTGATGATCAATAATTAGATCTCCTATAGTACCACGGCTAGTCGTTTGTATGCATATGCATCTTTAAAAATCTTAAAATGGGTGTAGAAAAGCAAGGCTTGGTTTCACCAAAGAGAGGGTGGTGGTGGGTGGGTCTTTGATGGCTTCATTTTTCTGCATAGTGTTAATTAGCATGGGTGCCCACTACCCACTTTGTCTTTAAGCATGCACGGCCATGCTCTCTTTCACTCATCTTTTCTATAAAAGTACGAGCCCACCAAATAGATGTTGCATGTGCGGACATATAGATTTACTTTGAGTCATGGTTTTAATTTACACCAATTACACCCTTCAACTACATATCCAAAATGTGTGTTTACTCATGGTTTATATAAATATTTATTCATAGTTTCTATGAGTCTAAGGAGATTCTTAATGATGTTTAACCTAATCGATATCAATATTTACAAGTTTATTGCTTTTGTTATGACATGAAAGATCTAAAACAAAGAAAAGTTGAAGTGCTTTTACAAGTTTGTTTTAATTGATATTTTTAGCGACCAACACTACACAATAAATAAAATTTGATTTTGAATTTTAGAGAGGGGTTTTCAAATAATAATGTTCTTTTAAATTATTATGAAATTAAGAAAAGAGAGAGAGAGAGAGACAACTCTAACATATAATTTGAACTATATGAATGTGAGAGGTTTATCATTAGTTAACATCAACTTCACTTTCAAATACATATTTTAGAAACCAAAATACTATATCCTCCAAATGATTCATTACCATTATCCTAGGTGTCACAATCACTCAATGTTTGATATGGATTAGGTCTTAGAGTTCAAGAGGGTGTGAGCATCACCTCATGGCTCCAAGCAAGTTCTATCATGGAGCAAGCCTAGCCTAGACCATTGTCTATAGTGGGGCTTTCACATCCATACCAAACGGGATCCACCAATGGTGGAATTAGGTTAAGGATAGAGCCTATTGAGCCTTGTAAAGTTCAGATCTAGGGCACGCAAGATCAAAGGTTTGAGTCTATACAATAAAACTTGAATTTGAATGTGATAAATATTTTATATGTTTTTTTTTAAGAAAAATATCTTATATAATTGGATAAAAAAGAATGTCATAATCTTATATTAGATCATACAAATTCGATCTTGAATTCATAAAAAAATTATTGTCATTACCTAACAAGTGACTTGTTGGGGTTTATTACAAATATTCATTCAGTTATTCGTGACATCAATTAAATTATTATGATAAGAATTATTGAAAACTATCATAAAAACCCTAATGGGGACCACAACAATAACATTTTGCACAGAAACTTAAAAGCCCTGGCTAGGGCTAGACCTTGGGATATGAGTCTACTGATTGTGTAAATCTCTTCTCTAGTGACAAATGAAAACTCATACAATGTATATATATGTATTCTGGGCTGGACCTGGACCTAGTGATGCCTAAAAAAGGTACATATTTTGTCCCAGTACAAACTCTTGTGTGGAAGATTTGGACCACTTTAGTTTTGTAAGGAGGGATTCAATTGATTAAATCTGACCCAAAATCTGTTGGCAGTCAGTCACCACCCAATTTATTCACAAAAACAAAGAGACAGAGAGAGAGAGAGAGTTTTAGTGGGACCACTTTTGTGGGGGTTCACTTGATCCAATCAAACAGTGGGGCCATGGCCCTCTCTCTCTCTCTCCCTCTCTAGTTTTGATTGCTTTTGCTAGCTATTGTGACTTTAATTTACCCTAATTTTGGACTACACTAATTAATTTTTTTTTTTAATCTAAAAGACTTGTATGAGACAGTCTTGTTATATCAACCGTACGATCATTGAATAAAAACATGTTATAGTGATAAAAGCATTAGATTTGATGATGAAAGAAAAGTAAAATTTGTAAAGTTATCATTTGATACGTATGTATGGATATAACAGACACAATGAGACTATTTTATATAAAAAAATTTCATCAACTATAAGACTATTGAATAAAAATGTCATGTAATAAAAGCATTAGAATTGATGGTTAAAGAAAAGTAAAATCTATAAATATATCATCTTATATATATGTACGGATATAACGGACACGAAGAGACTATCATGTATGAAAATTTTTCACCGTGAGAAGAACAAACATTAGCTAAGCAGAGTGGTCATTGATTTTCAAATCAAATTTCATCTGTTTATAGAGGTGGATTCAGTGTCCTGGCTGGTTCTTGTGTAACTTAGAATGAGTCAATCAAGTGACAAAACATAATCTCTTTTTCACTGTCTTTTGCAATGGTCTAGTGTCCTAGTGTCCACCACCATTTAATCATTTGAAATAAGAAAAAAATAATTGTTGGTCTTTCGAACTGTATGAGTTAAATACATATTGGACTCCTATGAAGTTATGATTTAATAAATTTGTCAAAATCCCTTTTAGCAAAAAGGTTTTTAAATCACCGCAACGATAATTTATAAATTGAAGAGAACGTATTCTGAAAAATTTTTACGTTTCAAAAGGGAGTTTTCAATATATTATAAAAACCATTCGAATTTGTTTGTATTTACTACATATTATAAAAAGATATGTGAGAAAAGTTTGTCGTTTGAAATGGTACAAGTGGGAAAAAAGATTTACAGCATGTCTAGCTAGATAATGACATTTTGAAAATTGAAATTCTAAGGTTTTCAATATGTTGTAGAACTCTGAACTATGGCATGGGAGTAAACAATCTGAGCCAGATAGTAATATTTCAATAGTTTCAATGTCAATTTTGAGTATCGATATTTGCACCTTAGAAATTGTAAGTACACCCCATTAATAGTTGTACTTATACACTATTAATATTTGTAAAATATTATAATATCTAAACATACCTATTGTTTAAAAACTCAATGAGTTTTTGTTGAATTCTCATTGATCGACATTCTGTCTATCCAAAAACCCCCAGATCAGAGGTGTTGCTCACCGAAGATGGGTACTCGGTCAACTCGACAAGTCCATCTATCACCAAATTGATTGAAAATCATCCCAAAAACACCAAAAAATTGGTCAAAATCTAATAATCCTAACAAATATGCAACAACCATAAACAAAACCACACAAACACAAACGAAAGATTAGAGAAACAAGTGAAATCCTTACACTTACAGTTCAACGACGGCGACAACTTTAAGGAAAAAGACAACGACAACAACTTGAAGGAACAACATCGATGACATGGAGGGAGAGAGAAAGAGACTTGAATGGTCATGCAGAGGAGAGAGAAAGAGACTTGAAATGGCTGGTGATGATGAAGAATAATTGGTTCGGCTTTGGCGACAGCGATGACAACAACTCATTGAAACAACAATGGTGACAATGATGGCTCACTGCAACGACAACGACAATAACAATGTTAGAGAAAGAAGAGGATGAGAGAGGAGAAGCGAGAGAGAGGAGAAGGGAAAGAGAGAGAATATGTGGGTTTGAGTTTTGACCATGTGGTGTGTTTTATATATGGTGAAGATAATTTGGTTATGACCTCTGACATTTAAAAGAAGTCAATTTGCTCTTTTAAATTTAAAAAATCATAATTTCCCCCTCCCCCTCGGGGTAAATAGTACTTTTTGAGTATTCGCCAATTTCTCATCGAGTAACTAATTACTCACTTCTCACTAAGTCATCGGTCGAGTAAGAAGTAGTGAGTTTTGGGACCTTGAACATACCTCATATATTATTAAAATTATCTTCTTTTTTTTTTTTTTTAGTTTTTGGTTAAATAATTGTAAACTAATAAATTGTATAATAATAAGAAAAAAAAAAACTAAAATAAAAAATAGGGGAGGAGGCTCCCAACATCCTGGTCGCTTCTTTTATTTAGTTAGAATTTTATTTTATTTTATTTTTAATTAGATTAAATGGTTTTCTATTTTTAAAACTATTTTAAGTTATTTGATATTTTAATTGGTAAATAATACTATTTAATTTTTATTAGTAAATAGACATTATATGGTTCCAAATATTAATTATTGTATTAAAATGATATGGGGTGCAATATTAATAATTTAATCTTTTAGTAATTTTATTTAAGGTTAACATTAGAAGTTTGCGAAAAATACTGATTTGGGATAGGGTGAGTCTATTGCCACCCAAGAAATTTCGTGCTATATCCATAATTTAATAAAATCTTGTATGTCTAATATTTTTTTTTACATATAATTACTCAAAAGTACGTAATTGTATAATCAAGAATTTTGATTTACTTTCTACACCCATAATATGTACACCCATTCTATTATAAAAAACTATACGAGGGTGAGCTATGCACATTTTTAGAAGATTTAAGTAGAAAACATCTAGATAAAAACTATATGGAATTATATTAGAAATACTTGAAATCCAGATTCTAATAAGAACACTCAACATTGTGTGATAAACAAGTGTAATAGGAGAAAAAGAATGATTAAAGTTAACAATAATATTTCAGGATAGTTTTGGTATTTTAAAAGGCGTGGGAAGTATAAAATTATTTTTACTTTTTAACGGGGGTGTACAAAGCAAACACGTATAGCAAGAAATTTTTTGGGTGGCAATAGAATCACTCTTAGGGATATACATGTAGTTTTGAAGGGGTGTTAATATCTCCACTCCTTTTTGTTTTTATAAAAAAAATGTTGGATAATGACATGAGCTTTAAATTGGGCTACAGCTTTCAACTTTCTTTCTGTTGTGTTCTCCCCTTGCAGCCCATTTCATTTTAAGGCAGCCCACTGATAGAGGCCTTTGCGGGCACTAAACCTTGCTTAAAGTTCTAAAGCTTAATAATTTATTTTTTATTTTTATAAAAGAAATAGTGATTTACAAGTTAAACTTAGACTAAAACTCTATTTTTGGGCTTATAATTATATTTATTAAAAGTATTAGTGCTTGATAAATTTTATAGTTTATATTTTATTTTTTTATTAATAATAAATTATCTATTCATATTTAGTAATTAAAAATATATTTTGTTTACAAAAATTATAAATAGAATAATTTTTTAATAATTAATACCTACATATATACATATATATTAAATTTTACTATTTAAATATTAATAGCGTCTTCAATGCTATTATACATTTTAAAGTTTCTATTTGTGATACATCAATATACATATATATATATATATTTTGAATATGAATCCACTTTGACAAAAAAATTATGGAAATGTATATTTTATTTTCTAATGTAATTATCTAAAACAAAATATGCATTAAGTTTTGACCAATCAACATAAAATATATATATCTTTTTTCTCCCATTTTATATTTTACAATTAAAAGGAGAGAATAAGATAAATCTCCATATTTTTAATTGGTTAAAAAAAAGTTAGAACATCAATATTTCTAATAGAGTTTTTCAATTGAGAAACTTGAATAAGGATTCTTTGCTAAGTTTTTATTTTTGCCAAGTTTGTTATGAAAAGAGTTTAAGTTTGAATGACATATGAAAGAAAAAAATATATAATAATCGTGATAATCTACTATTTTTTATGTTGCTGTGTCACAAGATTATAAAAAACTTAACCCAAAAAAAAAAAAAAAAAGATATAGAGAATTCTTGCTCGAGAGACCCATCTCCATATTTATTATTATTATTATTGTTTTTTGGTTATAACAATTTCATATTTGAATTAGATAATTATTGCAGAGAGTTACGAACGATTACCCTGAGTTTGAGACTTTTTGACATTCCTAAAAATACCTAATACATGTTATATGTTCAGCTAAAAACTTAAATCAAAAGAGAATTCATATCCATATTCTTAATTCTGAGGATTTGAAAGAGTGATTTCAATGAATGACTTGTAATTCAGCTGGTATATATTCAAAGGAAACCCAAAATAGATGCTTGAACAATGACGAACATAGAACAAGTCACATGTCTAGAAGAACTAGCCTAAGAAATACCTGTTAAAGAACCTATAGATATAAGTAGTTTCCAATTTAGTGTTGATAGTAATTATAATATACTTCAAAGGCAAAATAATACTATCATTACGTTATTATTAAAAAACCTTTAGAAGCTTGAAGAATTAGAAAAGAAAACAAATAAAATTACTAAAGACAAAGAAGATAAATTAACAAATCTAGAACAAAGTTTTAGCAGTGAATGAGTAAAAATAGAAGATATATTCGGACCAAAAATAGTAATAATTGAAATTAAGAAGAAGATCTGATGTAGAATAATCTACGGTAAAAAAAATTAGAAATATATTAAATTTTACGAATATAGGAAGTAAAGGAAAAGAACTTATGGCAAAAAACTGAAGATATTATAGATGAAATAGATACTAATAAATTGTTAGAAGTAGGATTTCAGCAAGTTAGAAAGAAAAATTTATATAGTGACGGTATTTTAGACACCTTTAAAAGTAGTTTATACGTATATAAAGACGAATTTAAATTAAAAGCAGTTAATGAAAGGCAAGATGTAACACTAATTAATAATTAAAGTGCTATGTTATTAAAGAATAATAAATTTTCTAATATTCATTTGAGAGTAATTGTAATTGCCGTAATAAGTCAAACCAGAGATGGTTTACTTGTACGGGTACCAAGATAAGCAGATAACTGTTAATAAGCGAAAGAAGCAATAAAAACAAGAGAAATCAATTTCTATGAACCCTTTGGGTTTCACCCTTCAATGAGTAGGGTGTTTTTTTTTTTTTTTTCATGATTTGAAGTGAAGAAATTACATAAATATGAGCCAGAGACAGACATGGATCATGGTTATACAATTGACTTGTTAACTTCCATTATTTCCATATCCTAAAATGTCAGAATGGACCATCATCAATGAGAGGAAATTAAAAAGATACGAAAAAGGAAAAAATAAATGAAGTTAGACAAAATGCTCAGTTGGGTATTCATGTTCATATCCATTGTAATCATAATATAACCTCTCTCCCTTTGCTATATCTCTATTTGCAATCAACAAAACGCGACACTCGCCATTGACATTGTACCTAACACATTTTAGATTCTGCTTCTTCTTCCCTTCCCTGCATCCCAAGCCGGTGTTTTCATTAGATCAAAACTAGGTAATTGTAAAAGCCTGACCTTTTCATTAGTAGAGACTCATATATACTGTACATAGCAGGTCCATTTGTTATACATGCATCTAAATGAGCTGTTTAAAGCAACCTCATACATAAATTTAATACCATAACTATCCAAAATGTAACACAATTCAGAGGCCATAGTACAATGAACATATACTAGTTATATGAAGGTAGAAGTCTAACATCAGCATTGAAGATGAACTTACATTGTGTGATTGTTGATGCCACTGATGAACCGGGCAATATTAGAATGCTTGTAAGGGCAAATGACAAGGGTTTGAGAGGGATCAGCAGCATGAAGCAAGGTCATTGTGCTATCACCATCATCATTTTCACGATTTCTCAAGTAATCGACATCCCCAACGTATTCTGTTATTATTGTTAAATCTTTTATAAATTTATCTGCTTGTACAGTGAAGCTGTTACAAACCAAAGAAAGCATTCCAAACTAAGAATCCCCATTCATAAAATCAACCTACGCATCGCGCATATATAAAGTCAAATGTACATAGGTACATACCCTTCCTTTGGATCATAAACAACCATTAGAGGTGGCCATTGCCCTCTATTCATCATGCTTTTGCACAAATTTAAGGTTTCAGTATCTTCTTTCGATAAGACCTGACAAATGGAGGTACTCGAAGATTAACACAATTGCACTAAAATAAGTTACAATAATAATAACAGCTAAAGGCAAAAAAACAATTGAATGCATACCACATATAGCATATCCTAAGTAATTTACCTGCATTCCTCCTCTCTCTAGAGCTGCACTATTAGCAGACCTTGGCGCCATGCCAGGGACGTAAGTGAGCTCATTGCTGAATTCCGATCCAGAGGCCCTCAAAGCAGTGGCCAGCGATGCCATTTGGTGCAACCGTCTTTTAGGATCCTCTGTCGAATTGAATGCTAACAATTTCCTTTTCTTCTTAGACACCACTAATCCACCAGCTCGTTTTCGCTTCCTCAAATGGTCTAAAGAACCAACAGTAACAATCTTGATCAACCTCAAATTTAAACGAAAACAATACAAAAAACGAATTACACCACCAGAAAATCAAGTTCTTAATTACCTAGGCTTGGCTTCTGTGTCAAGTCTGTGGACCGTTGAATCCGAAAAAAATCAATAATTTTGGTTTGAACAAGAGGAAAAGCTGCACATCTTCAAACAAAATACCATTAATTTGATGAAGTGAGGCCAATCAAAATAACAAATGCATTCCACACAAATAATCAATAAAACGCTCAACAACCCAATCAATACCAATACAAACAAACAACCCACAAATTGTCCTCTAATCAACACATCAACTTAACAACCAGATTATAATAAATTAACAAACCCATATTCAAAAATCTCACAATAAACCAATAAAATATCACTTAAAAAAAATGAAATTTAATTTAAAAAAAAAAAAACGATACCAAAAACCCTAAAATTCAACCTATACAAACATCCAAAACTAAAAACTAAACCATAGGATTCAACTAAACAAACCCACCTAAGAAATCTCATAAACCAATCAAATATCGCTTCAAAAAATGAAATATAATAAACAAAAACACAATACAAAAAAAAAAACCCTAAAATTCAACCCATAATACAAACACCCAAAAACAAAAACTTAACCATAGGATTCAACTAAACAAACCCACCTAAGAAATGTCATAAACAAATCAAATATCACTTCAAAAAATGAAATTTATCACCAAAAAAAAAAAAAAAAATCAAGTTAGAGCTGAAGAAGAAGACATGAACCATACACTTGGGTATCTTGTGCTTGGAACAAGAAGGACAAAACCAAAACCCTTTGGGGACCGAAACGAGAATGGGTCTGAGGCAGAAGAGGTGATACCCTTTATCGCATTTGTCACATAGAATCAGCTCCGCTGGTGAATCGCCCGACCCGCATTTCTCGCAGCAAACGTCGTCGTATTCCCCGGAATCGGGCTTCGGAGCTGAGGTTCTTCTCCGTTTCAGTAGCATCTTTGCTGTCTGTTGTTGTTGGAGAGTCGATTCGTAGAGACTGGAGACTGAGAAGTGGATTGCTTTGTGTGTTTTATAATTGTGGAGAGAATTAGGGTTTTTCGCGCGTTATTTTGATTTTCGCGGGCAAATTGATTTTGGCGCGTACGGTCTTTGTTTTTTTTTTTTACCGCCAACTGTTTGGGCCGAGGTAGAGCCCAAAACTATAACTATTTATGAGGTTTGATGTCTTTTCAAAGGTAATTTTATAGTTTTTAATTCAGATTTTTATATCTCAAAAAAAAAAAAAAATTCAGATTTTAAAATTATATAGAGAGTTTTTGGCAAGTGATTAGGAGTTTTTTTTTTTTTTCAATTTAAATTTAAATTTTGTAATTAAAAGATGTTCTTTGTATTTGTTTCCAATAAAAGGGTTTTATTTGAATTAAAAACTAAATGGTTGGTTTTTTGTAAATAAATTGAACTTAGGGGGTATTTGCAAATCTCCCTGTTTATAGGGTATTTTTGTAGTATTCAAAAAATAGGTATTCAACTAAATTTTGAAACTACAAAATATCTTCATCAAATCTTGAAGAAGTTTTGATTAGTATAATTGGTTTTGCTCCCATCACTCTTTCTTGATGGGGTGTTGGGGTGTCCGAGTCTTGTCTTATAAAAGCGTTGGAAGTTCTCGTTTCGTTCATTTTTGCAAGTGAGTTAATATTCAAATCTCATTGTAACGTTTGCTCATCGATAGTGAAATTGTAACTCCATAAACTTGTGTGGATCGATGCAATGCCCAATCGGATGAACCAAAGGCCGTAAAAGTGTCCAAAGTTTTCTTATAATTTGTAGGAGTGGCCGAGTAAAGAATAAGGATAATATATACATTGTACTACAACATTTGCTCTTCGCCGGCAAAACTCTAAGTCAACAAGCCTGTTTGTATCTATATAAACTCTAAGTCTAAATGTGTCAAGGCTCGAAAAGCACCGAAAGTTTTATCCTTTATTGTGAGAGTAAAAATGATGTTTAACTATACCACAATGTTTGTCATCGCTAGCGAAACTGTTAGTTAATGGGCCTGTTTGGGCCGATGTGAAGCCCAAAACCCCCCCATTAATTTGTGAAAAACTCACTGAAAAACATTTTGTCGACATGGACACCCAAAAACATTTCAAGCCCGTCGGAATCCACGTAGTCGACTCAATCGAGTCTTCCGAGTTCGCCCACCTAACTCGATCCCTGACTCGGACCTCACTCATCGGACTCGACGCCGAGTGGAAGCCCCTCCGCTCCCACCAGTCCCGCTTCCCCACCGTCTCTCTCCTCCAACTCGCCTGCCAACTCGGGCCCCGACTCAGCCCGGACTCGGCCGAGTCAAACGAGTCCATCGTTTTCCTTCTCGACCTGTCCTCGATCCCTCTGTCTTCGATCTGGGAATTGTTGAGGGACGTGTTTGTTTCACCTGACGTGTTGAAATTGGGGTTCAAATTCAAGCAAGACTTGATTTACTTGTCGTCTACGTTTTGCTCTCAAAAATGTGAATCAGGGTTTGATAGGGTAAGCGTTGGATTTCCAATCTCAAGTTTTTATTTTGAACTGAATTTGTAAAAATGTTTATTGATGGTTTCTTTCAATTGGGTTATTGATATTTCAGCTTACATATGTGTGTGTGTGTGTGTTTTTTTTTTTTTACAAATTTTTCTATTAATTTTAGTTTTATATGTATTGATTGTAATGTATAATGTGGTTTTGTGAATTTGTGGAAGTTGATTGTTGATGATTTGTTTAAATGTGTATTTGATAGTTCAGCTTAAAATGGTTTGTCTATGTACTTACACTTCTAATGTGTAATGTGGTTTTATGAATTTGTTTGACATGGAATTTTTGTAACGAATGATAAGCGAAATGTTCGATAAATAATTTATCTTGTTATAGATGTGAATTTCCATACCGTATTCTATGAAGAGTTGTAGAACTTAGTTGAATAACTGTTAATGTTTGGTCCGAGGTTGATGGCCATATTGGCTGGTGTAGTTAGGAGGTGAATGTTGGTGCTACATTTTTTTTTGAGATGGTCAGGAAAAGGTCTGTGGATTGTAAAACCATGTCAAATTGATATAGACTACAATTTAATTTCCTGTTACTTGTGTTCTGAATTTCTGATTTTTCACTAACTATTTCGATGTGTAGGCATAAAAGAATTACATTCATTAATGGTTGGACTAACTGTCTACTCCGTTGTTATGAACTGTGGTAGTACATTGTGACCAATGGTTTGGTAGTGGTTAGATTCCTAGATACAACTATATAGCAAAAGGAACTATAATAGCTGATCCTTAGGGGCTGTGATTATAGGAATTTATTCAATTGGTTATATACTTGAACTGATTTTTTTCGTTTTTGAAACGGTGTGAGTATTCATTAGGAGTTAACGTTTTGTTTATTAGTTTTTCATTAGTGCTCATGTTCATCGAACATTATGATAAAAAAGTGCTTATATTGTCGAAGCAATGGTAAATAGGTTGAGCCTTATCTGGACATCACAAGCATATATAACTATCTGCAACATAAGCAACATGGGAGGAAGTTACCAAAGGAAAACAAGAGTTTGGCTACAATCTGCAAAGAAGTGTTAGGCATTTCTCTTTCTAAGGTATGGCCTTCAAGCATTCAGTTCAATTTTATATCATGTTTTGTTATATCCAGCAAAATGTCTGTTAACGGTAAGTTATTGAAACTCTGCATAAGATTTGTTATTTCATCTTTGCATCCATGCATATCCATAAGTTTTTGATGTTTTAGTTATGTGTAAGGTTTATGTAGATTTCCTTAAATTTAATCGACAATGAAAAAGAAATCTAGTTCATTAACGCTCGTATGCTGAGAACAAGTGATCTCTGAGATGAAAGGATATTTTTGTTAAATCATCTGTATTAACATTTTAATGAATCTGCTGTTATGATTGCTAAAATTGTCGACTCTCATGAAATATGTAGAGCGGACTAAAACTGCAATCACAAGGGCGATGTATGGTGCAACTATTTGCGGAAATATAATTTTTTGATATTTAATGGTTTAACATGCTGTGCTTTTAACCCTGCTAGAATTTTCCTTTTGACTATGTTGAATATGAATATGAACTTGCCACCATAAATGCTGAATAAAATTTTGGAGTTGCTAAGTGGAAATTTTCTTGTCAGTATCAATAGCATTAAAGATCGAATCTGAACCAATCGTTAGGCACCGTTTCATCACCTGCAAACTGCTTCAATCTTCTGGCTGATTAAATATTTATTAATTAACCCACTTCCTCTGTAGGAACTGTGGCTGACTTTGGCGTTTTGGAGGTTTGTAGATTTCTGGTATTGATTGATGTGTTAAAAATTATTCGAAAATGTGTTGGATTTTTATTTTGGGCGTGGTACATGCTCAAGTATGGTAAAAAGAAAAAGCACAATTTTTTGGAAGTTCTTAACATCCTGATTTTGAATTAGTTATCTCGTTTGTAGTTACTAAGGGGTATCTAGTCAGTACCTTATAGAGAGTTGGCTGATAAGTTTTGTTGTTCAAGATGCTAAACAATGCTATCTGTATCTTCTTTAGGAACTTCAATGTAGTGACTGGTCACACCGCCCTCTAACAGAAGAGCAGAAAACCTATGCAGCTAGAGATGCCCTCTGCTTGCTCGAAATATTTAATAACTTCCAGGCCAAGGTTTCCCTTGAAGGTTTGTGGTGGTGTAGATATCAAATATGTTAATTTAAAATTTGTAGAACTTATTTGGGATCTGTCATGCAAACTTGTAACTTAATAAATTTAGTTGGTTTGTCTGTAAGTTGTGTTAATTTTCTTGTGATGTAGAAGCATGATTGCCAGTTGTGTCTTGCTTTATAGAATGACTTAGAAGAATACTTTGACTTGTGTGCTGTTTAACATCTTAGAGGACTTTAGCTAGTTCATCTTAAGGTTTTCGTTGGTTTGAGAATTTTGTCTTAGAGTTGCTCTTGAAATATGCATCGTGTCTACATATAAAATATTGTAGAACAATATAACTATTACTAGATATTTCTGTGATGTTCATAATTTGCAAGTTTGTAATAGCTGCGAATCATTTCAATGTGTCTGCTGTTTGAAAATGTCTGACCAATTGTCATTCTTGAGTTGATTTGTCTAATAATTATCAGTAATGAGATATTAAATCTATATTCACAAAATAGTAGATTGGCATTCACACCCATTTTAACTAAAATATTGCCAATTTCTTGTTTAATATTGGAATTAATTCATTATGATGCATATTGAGATAATAATGTATTTGATCCCTGTTCATAAGCTGAAAACTTGGTGAAAAATTTGGAGCAGTGCGTTCCCAGAGACTTTTGGTTACTTCGATGGCCGTGCTGACCATCTGGTAGGTTGTCTCCGGCTGAAACATTGTCAAAGCAATCTATATGCAAAATGTTTGGACACCCACCTTTCTAAAATTGTGATTTAATATTATGTTAAACAAGTTTACATATGAGGTGCTACCTGTTCTATCTTGCATTCCACATAGCAATATAGCAATATGATGAGCATCTCTTCATCATACAGTCCATTTTACAATTTTGCTTACATTATTGCTCTTGGATGTGTGCTGCTTGGCCCTAATCAAATCTATTATGCTCTGACGCACAGCATGTGTGAGCATTTCTATCAAATGAACATGTCTATTCTCAAAGCTGCGAATTTCTTGAATGCTTGTTCACGTTAGCAGTGTGTTTGAGGCCTGAAATGCCAAACGTGTTCAATTTTGCTTACAAATATATTGTAGTTTTTATTGCAGGAAATTCTTGCAACAACTCGGGACTGCATCCGTCTAATGTGGATCTTGGGTTGAGAGAAATTCTTGAGAAGCCTGATGTTGAGAAAAAAGTTATTAGGAACAATTTTTTTGAAGCTCTGAATATAGTCCAAGCCACTGTCGCTTCTCAATATTCTCAGCACATCGGCGAGAAAGTAGTTTCCAGAATGTCATGTATAAATACCATGCCTATGGAAGAATCTGTGTTGAAGATAGTAAGAAAGTACGGTGAAAAAATTTTATTGAAAGAATCAGATAAAATGCCAAAAACTTCCAAAAAGAAAGGGAGAAGACGGTCCTCTGTGGCTGTGGTTTGTAGAGAAAAGCAGTCAGAGAACATTGGTGATTGGCAAGGCCCCCCACCATGGGATTTGTCGGGAGGTGATGGGTGCCCGAAATTTCTATGCGATGTGATGGTAAAAATATATTTTCTCATTATTTGTAGTATCTGCCTTATCTGGAAGATGACCTTAAGCTTTGAAACATGGTTTGGTTTCTCTTCCACCTGCCCCTTAAAAGAGAAATTGATAAATGAATAAAAGATTTGTTGCTTCAAATGCTCATGTTTGCATGCTGCCCATAACAAGCTATTCACTCTTGCTTCGTCCTGATTATAATAATAGTTTTAGACAACCACTAATTTGAGTCTTTACTGAAGTGTGATGCTAATAAAATTTTACTCAGGTTGAAGGCTTGGCAAAACATTTGCGATGTGTGGGGATAGATGCTGCAATACCGTATTCGAAGAAGCCAGAATCTAGGTATTAATTTCCTGTCATGTTTAAAGCATATGCAAATGTTACTGCAGACTTGTTACGACGATGTTTGCGTTGTGTATTGGCTTTGAGAAGTATACCACTTTCTTGTTGTGTTTAGGGAGTTGATAGATCAAGCATCCAAGGAAAAGAGAGTACTTCTGACACGAGATGCCAAGCTATTGAGGCACCAGTACCTGATAAACAATCAAATATATAGGGTGAAGAGTCTTTTGAAAAACGAACAGCTACTTGAGGTATGCATGCTTCATATATTTATAAGCAAAAGGAGTTTCATTATGTGCTATCTGTTGAAAGAAAATTGGTTTTGCAGGTGATGTTAGATCATCTTAAACTACTTGAAAATTCTATATTAGCAAATCTTTAAACATTTTTTTGATTATATGGCTAAAAACAATGGCAAAAGTGTTTCATTTCAAGGAGCTGTATCTAGCTGTCAAAGCTTTATGGTGAAGATCGTCGTGGAGGGACCAAGGATTGATGTGTCATTACAGTCGGGATTATTTGTGAACTTTTGTTTACAGGGATATCATATTACTGTAGAGATTATTTGGTTTATGTATTGTTTAATACTGTTGATTAGGTGCATTATTTCCTTTGGTGGATCAGATTTTATCTAATTTCCTTGTTGGAGTTGGAGAAGGCCTATGATGTAAACTTTTGGAACAAATTGAATGATTTTTGAATTCGGAAACCCAAATTGGTTTCATTTTCCTCATTTTGCTCCTTGTTTTCAGTTGCTCTCCCTCACTCTCGCACTTGCCTTCAAATTCCCTCTCTCTGGTTTTGTATCAATTAGTGTTAAAACTCATTTTTGATTACAACCCTTGACAATCTTCTAGATTATCCTCCTCTTCCTCTCTATCACAATATCTGTCTCTATTTTTTTTCCTTGCTTTTCCTCTCCAGTTTTTTGTTTGGTTCTCTCTATAGCCATATGAAGCCTTTGGTCTACGCATTCGCCATATTAACGAGTCATTGACATGAAGGTCAATTGCGGATCAAGAGTCTAAAATTGAACAACCTTTTCAGGTTCTCGAAACTTTCGAATTGAAAATTAGTGAGGATCAGCTGATGTCAAGGTGTACCAAATGCAATGGGAGGTTTATTCAAAAACCCCTCACAATGGAAGAGGCTATTGAAGCTGCTAAAGGTTTCCAGAAAATACCTGACTGCTTGTTCGACAAGAATTTAGAGTTCTGGCAATGCATGGATTGCAACCAACTTTATTGGGAGGTACTTTTCGTTTAACTAGGTCATTATCTTGCTTGTATTCCTTATATTTTGAAGATGACTCTATCACTTGAATAATCAAACACCAGGTTTGTCATGCAATTTTATTTTTTTCTTATTGTTACACAATTTCAGAGGGGGTAGAGGTTTTGCTTGTAAACATGTTTTTTATACATCATTGCAATGATAAAGTTACTAGCTCATGGCCTGAATGAGAAACACAACTTGCTCAAACCGTAATTCTATGCTCTGCCTACCTTAAATGGGCTAAAGGGAGAACCATTTTAGGTACAATTTTAGTGGTAGAGGACATATGTTCACATTTGATGATTGTGTGAAGGCAACAGAGACAGTCTTGAGTAAATTTGGTCAGCTACCGCGGACTTATGTTCATGAGCATAATAATAAGCATATGTTTATATCACTTCAAGTATGTCTGAACATAAACATCCAAGGTTGAAGGCATTTAGTAGAAAACTTTACTACCCTGCCTGCATGTAATGTTCGCCACTGTTGCAGGGAACTCAATATCATAATGCGGTCCAGAAGTTTATCGATGTCTGCAAGTTGAACGAGTGACTTGAAGATCCAAAACATGGTTTTCCAGCGTAGCATTTACATTGTTGAATGTTTTCATTTTTGGCCTGTGCTTGTATTTCCATCATCACAGTATAATATAATGCAATTGGTTGATTGATTATTTGTAATTTATGAAGTTGCAATCGTAACCGATTACCCACTATACTTATAGGGATGTGTCAACTTAATCGGTACTTTGATTGAGAAAATTAAGATGCAGTCTTTTTAACAAGACATGCTTCAATGAAACGGACGTATCTCATTATTCATAAAGTTGTATAATAAACTCATATCATGTATGGATTTGAGTATGAATTTAAACGCTTATAATTAGCATTCTAATCAGTTGTGATACTATTTTATTGGATGGATGTATTGTTATATAGGAAAAATTATTTAATAAGCATAAACTCGACGGGGTATCATTGCAAAATTTTCTTTTAATAGATACAAATTATGGGAGAGACGAGTATAGAATCCGTGACCTGAAAAGGTTATGGATGGCGATAGTTTACTATTACATTACTATTCAAACCACCGCAACACTATTTTGTGAATATTGATGATACTTAAAAGCTCAATTTGAAAGTTCGATGTCCACCTGAAAACTTGTACTAATATTATTATTTTATGAAATTAAACTATTGTTTGGTTTCTCGTGACGACCTACCAAGGGAAATCAACTCTATAGAATGAAAATTATTTTCTCGAGTATGCTTACATTTTACTAAATGCCAAGCAATTAACTATGTAAAAATTTACCCTACATAGTATGACTTGTTATGCTTGCGAAACTAATTAGGTTCAAGTTTTGATGTCACCTTTTTATTTACAAGAAAACAATTTAACTTTAAAGCTAAGTCAAAGAAGCTCTATGGCCTATAATAACTTGACTATTAAAGATGGTAAAGGTAAAGAGATAGATAAAAGCACACACAAATGATGAAGACTGGCTCAATATAGGAAGCTTCATGCTTATAAAATCATGACCAATAGTTGATAAACATTAGTTGATTTTTAATATCTTTTGGGTCCCATTCACTTGGACTTTTAGCCTTAAATAAGATTGCCTTATTCTTTAAGCTAAACACAACCATTTGCTCTACTTTTTGTTGGATAATGAGAGCTTGGATCACTGCAAATTTTAGGTGTTTATATTATTGATTGCTAACCCAACATTCTCCAAGAATCATGCCCCTAGTCAAATTTTAAATAGGGTGTTAGTCAATTCCTTTGTCAAATCAGAATACATTGTATTGTTTTGTTTTGTTTCTTCTGGTTCCCTTTTGTTTTTTTTTTAAACCTTGTGAATTTATGAGATATGATTTTAGATTGGTTGCTTGATGCAGTGACATCTACCTTTCTTGTCTTGCTTATCCAGATAGCTGTTTGGTTTAAATCTCATGAGATCACCTTAAGAGTGGCAATTTTTCTATTAATTGTAGGTAGTCTTCTCCTATTATGAGAATAGATATTCGGACTGCTCATTAAACAGATCATATCTATATATTCTAATAGATATCTGACTTGATGTTAGAATATATATATTAAAAAAAAAAAAAGATATGATTTAAATTTATAATCTCATATTTGACTTGGTGTCATGAGACATATATTAAAAAAAAAAAAAAAAAGAGAGATGTTATTTAAATTTATAATTTTATTTATATGAGCGTGATTTATGAGGTATTTATATGACTGATATACTCAAAATCATTATATTATCTCGATTTTTATCAAAATTAGAGTACTTTGTTGAACAAAAAACTTGCTTCATATTAATAGTATTGATTATGACGGATGAGTAAAGTTTATTTTATTTTTATTCTCATTCTTGTTAACACAAGAATAAATTAAGTGGTAATATAAACTCAATAAATTAACTGGGGACCGAAATTCTTAATTGTGACTTGGTGTATTATTATTATTATTTTTTAAATTCTTTTTAAAGTACTTGGCATATATAAATTATGAGTGTTATGACATTACATTATTGAGTCATTTAACGTAACGGCTGATGACTTTCATTAATTTATACCTTAAAAAATAAGGGAAATGCAAATCTAATCATGGCGAAGAAAAATTTCATCGAAACCATAATTACATATCAACCATGTATTCAATGTGTTAATTTAATTAGAAGTTTTCATTGTAATTTATTTTCAAAATTTCTTTTAAAAATCATCTAAGTCACATCAAAATTGGTAGATTTATGCCTCATGTATTGAAGGTTTGCTCTTGGTGTGTGAGAAAGTTAGTTCATATGTACTCTATGTTTAACTCATCAGTACATACCTGTAAATGGAAATCTAATGATGTTCATAATCACTACAAACCTAATCCTTGATATTTTCAATTATAGCTTATATAACTATGTTATATGTACGAATGGGTCAAATTCATTTTTGTCCAGAAATAAAAGAAAAAATTTGTTTTTACCTACTTTTTTATAAAATTTGTTTTTAACCCCTTTAAACAAACTATTTTCATTCTTTATCCAAGTTAACCAAACTACTTTCAAATTCAAAATTTTAAAAATAAGGAATTTAAACCCAATCACCGGTTTTGTAACCCCACGAAATCCGATAAATTTAGTTGTTGTCTTCATTATTGTATCTCACTGGAAACCTTCATTTTCAAGTCAAATCCAATTAAATCCAATCAAATCTAACCATAAATATCAATACTCAATATCTAAAACACAAAAAAACTAAAAAAATCACGAAAAAACTAAAAAAATCCCAACAAAATTCAAACAATCAATGAAAAAAGTCAAAGATCTAATACCATGAAAAATGGAGAAGAATAACAAGGTATGCGATGACAATCTAGGTAATTTGGGTATAGACTACAATTAATTTATTTGAGAAGTTAAAAACGATTTTTTTTTTTTTAAATGAAGGGTAAAAAAGAATTTTCATATATATATAAAATTGGAATGGATGTTTTATTTCCAGGTGTGATGAGAATAAATTTTTAAACCATATTTATACTAATTAATCTTGTCAGATTGGATAAATTTCCAATCATTGATGCGAAAATACTTCTAGTTATTTTTCTTTAAAAGGAGTGTCACGTGTTAATTTCAAAACTTAAATAGTATAGTTGAATCATTTCATATTACCTTAAAATTTTGGGTCTGGTTACAACTAATATGATATTGAACCTTAGAGATCTTTGGTTTAAACTCTCTCTTACTCATTATCTCGAATTCTTATTAAACATGTTATTAAATGTTTAACATGTGTTTGACATCGATCATTACTTCTGTTATTTGTTCACGTTATACGTGAGAGAATATGTCATATGATAATCTTAAATTTTAAATAATATAGTTAAACCTTTTTCTTTAGTCTAAACTTTTGGATTTATTGATAACTAAAAATAAGTAATAAACATTTTGTTATATTTATAATATTTTAATCTTAATGAGCTTTTCTAAATTTTCATACCGATGATAATTTTTTTTTTTTGAAACATCCTCCATAGGGATTCAACTTGACTGAAAGTTGATAGTTGATGTTATTTATTTATTTATTTATTTTCAAATTGATAGTTGATGTGTCGTAGTCTCTTAAAGTTGGTCGTGCACGTGGTCCACCTGGCTAATATATTCTGCAGCATCAACTCCACAAAACACAGCTGTTACTAAAATAATAGAATGAAAAACGGAATGAGTCTTCAGATCTCTGAGACATATTCCCACTCTTTCATGTTCATCCAAAACTCATCATTTCATGGGTCCCGTCCCATTACTACTCCATCCATTTGTTTTCCGGTTTCATATCATAGATGGATTTTTCCAACTCATCAACGTGTAGTCAAGCATATAAGCTGTACGGTTTAAATACAAATGCGTAGAAACAAAGTTATAGATTAATGTGTAGTAAGGTAGGTTTTGTTGAATGAATGACATGTAGAACTTAAACATAAATCTATGGATACTGCATGAGCGCAAGATGAGCTCAATGAGAAGCAGACATGTCAACACAACAGAAATATGACACATGGCGTATGACGTAGATTTTGAGAAAATGAGAAGTCACGCCTACTAAACTTTACAATTAACGTAATTAATCATTAAAGGTAGGAAACTTATCTTTGATAACAAAGAAGATACTAAACTTGACAAGTCAGTTAAAGGAATTCGAATGCTAAAAATGTTGACCTTAAAGGAAACTATTCCAATGAATTAATAATAAATGTTCAACATGCAGTAAATATCTATCAACACGAAGATGATCCAAGCCACAAGTGGCAAATATTATTGCATGCACTGTGACACCTGAAAAGTAAGTTCTTGTTTTCTTATAAAAGGTGATTTAGCAATTCATTATATAGGTATAATGAGAATTATTGGATACTTTTAGTAAGATAAACTAATTCTAAAGAGATAAAAGCATTAGAGGGTATTTTCGGAGACAACCTCTAGACCACCCTAACAAAGATTTTACTTGTTTTGCAAGTGTTGCAAATTAAAATTCTAACAGGCATTCGTATTAAGAAGAGGACCGTTTGAAGTTAACGGAGACATTCGTATGACAATTCATGCTGCAACTAATATAAAATTATAAGTTACTTTGTAAGGTAAGGTTTCTGTCACTCAATGTATGGTTTGTAGAATTCAAGTGTAAATCTATGTATATAAAATTATACACTAATATATATATATATATAATATATATATATATTAATGAACTTGATGAGATTTTTTATATAAATTTTAAGAATAATGCGATTTGTTTGAGGTAAAATTGATATTTTTTTGAATAAAAAAACTACTTTTTCTAAATTTTCTTTATTTCCCTATGTTTTTTAATTAGTTAACTTAGAAAATTTAGTAAAACTAGTTTCCAAACTTGAAAAAGTAAGACATATATATATATATATATATATATTCATAAATCTATTTCTTTTGATTTTCTTATCATTCATGCAAAAATTTATATGTAGTTCAAGCTAAATCAATACTTAAATTTGTGATTTAAAGTTTTTTTCATCTAACCATTTATGTGCTTCCAATTTAATGACTGAGATGGTTATCGCTGACATTCATTTTCGATTCTTAGATTAAATGAAATGGATGACTAAATGTTGAAATCAAAATTTTTGAGTTATGAATTTAAGTTAGTATAGTTTAACACATAAAAATATTGATTTTGCAGCAAGGTGTGGGGACTCTCTCTCATATATATATAACATATATATATATATATATAGATTATTCTCAATAGAATTTTGATCGTTTGTGTAATTGTCTTTAGTAAGTCTTTATCTTTTAGACTAATAAAAATGAATAATTTTTCTTGCACATAGCATAACCGATCAAAATTCTGATACGTATGATTAACAAGTTGAACAAAATATGCAGAGACAATATGTCAATTAATATCCCAAAATACCCTTTTTCATGGCCCTTTTTGTTTTTGTCCCCTTCCAATATTTTTATTATTTTACCTACAAATATTGTGAGGACCGAGACACACTATACTATTTTTAAGAGATATATATATATATATATATATATGTATATCCTCTCCCTTAACTTATCTCCAATCTACATCGCCATCTTTGACTACCAATTCTAACTCGATTTCGTCTAATCTCTAACTCGTCGGAGCTTTTCTTCCTTTTATACTAAAAGGTCATAACTCATGATTCCTTCAATGGTTGTGATTATGAAACTAAATATCGAAACGATATATCATCAATACTTTATTTTTTAAAATTTTTATGTGACCGATATTAAAGTATTCTAAATATTCTTTATATTTATAGAATATTCTTGATGTTTTCAATATTTTCTTTGATATTTTTAAAAAATTTAGATCTCCGATATTTTTAACGATTCGACATTTAATTACTTGGTTGTGACAGCAACCTCCATCACAGCACCAGCTCCTTTGAGGAGCAAATCTTCCATCGACCATAGAGTTTGGTATATGTATATATATAATTTCCAAATTGAAATAAAAATAAAATTGTAAAGACTAACATGTCTTGGGAACATTTCCAAAAAAAAAAAAAAAAACCATGTCTTGGGAAAGATAAATTTGTGTTTTAATTAATTAAGAAAGTTACATATTCTCTTAACCTGTTTTTGGGACACACATTAACAATAATATCTATAGTATCCCCATGCTTTCGATATTTTATAGGTTTCAACAATATTTCAATACCCCATTAGTATTCTATTAATGTGCACTTGTGATATCATATATTTTCTTAAAATATAATTACAATATAACCAAAAAATCAATAGACATTAAGAGTTACAGGCATGTTGAAACTTGTCGAAATTAGATATTAGCTAAAAAATCTACTTTCGTAACATCGAGAATATTATCATAATAAAGGGGGAAAAAATTCTCCACAAATATTCATAAAAACATATAACGAGACTCAAACTCTAAATCACGTATGTAAAAATAAATTATACTAATTATTTGAAATATGTATCGATGTATGATCATCGAGATCTACTACTTACTACTACCTTTATATAGACGAAGCAAAATCAAAAAGAGTTTTTATTATAAATGACCCATTTTTTAGGTCCAAATTGAACACTAATCATTTTTTCAAAATCTTGTAAGAATAACTGTTTTTAGGTAAAAATACATTTGATAAAAATAAGAAATCTCAAAAAATGGTTGCTGTTCAACTTCAACCTTAAAAAAGGGTCACTTCTGTAATTTTCTTAATCAAAATTGCCACCTATAATTACCCATTTATAACAAGACAAGAAACCAATTGGTTGGTAGTTTAGTTACAATTTTGCTTAGGCAACTGTTTTTTAGTTACAAGGACAGGTTCTTAGAACACTGCCGACACATTGTGTGACGCGACAGCATCATCAGCCGTCCAATCCAGCCCCATGATTCCCATCACATGATGGTTTGATTCTGATTCTGATTCTACAAAGAAAGGCGCCCCACCTTCCATCATTTCAATTTTTCGTCTATCAGAGATCAGACGGTGGTGCCAGATTCCATGACAGTGAGCACGTGCACACTCTATCGACATGCCGGACTATTACACATTTCGTGCTGGTGCTTGCGTGTCAATCGGACACGTTTCGATATCACAATAGGCTCCTGAGTCCCGATTGAGATTGCTCACCTGGGTTCTGGCCACGTGTCCGACTGACTCTTTGGAGTTCGAGTCACGCGCCGCCGCTGGCTTCTGTTGAGTTTTTATTAATCGTTTTGAAAATTGTCATTTTATAAATAAAATAAGTAAATTTTTTTAAAAAATATATATATATATATAATATGGTTGTGTCTGATCTCATTTTTATAATATTTTTTAAAATTATTTTTAATAATGAAAATCATTTTTATAAACTATTTTTCTGAAAATGCACGATATATGATAGGATTTGTAGAATGTTATTTTAAGAAATTGAAAATAATATAAATGAGTTTATTGTTTTTAAATTCGATATAATAATTATTTAAAAGGAAGAATAATGAATTATTTTGAAAATATTTTTTAAAAATGATGAAAAATATATAAAATAAATTTACTGAGTTATAATTGCTAAAAATATAATTTTCAGTTTCAAAAACATTTCTTTTGAATTCTTTGAATAATTTTTTTTTCAAGAAATTGATTTTTTTAATTTTTTGAAATTTATTTTCAAAGTTTTTTTGTTGAAAATAATTTAATATAATTTTATGCAATTCAAACTCATATTAGTAAACTTAAAATATAATTATTTTTTGTCTAATCTTATACCACACCAAACAAGAAACAATACTAATTTTAATCCATTTCTAACTAAACCGAACACATCAATATATTAATTTAATCATATTCAATACATTTCAATCTCTTAAAAAGAGTCTAATCAAATCACTGTCACCAAATTTACCCTAAGAGATTAACAATTATGGTATACAGAATCACATTCACAATATTGAAATTTACAACTTCGACATTATTCCATTGAAGTATTGTATATCTACATTGCATTATGACTCACGACTTATTGATCAAAGATAAAAAAAAATAAATAAAAGAAATTATATCTATTATTTGAAAACCTGAGAAATCGTACACTAACATATTTAGAAAATAAGGGTAAATTTCTCAAACATTCTTTAACATTTGGTATAATTATACGGATATAAAAATTAAGGGTCCAATTAAGCAAAGACTACTTGATGTTTGATTAGTATTACAGGGATACTCCTTACTGTTAGTTGTCGTATTGATTGTTAGTTAAAAGCATAAAAAAAAAAAGTATACTTTATTTTTATAATTTTCATATTTTTTCTATTTTCATATATATATATATAATTTTAAACTTAAAATTATAAATGTTTTTATTTTGTATATTTGACGTTAAAATAAATAACATTTTAATCTTTTATGCATTTGACTAACAATCAATGGACCACAGTTAACCGTAAAAGGGTGTTGATGTAACGTTAATGAAATGTCAAGTAATGATTGTTTAATTATGCTCTAAACTTACATAATGGAGTAGTTATGTCAAATGTTTGAAAAAAAATAAAAGAAGAAGAAGAAAAGAGGAGTTTGTGCAATTTGTCCAAAAGATCAATGCAAATTTTCAGATAAAAGTTGCAGCCCTTTAATACGGCGTATGCATGCGTAAAAGAGAAAAAACTTGGGCCATGGCACTTGATTGGAGGTCTTCGTGAGAACAGAAAAAAATCTTGCATACTGCGGATCGCACCAGCATCATCTGCTGCAATCTAGTCGCCCTGCTGATGGCAGTAAGGCATTTATGTTATTTCCTGCCGCATTTAAATTTTTTGCCATAATGAGGTGAAAAAATCTTTCATGGGACTGTTTTATAGTTGATGTGGTGAAATGGAGCCAATAACAAAGATAAGAGAAAAGAAAAGGCTAATGAAAAAGATAAGCAAAAGAGAAAGGATACTATTTCATTAATCCATCTTACTACATTAGCTGTAATACAGTCTCATGAAAGATTTTCTCGAATAAGATCTCATCGAAATATTTCTTATTAAGATGAGACAAGAAAACCTAGGTTCTACATAGATGGTTTTGCTAAAATCTCGTCCTAGATTGTAGAATGTACGTGTGCAAAATTTCAAGTTAATTTGTAGATTATATGCCATATGAGAAGTTGAACTAAATTTATATATTGTTCAAAGTAAAATATCTAGGAAGACAGATCATATATTTAAACTATGATGCAAATCAATGACCAGTTAAGTGTACTATATCTAACAATTTTTTATGACAACTTTAGAACGCTATGTAATGTTATAATATTCATCTAGGTGATTATAAATCATTCGATTATTGAGAGTTAATATGAAAAAATATGCAAGATCTCGTAATGGATAATTATTAATCATACACTCAGGTATGTACATGAATAAATTTATTAATCATACAGCACGTGCGAGTTACACCCCTATTGATGGTTAGTTAATTTTTGAGCACGTTTGGTATTCACAAAACACATAAGAGAAATCCGTACAAGTATATATGGTTCACAAGTTATATAGTGATAAGTAGATATTGTTTTTACGGGAATTGCAAACCCAAACCATGCTTAGTATTAGAATTGATCAAAACTAACCCCATCCAAACTAACGAAAATACGAAACTGCTAATGTAAGACTAAACAAACAATTAAAAATAAAGGTTTTAACCAATGAAGTTTATTTTTGAGCACGTTTGGTATTCACAAAACACATAAGAGAAATCCGTACAAGTATATATGATCCACAAGTTATATAGTGATAAGTAGATATTGTTTTTACGGGAATTGCAAACCCAAACCATGCTTAGTACTAGAATTGATCAAAACTAACCCCAACCAAACTAACGGAAATACGAAACTGCTAATGTAAGACTAAACAAACAATTAAAAATAAAGGTTTTAACCAATGGAGTTTATGTTCAAGAGTTACAATTTCACCCAATCACTTCAATCAACCTAATTTTATATTATTTTCAATTCATTCTCGCCAAGACATTAATCAAGTGATACCTAATCTCTCTACACGCCTCTTCCGATAGTCTAATGGAAATACCTAATATTGATTAACCCAATATATTCCTATGAGGATTAACCAAATCAGGTTCTTTAAAAATAGATTACTCACTGATGATTACACAAACACCACAAGCATATTCCTATCCAATGATATTATGTCACTCTATTTTGGGTCTAAACACATAAATCCCTTTTCCAAGTTCATTAAAGTTACTAATTTACCTAATTAGTGATCAATTAATTAGGAGCATTAAATACAAATAAAGTGAAAGACTTAAATGAGAAAAATAACATCAATAATATCAAAGAGTATGAGTTACATGATTAAGCTACATTGTAACCTTAGAAGGTGAGTTTAGTTCATCATGATAAGAGAGTAATCACTCAAAATATACATCCATATTATTGATAAATACAAATAAGAGGTAGAAGAATGTCTTATGGATTTGGGTGTCTCCAAAGGCTCCTCTTTTCGATGTTTAAGTGTCTTATAGCCCCTGAATTAGGTTTTCTAATTCTTCATGGAGACAAAATTGACTTGGTTGGCTAGTTGCGGTCCGAGTTCAAACTCGCGACCTACTCTTGTGACATGCTCGGATTCTTCATGGTAGTAGTTGCTAGTCTGTTCTTGCCACCAAAACTCGCAACCTACTCGGACTTCTTTTGGCCACTTATTGTCGTAAGAAACTTTTGGCTACCTAGAATAGTGAGACTATTCGCACTTTGTTCTAAAATTGCCCTTGAAACCCCTCAATTTGCTCGCCATCTCCCAAACTAACTCATAAACTAATCACCTGCAAAAACTGCTTGAAAAACATTAAAAACACCTCTATTGTACTTAAGTGTTCATCACCAAAACTAAGATTCAAAACATGAAATAATGTCATATTTTAGCATTATCACCTATCATCCCTTGAAACCTTATAACCCAAAAATAATGCTTGTCCAACCTTTCATGTGGAGCTTCTCCATTAAAATGAGGAAAATCTACCTTTGGGTTCCTCAGTCCTTGATAATGGTGCTGATCCCCTCTTCTCTCATACTCAAAGGCTACTTTATTCCCCCAATAGTTCCTATGCCGGTTATAATTAGACACTTGGCCACGAGGCTTTTTGCCTTGCCTACGAAATGTATACTTAGATTCCTCATCCTAGCTCTTATCGAACCCTCGTTCTTCATAATATCCTCTCATTTGACCAGTTGCTCTAGATGGTTCTCTCTTATTAAGCCATCTTTCAACTTTTATTGAACCATGCTCAACTCGATCTCCTTTTCTATATCTCCAATGGTTCCTATTCAAACTGATTTTCGTTGACTTGCTTGTCGTTGTATCCTCCTCATGCCTAATAATATAGGTCTATCTCTCTAAGTTCGCCCATGAACATTCTCTACTCCGCTTTCATCAACCATTCTTCTCTCAATCCGTTCTAATCCTTCATTGGTAGTTCTCCTTATTTCTTTTATTAATTAGTTCATGGCTATTGTTAACTGTGCTATTGAAGTATACATATCCTCCATCGTTTTAGCATTCTTGACTAACTCTTTTCCAAAGCCTTAAGCCTTGCTTGATTAATAGTCAAAATATTCCCCATCGAATTGAAATTTTTGCCAGTCTCTATCTCTCAACAACTCTTAACTAAAACACTAAATTGCTGAGAGCCTAATTGTAAATCCAACAACAACCCCTAGCAGTCTTGACTTGCATCACATGCTAGGTTTGAAAATGAATCAACTATCCCATAAAATGGGTATATTAATCATCTAGAATTAATCATAAAACTGATTTAACCAGAGCCCAAGCAAATCCAAGCACTAGAAAAGCCAAATCAAAACACAAACGATTTGCCTTGCCTTGCAAACCCTAAGTCTAAGCTCTTATTTGTAGCTAACTAGCTCCTAATTCCTTTAGGAAATAAGAGTTCTTTTGGAATAAAATTCTAAAAAGAAATAATATAAAAGTACTAAAGATAATATCAAATAACTAAGTAAATAATATCCAACTAATAAAAGAAAACAAATATCAAAGTCTAAGTTAATAAAAATAATATCTTAAAACCCTAAAATTCCTTTTCAGGCCACACTATACCCATTTGTCACAACTTACTCCATGGGTTGCATCTTGTGACGCAAGTTGCTGCTACTTTTTGAATTAATTCTATTAACTCACAACATAAGTCACAATTGATTTTTGGAATAATCCTACAGGTTTCACCACTAATTGTAACTTGTGACATAATTTCGCGGTTGCTCCCTGAAATAATCTTGCGGGATGTATCGCTGGTTGCATCTAGCGGTGTAGATCGCGCTCGTCTTTAATGTTCTCGTCATGCAGTTTGGTTCCAAGTGTGCATGTTAGATCCTTTCAACATAGCCCTCACAGTGTAACCATTCCTTCGAGTTAGTCGATACGTACACATAACCCCTTTTTACCCAACAAGTCATTCTTATCTGACTTTCTCAGTCCTTAGATGCATTGACCAAGTCAGCCTTTTGACTTTGTTGTTGACCAAAATCTCGCTGCCAACAACTTGGATTAAATTGACATTTGCATATACATTAATTGTGATATTTTCACTTATTATATACCAATTAGATTAAAGTGCTGCATCATGAATTAGAATAAAAATTGATCCAAATGTCATAACATTATTACATAAAAATTATGTGCAACTGCATGAGTCACACTACTATAAATTATTTAGTAAATTCAATGTAATGATTAAAAATAAAAAATATTTTAAATGTAAATAATAAAAAAAACTAGAAAAAAATTATGATGAGTTGTTAACGTTGACTATAAAAGTTATATATATATATATATATATATCTCTCTCTCTCTCTCAAGACTCTTATCTCCACATAACGAATTCATGTTATTAATCTCAATTTTAAGTTTATTGGTTATTGAACATATCTATTTTTCATAATTAATAGTCGGTAGTATACAATCAATGATTCATAAACTTGAAATTGAGATTAATAACATCAATTCGTTTGAAAAAAATATATAAATATCCATTGGTGTGTGCATATATATAGTTAATGGCTTGTATACTTGAAATTGAAATTACTGTCCCTCTCTCCACACACACACACAGATATATATATATATATATATATAAAGTAATTTTATCATCAATATCTCCTAATTTTAAAAAGTTAAGATGAACCAATTAAAGTCATCTATTGCATTATCATAGGAGAAATAATTTATTTTAAGAGAGAGAATGCAATAGATGAATTTAATTGATTCATCCTAATATTTTAAAATTATGAGACACTAATGGTAAAAACACTATATATATATATATATAAGAGTTGTTAGTAAGGCCTCAAATCCCCAAATCCTCATTCTCATTTAGGGGACGATTTTGGGGATTTGGGAAGGGGGAAGCCACCCCTACCCTCATTTTTCATATAAAAATATAAACTAATATTTACATTTATTAACTAATTTATTTTAATATTTTCTCCCATTTTCCCTAATTACGATTTTAAAATACATAATGATTTTATATTGTTTGAACTTTTGTCAAGTGTTACAACTTATGTAAGAAGATTGTACGTAATTGTTTTATAATGTTATATATTTCATATGTTGAAATATTAGAAATTTTATATGTTGAAATTTTATGGAATCATTTTGTGAATTATACTTTTAATTATATATATCTTTTAAATTTCGTGTTAAATGAGATAAAATTGGTGTGAGAAAATGGAAAAATGGGGGTAAAAGAGGAACATGGATAAAGATATGGCAACCAAACCCTAAATACCTATAAAAAAATCTTCCATAGAATTGTTTCATAATTGATGTGATGAAACAGACTAACAAAAAAGATATAAAAAAAAAAAAAAGATCAATGGGAAATGTAAGAGAAAAAGAAATGACATTATTTCATTGGTTCTCTCACCATATCAGTTGTGAGATAGTCTCATAGAAGATTTTGTCAATACCCACATCCCTCTTTCTCTTAAATAGGGATTCAAGTGGGGATGGAAGAAGGATGGAGGATGGGAAAACTGACCCACATCCCTCTTTTCCCCTATTAACATTTCTCTCTCATTCTCTCAAACCCAAGATAAGGAAAAACCACGGCTGTCAAGACAATAAGAGAAATATCACAATGCAAAAAGTTTTCAAGCAATTATACACTCCATCTTCCCTCTCTAAATCCAAACCAAATTATAATCGAGCCCTAATTACATCCGAGCCTTATCAAGCCATGCTTTATGCTCACAATTGAGCCTTAGCGAGTCGTACAATGCTTAAAGCTTACAACCGAGCTATATTGAGTCATACCATGTTCTAAGCTTACAACTAATCCTTATTGTTATAAGTTCATAGCTGAGCCATATTAAGCCCTCACTAATGAAGTTATTGTTCTCTTAAGCTTTTGGTGTTACACACAACAAAATGAGGAGACTTATTGATAGATTAGAAATCTTGTTCTTCTAGGAAACCCGAACTTGGTCATTAAGCATCCCCAAATTTAGTCTCTAACTTGTCTACATGCACAAATATCAAGGTCACGTTCCAATGGTCATAAACATCAATCCATGTGCAAATTGTCCAATGATTTATAGGGTGCGTGTTAGTGTGTTTGGCTTTCATTGCTAACACCGTTTGCGACGTTGGATTCGTTTCGAACAAATTTTCCAACAATACCTTATTTAAAGAAAAACCCAAACTAAGGAAAAATTGCCAACATCAAGAAGATCAAAGAAATATCGCAATGCAAAAAATTTTGTGTGATTATACATTCAATCCTCTCTCTAAATCCAAACCAAATTATAATCGAGCCCTAAATTCACATTCAAGTCTTACTTAGCCATATCATGCTCTATGCTTACAACCGAGCCTTAGCGAGTTATACAATGCTTAAAGCTCACAACCGTCTATATTGAGTCATAACATGTTCTAAGCTTACAACCAATCCTACTATTATAAGTTCATAGCTGAGTCATATTGAGCCCTTACTACTGAAGTTAGTATCCTCTTTAAGTTCTTTGTGTTGCACACAATAAAATAAAGAGACTTATTGATAGATTAGGAATCTTGATCTCAAAGGAACCCAACTTGGCCATCAAGCATTCCTAGAATTTGGTCACAACTTGTCTACATGCACGAATATTGAGGTCACGTGTTATAATGCTCATAAACATCAATTCATGTGCAAATTGTCCAATGGTTTTACAGGAGCGCGTATTAGTGCGTCTGGCTTCCATTATTGACACTGTTTGCTACGATGGATTCGTTTCAAACAAGTTTTTCAACAGAACCTTATTCACTACTATTAGACATCAATATATATATATATAATTTCTATAATCAATGCATTTTAACTTTTAAATTATTAAGATCACCAATCAAATTCATCTATTATATTTTTTTTCCTAAAAAATTTCTCTCACCTATTTAATTCAAATATAATTTATGAAAATATAATAAATAAATTTGATTAGTAGTCTTAATAATTTAAAAGTTAGAATATACTGACTATAGAAGTTATATATATAGTGTTTCTATAATCAGAACGTCCTAACTTTAAAAAAAAATGATCAGCCAATCAAATTTATCAATTGTATTTTTTTAAAAAAATAAATTTTCTCTCTTATTTAATTCAAATGAAATAGATAAATTTGATTAATTGATCTTTAATTTTTAAAGTTAAGATGTCCTGATTATAAAAATCGTGTATATATATATATATATATATATATATATATATATTAGGTTGCAGAATCTTCAGCTGGGGGCCTATTTCCACGGTTAACAGATAGCTTTCACACATTAACACTAAAAATTTGAAGTCTTTATTTTGCATTTTCACTGCTCTAAAATTCCGTTTCTCAATGACTTTCTTACCATCACGGCACACTGCCTATGGTCATTTATTTGTTTTTTATTATTGTCATTACTATTTTTATTTGAAGGTGACACCACCATTGTTAGCCAGAATTTTACTCCCATCTATTGAAATCTAATCTATTAGCTTAACCTATTGAACAACTCTCACAATTATTAGATTGTATTATTAATTTGATTTATATTAGAACTCAGATTTACCTTAACCCAATTAAGAGTAACTTGCAAAAGGATCATTTAACAAATATTGTTAAAACAATGTAATAAATTTACAAAAATGTAAAATATCATATTCATTAATAGCAATTGCATGCGGGATATGAGGCTCCTGTAGAATTAAAATCATTGCATCCTACAATCTTCTTTAAACTCAAATGGTGTATAACTCATTTTTCACGGTTATAGTTTAATCATACATATTTATCAATATGAATGAAAAGATTTTTTTTATAGAATTGTGAGAGTAGATATCTTGATTTGTACACATATAATGCTAGGTATTAGCAAACACCGATCGATTTAGTGTCAAAATTGAAAAATAAAATTAGTAAAAAAGGACGTCAATTTTGTCCATGTACCCATATGACATCCTTAATACTATTAGAAATGTACTTGTCATGGACAGAGGAAAGCATGTTAAATGAGTTAATATACTTTTTTTTTTTTAATTTTTTTAATTTTTTATTATTAGGATCAACCTTAAATACTATCGGGATAAACTACAATTTGACTCTGAGGCATGATTTAAGAATCAGCTCTCAGAAGATGAGAGAGAGCAACTTATATATATGAAAAAACTATCCATATAAATGGGAGTTATACGGTTCAAACTCATAATCACTGCATGTAAGGACTGTGGTTTATCCCACCACGCCATAGCCTCTTTGCAATGAGTTACTATAATTGACAATTTCAAATTTGTTGGTTTCAACATATGCTGGCTCCTTTTCTCATATAAAGTAAAAGAAAAGGTGTTATTAATTTATTGCTGAGAGATTTGACAAAAAGAATCAAAGAATCATCCTTCCTGGTCATAAAACAACCCACTCAAGTCTACACCGTATACACAAAAAGACACCCAGAAAGAATAATAATACTGACTCAACAGTGCCCAGCATGAAATTAATGTTTATACATAATTTTTTTGTTTTTTTGATTGGGTTTACACATAAAATTTTTATCACGTACGGATGAGGGTCAATTCGTACAAATATTTTGTCATTCAATAAATTCTTTAACGTTTCCAAATACCAACAATTATTATCAACATTATTTTCACAACAATTTCATTAAAAAAATGTGTAAACGATTCCAATTTGACTTCTCAAGTTGAAATTAGAAATCTTATCAAATATATCATAATCTATCAAAATTAATTATTATTTATTCGTATTTACAAGTAGGATAGTATAATGGTAGTCAATCCATCTATAATTAATTGTTTTTCTAAGTAAAAGTTACAGACTCGAGTATAATAAATTCAATATTTATTTGGAAAACCATCTCTCAATGCTTGGGAGGAGTAATCTAACCTCACTACTAGAGTTTCATCTAAACTGATTTCGAGCATAATAAGTTTTATTTTTATTTAGGAGTCATCTCCCAGTGCTTAGAAGCAGTAATTTGAGCTACACTATTAGAGTTTCAACTGGATTGATTTGGAGCATAATAAGTTATACCTTATTTTGATAGCCATCTACCAATGCTTGAGAGCAGTACTCGAAGCCACATTATTAGAGTTTTATCTAATAAGATAACTTTATTATTTATTTCGATAGTTTTTTAACTCTGATAAGATATTAATAAATAAAATAAAATAAAAAGTTATTATTTGTTCGTTCTAGATTTTTATACCCATAAAAATAAGATAACTTTATTCGTATACCGGTAAAATACATAGGATCGAAATTGAACTTCTGTCACTAAAATGAAGGAAAATGTGTACAACTCCACAGATGTCAAATCCAGTTTGCATACAACAAAATCCACAAAGGCGAACAGTAGTGGTGTGATAATGTAAGAACAAATGAAAAGACAAAAGCACCCTTTGCCTTCTCCCACAGTGATCATATAGTTGGCCAACACATGGTCAGGGGTGGCACCACTACAATATATCACCTCTCTTCTCTATCTCTCTCTCTCTCTCTCTCTCTCTCTAGCTCTCTGTCTCTCAAAGTGCTTTTCATCTTTTTGCTTTTAGCATACCAATCTTTTTCTTCTCTTTCAAGACTTCCATCATCTTTCCTCTCCCTTTTTCTCCATCCACCTCTCACCCTTTTTCAATCCATGGACACCACTGCTCAGTGGCCTCAGGTAAATTTAACTATCTAGAACGCCCCTCCTTTTGTTTTTTTCTCTTCTCAACTCCATAACATCATCATATTTTCTCTTCTTTTAAGTTTAGATTTTCAAGATCCTCTAGAATATATTTTTAATACTTTTCCCTTTTTTTTCAAAATTTAATTTTCTTCTTGATAAGATCTTCTTTTTTCTTTTTCTTTTTCCTTCTTTCCCATTTTCAACCATGTACATATAACAAAAGTTATTATGATCTGTTGTTTTTTTTCTGTTTGTAATATATGTAACAATAAATATAATCATCAAAGTGTAAATATGATAAAAGCAGCTTCCCTTTGTTTTCTTTGTTCCTTTGTTTGTTTATGTTTGTTTCTTTTCTACTTTATTATACTTTTCTAATTTGATCATGAAACTTTATGTATTTTTCTTGTCTTATTTTTGTTAATCTATTTTTTAAATATTTTTTTGATGAATTTTAGGGGATTGGGTTGATTAATAAACCCATGGAAGCAAGTTCAAGGGGAGTAGGGTTAGAGAGAAGGACATCATCATCATCATCATCAAGACCACACAAGGACCAAATCTTGAACTGTCCAAGGTGCAATTCCACTAACACCAAATTTGTTACTACAACAACTACAGTCTTTCTCAGCCAAGGTACTTTTGCAAGACTTGTAGAAGGTATTGGACTGAAGGTGGCTCTCTGAGGAATGTTCCTGTAGGTGGTGGCTCAAGGAACACAAGAGATCATCATCATCATCAACATCAAAACAACAACAACAACATCTTCATCACCATCATCATCATCACAAGCCTTGTCAAGATGATCATGATCAATGGAGGTCAGGATCTCAACCTAGCTTACCACCCTGCACCAACTCATCTTGATCACCATCAGCAGAATTATACTACTACTTGTAACAACAACATAAACATGATTTCCAACTCTTCAAGAGGGTTTATTCAGCTCTTTTATCATGCCACCAATACCGGGTTCGGATTCTAATACTATGTACCCAACAGGGTTCATGTTTCCTTTGCAAGACTTCAAACCAACCCTCAATTTTTCTCTAGATCAACAATATCATCATCATCATGGGTTTGGGGGAGTTACTACAACTACTACTACTACTAGCGGGTATGGATCATCAAGTCTACAAGAAATGCAACAAGGTGGGACAAGTACTAGTAGTGCAAGGCTTTTGTTTCCTGTTAGTGACATATTAAAGAGAAGGTTCATAGCTCTACTACTACTGATTTCAATGAGCAGAAAAATTTAGGGCAAGAAGAAAGAGATTCAAGTACTACTAGTGGGTATAATTGGAATAGTAGTAATAATAGCAATGGAATGTTGAGTGGAGGGTCATGGTGAAAATGGACACCAGAAGAAGAAGTGTAGGTATTTAATCTTTGGTTGGTGGTAATTTTATTTACTTTCTTTCACATGGTGGGTGACTTTTGTTAGACAGTTGATCATGGTCATCAGAAACTAACAGATAGTAGACATTTAGGGTACCTTTGGTATCGTTTTTTCAAATAGGGTTTTCGGGAAACATTTTAAGAAAAAATTGGTTTCAATTCCCCCTTAGGCTTGGCTTGTTGTTCTACTTCTTTGAAGTATTTCATTTTATTTTTTTTTAACTCTTTGATGATTAATGTGGGTGTGTTTTGTTTGGAGTAGGAAGCTGATTTTTGGCTTCAAAATTAGGGTGTGTGCTAAAATTGTTGTGCTAAGAGAAGACATAATTAATGTTCTGCTTTCCTGATTTGGTTTCTTCTTTGTCATAGCAAGAGGGATCAAAGGACAGTGTAGTGTTTTTTATGATTATGTTGATGATTATGTTGCTGGAAATAATTATGTTATGTTCTTATTGGGGTAGTCTCAGTAGTTTGTTAAGTAGTTTATGTAACCAGTTTGATTATAAACAAATTAGTTTGTTTCTTTTTCATTTCTTTGCTTTAATTACTCTAATAATTATGGGTTTGAATGATTCGGTAATTAATTACTTTGTATGAAATTCTCAAGTGTATGTCTAGATGCTTTGCTCGAATACAGACTTAATTTTTATCTTTCAGAAATTTTTCTTGAAATATATCAAGTTAAAGGTTTCACTAAATGAAAGTAATTTATCGAGGTTTGAGATTTTAATTAGTTATATGTTATATTTGCATATGAATGAAAATTTTTAAGCGGGAAATTTCGAATTTTATTAGAATTAAACAGTTATTTATATATATTTTTTAATTTAATACAAATGTCTACTACAATGAAGAAGAAAGTAATGTATGGATGCTTGAATTCTTAATTTTTTGGAGCTCAAAAGGACATGAGGTGGAGTGATGGCTGTCAATAATATCCTCCTTTACGGCAAAACTTTCCTTCACTTTTCTTTTTGGTGTTCCTTTTTCTTTTGGGCTTTCCAACAGGTCAGAACTGTCAGGCCCTGTCAACAACACCACCACCATCTGGGGTTGGCTCTTGAGATTCTTCTCTCCCACCATTTAAATCAACCTCTCCATCAAAGCAAAAGTAGGATGTGAATGTATATAAAATCTCTTCATTTCTGAGGGAGAATATATATAAATATAGGCATCTGTTCAGAGAAATATGACCCTCCATCAACCATACCTTCTTCACATGGCGTAACCACTTTTAGCAGAATTAAAATGCAGCCTTTACATGTATTATAATAATGTTAATACATTATATATATGCACACACACTCAAGAAGATTCTCAGGATTGGATTCGGTATGAAAATTTGTTTGGGATCCTAATTTTATATAGTTAAGAACACTAAAGAGTAATAATTGCTAAATGTGGTTTGGAGGTAAAGTGCATTAATTCAACATATCAATATTCTAGGTTCGAGTAAACTTTCACCACAAATGGTACTAAAACAATGTCGATAAATAGAGGGAAATGAAAACTTTATTATCCGGTTGTTATGTGATTTTTGTCTTTTGAAATATTTTTATATATAAGGGTAAAAATCATTTTCGTCCCTAAGTTTTGGAAAAAAAAAATTATATTTTCAACTAAATGTTTCAAAAACACATTAAATCAACCCTGACATTTCTAAAAAAAGTGTCAAATTAGTCTTTCACATTAGTTAACTAACAGTCAAATCTAATGAAAACGTGAAATGACTCATTTATCCTAGAACTTAGTTAAAACGGATAGAAAGACTGTTATATTTCTATCCATAGTTAAATATTATAATAATATTTAATTATGAAACTAGCCTTGCTAATTTTATATGGTTTAACCGAGAACTTCAATTCAAAAAGAGAAGAAGAAGACCAACCAAAAAAAAAAAAAAAAAAAAACAAAAAAAAAAAAAAAAAAAAAAAAAAAAAAAAAAAAAAACCAAACCCATTTTGAAGATCTGGGTGAAGATATTTAAGATGTTGTCGATCTTAAGAAAAACCAAAAAATTTAAGACCAAATAAAGTTAAATTACAATAAATCAAAAAAAAAAAATGTTCATCATCAATCATCAAACCCAACATTATTGATCATCAACATCACCCAGTAAAAAATACATTATCATGCCAACCCAAAAATTAACAACAACAGTAGCAAACATCAATCATCATTCATCAAACAACATCAACTTATGAAGTACATGAACTAGTTCTTCACTTATTCATCATTAACACAAACTTGGTCCTTTGTCATCAACATAAACTAGGTCTTTCTTCATCATTAACATCAACTAAGACCCAATTAAGTTCTGTCAATCCTAATGTATCATCAACATCAACCCTGAAAAAAAACAAAAATTAACGAACACTAAAAACCCCAAGAACAATAAACCCTAGATGGAGATCCATGTATCTCTTAGTCTGGCGAGCAACCTGCAATTTCATACATGCTAAAGCTTAACCATAGCTTCAACCATAACAACAATCTTAGCTGAAGTTTATTTATTATTTTGATTTGATTACTTATTGTGTCCAGAAAGAAAAAAGAATGACGAAGTTGGGTGTTAGGGTGTGCCGATGCATTAGGTGTTAGGTTGACAGAGTAAGGTGAAGAAGAAAAGAGAGAAGGGAGGTGATGGAGCTATAGCCATGTGGTGAGCGATTTTGGTGGGTGGAAGGGTGATTGAATTCATTGACTTTTGAAGATTAAAGAAGTTTGATTTGTGGTTTTGATTGTGGTTGATTTAGTTTTGATTTGAGGCTTTTCATTGGTGGTTGATTTAGTTTTGATTTGGGGGGATTCTAGTTTGTGTTTGAAGGAGATCAGGGAAGAGATTGACTCATTATATTGATGGATCTCGACAAAATCTGTGTTTGCACAATTTGAAGATCGAAGTTTCGCCTAGACTTTCAAAATTTGTTGGATTATTTATTTTTTTAATTAAAGTTTAGATCAATCCAAATCTGTCAAACTCATATGTATATATGTATATATATTTTGTGAATATGTTTGGCTTTTTGCGTTTTTGTGTTTAGTTAGGGATATGATTGTCTTTTGACAATTTTGATTTCCTTTCTTGTTTTTTTTTTTTTCTCAATTTATCTAATTTGTACACATGTCACTATCTGGATCGTGATTGGAAATGATAATTTTCACCCTTGCCCACCATACTGTCCATTAGGTTTGACCGAAAGTTCACTAACATGAGAGAATATTTGACGATTTTTCAAAACATTAGGATTGATTTGATACGCTTTGAAACATAATTAAAAATATGACAATTTTCAAAATTTAGGGACGAAAAGGATTTTATCCTATATATAATTACAAAATAATCCATTATTAATAATTAGAAACCTATCGGGATCAATCGAAATTGATTATATTTTATATAATGTGAGATTTGAACTACCATCACAAATGTATTAGAAATGCACTAACTAATTGAGTTTATATATATACATATATATATAGAGAGAGAGAGAGAGAGAGAGAGAGATAAAGTTAAAAATGTTTCAAATTCAATAGAAGATAAAAAAATAATAATAATAAGATTTGAATAGTTTCACATTATAAAAGGGTCAATCTATAATTGCTAACTGTAGAATAAATCTCGCCAGTCAGTTGTCTAGGAATCTATGCTACCTACAATCTGCAACAAGTTGAACAAATACAGCGGGGGTGATCTTTACACTAAAGTGGTGCCGATCAAAGACCACTTATATACTCAAATTAGAAAGAAAATAAGAGTAAAAACGAATAGAATAATAAACAAAAAGAATATCCTATCAACATTCCACTCAAGATGAATGGTGTGCTAATGGGAGACTATAAGTGTTGATGCGATTGTGATTTGTGAGAATGGTAATAGAGTTTAAGAGTGTGTCATCTTCTTCGGTGAGAACTATTGCCTTACTTGATAGAGCGTGGAAGGTGTAGTGCCTAACGATGTTGATACATAAGAATGTAGGTGTTTAAAAGTATAGCATCTTAGAATTATTTTGGTAGAGTAGCAAGGTAATGAGAAAAGTTGGATGTCTTCTCCTCTGGTGACCCTTTCATTTTATAAGTGAAAAGAGAGACGTTGAGGGCACATTAAAGCAATGGGGATCAAGAAATCCGTTTTCTTGATCTACACATTTTTAATGGCAAGAATCTTACCAGTCGACCACCTTTTTAAGTGCATGCTTTACCTCGCGTGATTCCCCTCTTTTCAAATGCAATCAACCCTCATTAAAGAGAATCGTGAGCTGGCAGAGGCTGTTGCACAATTTGGTTCTTTTGGCTTTTGTGCTAGGGTTAATTATGTTGAACCACCTTGTGAGCTGGCAGAGGCTGTTGCACGATTTGAGTCTTTTGGCTTTTGTGTTATGGTTAAGTTGTGTTGAACCACCTTATGGCCTTTAGACCCTACTTAGGCTTGATTGACGCTCAAGTTTACCAACTGGGCCATTATCTTGAGCTTTATTAGACCTACATAATTTTACCATTAAACACATTTGTTGAAAAATTCAATTCTAAAATAATCATAAAATAATGTTTTCTTTGGATACCCCTATAATAGAGCGACTTCAAAGGATTAAACTATCATAATTTTCTTTCTTCACATCACTTGGTTCACAAGTAGAATAAATTTGGTGTTATGCTTGGAAAGAAAAATCTTTATTTTATTTTATTTATTTCATTTTTTCGATTTTAGATTTAATCCAAATTTAATTAGATTCATTTGGTTACTTTTTTATCTACTTTTGCATTTATGTATATTAATGAAACGAGAATAAAAGGTTTGCATTTGTTAATTTAATTTAACTCTTTTTTTTTTTTTAATGAAAACTACACACATAAGTAAGAAGTCTGTCACGGCATACTGAGATCAATTACTATTTATATGGTTTAGTTATTTCCTTTCATAAAAATAAATAATTATTTCATAACAAAGAAAAGAAAATTATCTTAGTAAAATTTGTAAAATAATTTTATGAAGCTTGTATCCCTACTACTAAACGGGATAAAAAAAGTTGTATCATTAATTATTTTTTAATGTTTTATATTTTACCTTTAGAGAGAGTCCTTAAATATGCCCCTAAAACAATTTTCATTCTTTCCAGTAGGGGTGGGCAAAAAAAACTGAGACCGACTGAATCGGCCCAACTCGAAAATGTCGGGTTTTAAATTATTTTGGATCAAGTCAATTATTTACACCTAAAACCAATATTTTTTAGTCTCGGATCAGTTTTGAGGTCAAAAAAAACAGACCCAACCCGAAAAAACTGACTTTTCTATATTAAAAAAAAAAAAAATTATAAAAGGCCAACCTAAAACATTAGTGAACCCTAATAGTCGCCTTACTCTAAAACTCTCGTCTCTCAACTCTCAAGCCTCTCTCTCTTCTCTCATTTGCTTCTGTTTTCTATCGTCGTTCCTTGCTGTCACCACATTTCATTCTTTTCCTCCTGTTACCGTTCTTTATTGTCACCCAGTTCGCCACTGTCAACCCCCTTCCTTGTTGTCATCGTTGTCGACCTCTTTCCTTACTATCGCCATCATGATCGATGTTTCTCTTCTCTATTTCTCTTGTGTGTGTTTGATTGGAAGAGATCTACGTCGAACTCTTCTATTGGAGGAGATCGTTGCCAATCTCTTCGATTGGTGATGATGTTTCTTTTGTTTTGTTGTGGGTTGGTGACGTAGAGAGAGAAAGATGGAGGTTTGGAGAGAGGCTAGAGAGAGAAAAAAGGATTGGTCAGTGGTGGATTGGTGGAAACGATGGTGACTGGTGAGTTAGTGGGACCGTGGGGTAGTGAATCAATTTGGGCTTTTTGGTTGGGCTTTTGGCTGGGCTTTTTGTGGGTGTGAGTGTTCCTTGCAGGCCTATTTTATAGGCCCAAACTGATATGGACTAAATCGATCCGAACTGACCTGACAAAAGGTGATCTTTGTCGGTTCTTATCATCGACTCAGGTCGGGGCGATTTTTCATTTTGAAAACCGATCAAAGTTGGTTTTCGGGTTGTTTTAGCCTAAAATTGACCTTACCCGACTCGTGCCCATCCCTACGTCCCAGTATTATACATAAAAAAATTAAATAAATTTAATTAAGTTACTTATATATATATATATATCGATTGTCGCAAATACATTTTTACAATTGCTAGAATCACATGATACTGAATCTAATGAACGGTCTAAATCCTAACAGTTTAACTCTACCCTCGAACAATCGAAAATGAGGGGGTTGGAGGGGGCTCATATTTATGGAAATACTGTCTTTTATAGCCAAAGAGACTTAACCATAATTTAACCCATTTCATATGAGGTGCTTAGTTGTAATAATCCATCTTAACCATAAACGGTATTTGAAACCTAGTCATACACACAGTGGGCACCAGGTGCAATGCCTTACCATCAAGACAACTGACTTGCAAGTAATTATATTTATATTGATGTCATGCTTACTATATAAATATGTAGACATATAGAACTTTTGATATGCTTCTTTCATTTTTAAGTCACCAAAGTCAAAGTAAAATCTTTATTTTGACTAGCACTAATATCCTCTATTCGGCTTTGATTCTGAATGTGGACCCACAAACATTCTTCTTGAAAACTATGCTTACAAGATAACAAATTAATAATGGGCCATGAATAATATAACCTTCTTGATAAGCTAAATTCCTAAAATTTATAAATATTGTTATTATTTCAAATGTCAAGTATTCTTACACAAATCCTTATTTTCAAAAAATTCATTTTACTTATAAAGTTGATTTAATCGGGTTACAATTTTTTCATACATATATATTAATGATATTATGAAGTGCTGTCTTATTTTCTTTATCACATATTTTTAAATTAATAAAAAAACTAAAAAAAAAAAATCCCTTTAGAGTCATTTATTTGTACACTTAAAAAAAAAAGCGCAAAGAGTTATATTTTTATTTTACGAATTCCGAAAAGACAAATGCCGAACATTAGAAGATCTATATGTCAAAAATATATATATATTTGATACAGTATAAGTACATATTATACATATAATAACTATCTATTTGACCTTTTTGATTGGAGCATTAAGACGCGATCTAGAACTAAAACTCCCATAAGAGAGAAGGGACAAAGACTCCCAAGCAAAAAAAAGAAACCTAAGAATTATTAGCGGGAGGAATGCGTGTTCAAACCCATAACTTTGAAAACGAGGTATGAGAGTGGGGCGGCTATGCACGCCAAATAAAAGTTAAATAATTATAAGTCAAATTATACCAAGATATTAATATAAAAATAGAACATACATGGACCCTCTATTTGATATTATATTATATACTATATACTATTAATTTCTCCATGGTGTGTTGTCCACTATGGGTGACTTAAAGCCTTGAATGGAGGAGCACCACCCATTAAAGGGAGATCCTATAATACAAACGGATGCAAATTTATCTACCACTACGATCACAATAAGTGATAAAGTTTATCGATGGCAGAGTTAATGATAACAAGGGCCACGGCTTTTTTCAAATAGTTATTTACATACATAATCTTCGATTTTATATAAAATTTACTTAACCCCTCTAGTTATTATATATTATTTCATTGTTCCTTAAAATATGTTTTTTAGCTACTCCCCTAGTTATCATCACAATGAAAGATGATGGTGTGTCCAGACTCCAGCTGCACTCAAAACTTTTACTATCATGGAGGCCACTTTCATTCTTTCCAAACACTTTGGGTTTTATATCTCTATTAATTTGCCCTTTCACTCACTTTTCTTTAGATCTTCTAAATTTGTCAATGAGACAGACGAATGTCATAGATAAATTTGGCTTTTTGTAATGTCGGTTATAAAATGATATCTCTAAATAAATAAATAAATATATATATATTATTTGACTTTTAATATTAGATTGATTACTGTTGAAACTTGTATATAGGACTTAAAAATGGTTTGGATCTTTGCTCTCATAAGGCAGAAAAGGATTATCCACATAAAGGTGGGTAAATTGCCCATACCAAGGTAGACAATGAGTCAACCCATCACTTGAAGGTGCGATAGACGGGCAAGACCTTTCATTCAAAACATTCATATATAATTTTAAATATTATGGTCAGCCAATTGCCACCCATATAACCTTTTTTCAAAGCCTTTTCGCTTATTACACCCAATATAAAATTTAAAAATTCTTGTCTTTTACTTTATACACCTCTAAATCTAAAAAAAACCCTATACGAAATTCCATACATTAATATCGTATCTTCACGCTCACCAACCCCAGCTCTTCCATCATTCTTCCCCAGCTTTTCCATTCTGTTGATTCAACTATATATATATATATATATATATATATTCCCAATATTTACATCAATTTTCCAAATTAGCATTAAATTTGACGATGAAAATAAATTACTGTGAATAAGTGGAACAAAAACTACACTAGCATTTGTTAAAGTTCTACTCTAATTGTTGATCGTCTTGAATTCAATCATTAATATAACTTATCTAATATCATAGAGCGTGACAAAACAAAATCTCATTGAAGAATTGAAGAATGGGTAGCACAAAAACCTAAATTTAGCACAATATAGATGTTTCTACATTACTACATATTTATAAATCTAAAGGCATTTTAGAGGCAATGAACCATCTTGCAATGCCTACAAAATCTAAAATACTATATATATATTATATATATATATATATTTCCATTCTTTCGAAGTTGTTGTTTAGCACAAGAACAATTGGAGCCAATAATCCATTTTGTTCAGCACAAAATCATAATAAATTATATAAGATAAAAAAATAACAAACCATTAACGTATTAGTAATTAATATAGACAATCCCAAAAAACCCTTGATTTTGATAGTTATGTATTCTTCCATATAGTTTTGTTTTTATCCAAATATCACCTAACTTTAAAATAAACACCCAAAATATCCCTGAAAGTGTATACAAGGATATGATGCCCTAAGATAACAAATTCTGTTAGACGGATATGGTTGACAATTTGACTCCAGGACAAAAGCGAAAATGCAAAGAAAATAAAAAAATATATTAATTAAAATATGAAAAATCAAAATAAATAAATCATGTTAATTATAAAAATATAAAAAATGAAGATATTTTTATTTAAAAATTTAGTAAAAAATAAAAGTATTGAATAAAAATCACAAAATTTTTTCTTATCACTCAGCTCTCTTTCTCTAACATCATCATCATCTCTTTCTCTAGCTTATCATCTTTTCTTCTTTTGCTCCGTTGCTAGTCGCCGCCTCCACCAGACATCCACCACCACCCCTTCCCACGTTGACTTCTCTTTATCTCAAGCTCTCTCTATCGTCGTCGCTGCCTTCCCCCATATTTTTTCTTCTTCTTATTGCTTCATCGCTTGTTGTTGCCTCCACTAGACATCCACCACCACCGCTCCCCCAGATCGACTCCTCTTCATCTCTCTCTCTCTGCTACCGTCGTCATCGCCTCTCCTCTCTATTTCTTTTCATCATCTGGGTTCAAACCCAGAAAAAGATTCATCTAGATTCGAACCTAGTTGAAGGTTCTTCTGGTTCGAACCTAGTTAAACCTGAATGCAATTGAACCCAATTGAAGGTTGCTTGATGATGTTTGATAAGATTTGATGATTTTTGGGTTTAGATGATTTTTTTTGGGTTTCTAGGTGTGCTTGATGATGTTTGATGATTTTTTTTTTTCAATCTTTATGGGTTTGAGACGATTGATGATTAGGGTTTGACATTTTTGATGATTTTGAAGTTGAAGATAGTTAGGCTTCATTTGTGATGGTTATGGATTGTTTCATTACTAGTGGTGGGTCTGAAGGTTAATGATGATGATGTAATGGCCATCCAATTTGGGTGGATGGTATAGATCCAATATGGATCCCCACTTTTTTTTTTTAATTTTTTAAAAATTTTCTATTTTTTATTAGTTATAATTTTTTTTTTAAATATTATTTTTATAATTATTTTATTTTTTAAATAAAAATTTGAGGGTTAAAAATGTCTTTTCAATTATTGTCCAATTTTTTTTATTAACTTTGTAAGAGAATGAGGGTTTTAGATAAAAACGAAACCATATAAGGAAAAATAGATAATCTATCAAAAGTCAGACTGTTTTTTATGATTTTCCCTTAATATAAAGCAAATTTCACACCATCAGACCCATTATTGATTCCATGCACAATACAAGTGAATGGCATCTAACTCAATTTTCATGCCATCAGACCCATCTTTGTGGTCCATCAGTCAATCTAAGTCAGACCAAATTTCTTCTTCTTTTGACTTGAACCAGTCGACTTTCTTCCCCTTTCAACCTCGATCCTCTCCATCTAGCCATGGCAGCTACTCGGCAAATAAAACTTATAACTTTTGATTATTGTGCTATTTTTGTTAAAATTCTTTTGTGAATATGAAATTGTTATTATAGGATATTGTAATTTACATACCTTAGATGGCGATTTAATGCCTACGCAAAACAAATTCAATCTCTTTCTAGAAATCTTGTGACCTTTATATTCTTGGTGTCCTCATCTTTATCATCAAAATTAATTATTTAATGCCTTGATTTATTGACTAAGCACATGGAATGTTTCAACTTGTGATTTTCTTTTTTCCTTTTTTTTTTTTTTATGAGTCAAGAATTTATTCAAGTGAACCAAGTAGTTTATTAATGGATAAATAAGCTCGAGAAAAAGACAAATAACAAACGGACAACAGAGATCTGGAAGAGCCAGATTTCAATGCGAGCTTGGATAAGAATTATGTGGTGACATGAGCAGCCAGGTTTCAATGCGGGCTTGGATAAGAATTATGTGGTGACATGTAGCCATTGTTTTTAATTCAATGGCTGCTTTAGATATTTTTGTTGTATTTCTTTTCTGAAAACACCAATATATTATTGCATCACACAAAAGATACAAAATAAGATAATTGTGGCCTGCCTGGATGGTAAGATAGATCCATCTCACACACCATTGCCCCTTTGTGTGGGCATTTGTCAGCTGCCTTGTCTCCCATTTGGAAGCCACTGTCCCCTTCCTCCTATGGAGACTTCAATTCTGGACCGTTCCTCAGGTGTTCCCATCTATAGAGTCCGGCTTGTGGTGTTAGTATGTGTAACATGTACTGTATTATATCAAAAGAAAAAAAATAATACAAAGTAATTTGTATACTTATTATTGATTGTCTGCTAACGTGATAAATATTATGGTAGCTATTCAAACCACTACTATATGTTTATGAATTTGTGAGTTCTAAGCTACTCTTTATCAATATTTCCGATATCATGCTTCTCCTTGAATCTTTATTCATCCGTTGAATTGTTGAACTGGATTGCTTCCGTAGAAAATTTTTAAGCTGCACATTCAGAGAGATATCTGTAGGTTCCGATAACTATCTAACCTCGTGTCAGAAATTGTTGTAAATAAAAAAAAAAGATTGAAACATTACATTCAAGAATATATTTCAAAAATGTCAATATATATGCACGCTGAAGAAACTAGGCATTCACTTCCAAGCACTCTAATCCACCACCATGAATTTCCTTCTTCAATATCTGAACACCACCACAGTTGGAGTAGTCTTTGCGATGCTTGTTTTTTCCTATTTTTCTCTAAGGAAAAAATACAACTTCAAATCTACAAAGGGTTCCAACCCACCAGAAGCCACCGGTAAATGGCCGGTGATCGGCCATCTCCACCTCTTGTCCGGAACCGGATCCCGACTACCTCACTTGTCTTGGGAGAGTTAGCCGACAAATATGGACCAGTCTTCTCCATCCAGATCGGTGTGCACCAGCTTTGGTGGTCAGTAGCTGGGAGGTGGCCAAGGAATTGTTCACCAAACATGATGTGGATGTATCATCTCGCCCCAAGCTCACAGTTGGGAAACTACTAGGCTATAACTATGCCAGCTTCGGGTTCTCTCCCTACGATACCTACTGGCGTGAAATGCGCAAAATTACAGCCTCAGAGGTGCTTTCGAACCGTAGGCTTGAGTTACACAAACATATTCGAGCTGGTGAAGCGGAAAACGCAGTGAAAGAAACGTACAAGCTTTCGACCAAGAAGAAAGACGGTTTGGTTGACATGCAACAATGGTTTGGGGACTTGAATTTGAATGTGATACTAAGAATGGTTGCTGGGAAGAGATATTTCGGTGCTGGAAATGAAGCGAGGCGATGCAGGAAGGCGATGAGGAATTCTTTGAGCTGGCTGGGGTTTTCGTGCTAAGAGATGCTGTGCCTTATCTGGGATGGCTTGATTTGGGTGGATATGAAAAGGCCATGAAGAAAACAGCCGAAGAAATAGATAGTCTTGCAGAGGAATGGTTAGAGGAGCATCGCCGGAAAAGAGAATCTGGTCAACGGGCCGCTAAAGAAGATCAAGACTTCATGGACGTGTTGCTATCGGCCCTTGACAGCGTAGACCTTCCTGGTTATGATGTTGATACTATCATCAAAGCCACATCCATGGTACGTACTTAATTTTCCTGCTTGGATATTAATTTGATATGAGAATTAATTATATGTTTCAACTTAGTTTTGTTATGTTAATGGTTATTACCTTTGGACCCAGAAGTATTTAAGCTTGAGATTATGATACGTTAACACACCTCTATCATATATATGTGTAATAAGAAGATTTTCAGATAAAATGAGGAAAATTTGAATCAGAGACCTTCAAGGTCTTATACTATATCGGTTACCATTAGATCTAAAAGTTAAGTTGAAAGGAAAGAGTCCAATCATAGTATTCAAGACTTAAAGTTATGATACATTAACAATCATGTTAATTGTTAGTTACCATCAGATCCAAAAACTAAAACTGATTGAAAGAGTCTAGCTATAATATTTAAGACTTGAGATTATACATGACAGTCCTTTCGTGTATAATGAACAGATAACAGATATCAAATACAAATGTTAAATCTCCCGTATCGTTGTAACATGTAACAAAATTCAAGGTAAAGTAGGAGAGAGAGTTTGAACTGATTAGTTGACACGTGATATTAATTATATGACAATGATTGCATTTGGACTTTGCAGGCTCTAATTATAGCAGCCACCGACAGCGCATCTGTTAATCTATCATGGACACTCTCGCTATTACTTAATCATCGTCACGCATTGGAAAAAGTTGAGGAAGAATTGGATATTGTAGTGGGCAAAGAGAGACTGTTGACTGAATCAGATATTGATAAACTTGTCTATCTCCAAGCCGTAGTTAAGGAGACAATGAGATTATACCCGGCTGGACCGCTCTCAGGCCGTCAATTCGGTGCAGACTGTACCGTTGGCGGCTACCACGTCCCAAAAGGAACCCGGTTGCTGGTCAACATATGGAAGCTGCAAACGGACCCACAGGTGTGGCCTGATCCGCTGGAGTTCAAGCCGGAGAGGTTCCTCACTACACACAAGGATGTTGATGTGAAAGGTCAGCATTTTGAGCTCATCCCATTTGGTGCTGGTAGAAGAGTCTGCCCTGGAATAGCTTTTGGATTACAAATGACACATTTAGCTTGGCTAGTCTCCTTCAAGCTTACGAGGTTTCACTTTCACCTACTTCCAACGCAGAGGTGGACATGACTGGAACACCTGGAATGACCAACGCCATGGCTAATCCACTTCAAGTTCTTCTTAAACCCCGCTTACCAGTTCTCTCTATGAATAAAATTGTCCCAAGTAGAATGCATGCATCCGTTTGCATGTATGTGTGAATTTTATATGCTTGTATTATGACGTTTTCTACTTGATGATTAATGTAGTTTATTGCTTTTTTTTTTTTTTTTTTTCTCTTTTGTTGGTGATCTCTTCTCTTACCAAAAGAAAGAAAAATCACATTAAATACATAATTAAATTAAAATTTCTCAATCATTGAATTAATACATCATAATGGTGTATGTAAAGTCAAAATTTCGATTACTGTTCTCTAAATCTAAATTTAAGGAGCGTAGATAAACAGTTCATTGAAGCTAGTGAGACTAGAACTGGTCAAAGATCAACTAATGAAGTCTCAACTAATCAGCATTTTAGGAGAAATCATTTCGCTATATAAATTCTACACTATATATATATATATATATATATATATATATATGTAAATGAGGATTTAAAAATTATTCAAAATAATCTAAATTTTTTAAGGAATCTTGTGACTTCGGATATTTTTAGATGACTACTTTCTCATTATTATCCTCAATATTAATTATTTAATGCGTTAAAAGTGTTATTGTTATTATTTTTATATTACAAGTACCTATTAAATTAATCAAAATCTTTTTTATCAGAACTCTAAGGAATGACCCAAACACAATACTATTTAATTCTACCTTCAACTAGGCAAGAGAGAGAGACTTATACTAAAGTGAGAAAACTGTCTTTGAACTAAAGGACCTTAAGCGTAATTTGTTCGTACATAAATGAGCTAGATTGAAATTATTCATATTATGGACATTACTACTCGAATTTGTGACAAACAACTTGTGGATTAAAATTGTTAATTAAATATAATTTTTTACTGATTGTTGGTTGACTTCTCTTATTATAAGAGTAGATTTTCGGATACTCATTAAACGAATCATATCTATAGGTTTTAGTTGATATCTGACTTGATATTAGAAGATATATTTAAAAATATGTATATATATATATATCATTTTCTCTTACTTTCATTTGAAATAGAATTAATTCAAGTGGACCCAGTAATTTGTTGATGGATAATAAGCACATACGACAAGAAGATTAAATGGAATACGGACAACAAAAGAGAGGGGCCAAAATTTTATTTAAGGTTTGTTACAAATGATCTGAGCCATGTTGGCATTATTTAATTTCACAAGACTAGAAAGTCAAATGATGCAACATTTACTTACTGCAACACCTTTTTTTTTTTTTTTTTACTGGGATTGATTAACACTAACTCAAACTTGAAACTAACAAGGTTACAAACACTAATCCCTCAGTTAAATTTGGAACATCAAATCTAAGTCCACATACATCTAATGAAATCCTCATAGAGGAAGAAACACGGATGGCCGTTACCAGTGGTTTCCCAAACAAATAAAATGGCATAACACCTTTGAATCCAGCACATCCACATATTTATTATCACTTGAAATCTTGCAGAAGTTATACAAATGCCAAATGTTGCCGTGCACGTCTACATGTCGATTGAAACTCACATTAATATTTGCTTTAATATAATTTTTACCATCAAGTTTCTGAATTATTTATTTATTTTTTTTTTTGAGGCACCTGAATCCTTTCTTTAATGATTCTATAAAAGGGAGAATTTATTTTAATATGCTAATAATTGTTTGAAGTCAAAAAAACTTTCCACGTAATCAAAAAATAAAAAAAAATAGAACTTTCCACAAAATTAATTCAATGCAGATGTGCACTTCAAGTACGAGCTTAATCAGTACACTTCATTTTAATATTTGTAATAAAAACTTCGAATACATTATATGTATTTACTACAGTGTACGAAGAGTTTGTTTGTTTTTTTTTTTTTATTATATATGAAAGATTTTTTCTCATATTATATGGAAAACTTTTGATACACATATAATACTGAATTTTGGGTGTCGACGGTCTCTTAACGATTAATATTAGTAAATTTTTTATTTTCTTATACTTATATTACAAATAATTTTGTCTAGTATCACAAAATCTATAAAAAGAGATAATAGATAATTTATAATATTTGTATAAATTATGAAATGATATACTAAATAGTGTTGTGGTCAAATAAAATTTACTTTCATTTTCTTAATTTTTTACGAGATTCCAGAACTCGCTACTTCTCTGATGATCCAACAAGTAGTGAGTACTTGACTATTTAGCGAATACTAGTTGACCATCGGTCAACAATTAATTGGTTGATCGATAACCAAACTTAATCAAACTTGTAAAGAAAAATTAAAAAATAATAATAATAATAGAGTCAAAATACAATCATATGACCACAAAACATTAATGTGAGAGTATAATTATCCTCTCTACAAGTATTAACAATTATGTGATAGTAGGGCAAAAATTATTATTTTGAGATTTGACGGAGTAAATTGATATTTCTTTAAATATCATGGGCAATGCCCAAATTATCCTCACAATATAAAGCACACCCCATAGTCAAACCATTTCAAACCCCTGCATTCTTTCCCTATCATGCGACTTCTCTTTCTCTCATCTTTTCTTTCATCCATTTTCTCTCTTTAACATCGTTGTCACCATTAAAGTAAACTGTCACTATTGTTATGAAAGTAAATTGTCGTCGTCTCTGTTGCCTCTTTGGATCATGAATCGAAATCGTTGCTAAAGTTGAAGCCAATCTCTCCAAAATTGCCAAGGATGACTTGGATAGATTCCAATGGCGGACAAGTGACGACGAGTACAAACGACGACAATCGATCACAGGTAAGCAAACTGATTTGGATTTGGTATGGAGATTAGGGGTTAGGGTTTGGTATGGTGACTGGGGGTTGAATGTTGAAGTAGAGATATAAAACCCAAAGTTCAGAAACAATGAAAGTGACCTCCATGATGGCAAAAATATGATTTTTTTTTTTCTTTTTAAAGGAGTGAAAATATGATTGTTGAAAATTAAAAAGAAGAGAGAATTTCATTTTGATCACTACGTTTTCGAAAAACTTCTCATTTTAAAAAATGAATACGTTTATGACTCATGTGGTCTATATTCAGAAGCTAACTCTATAAATTAGTCACTCTGACATTTATTTTGACTTTGACCGTTAACAGAAAGTCTGAAAGGTCTGCTTTGCCCTTTTATGTATTAAAACTTTTTAAATTTATGATTTTATCCTTCCAACAAATTATTATTTTAACCTTTTTAAAAATTAAAAAAAAACAATAAAAAATAGATCTCCACTTTCCATCAAGTTGAGATGGACGATAGAGATTCAATGATAAAATGATTAAATTAAAAAAAATTAGGCTAAAATTAAAATATTGAAAAAAAAATAAAAATAAGTTGTAACCCAAAAAAAAAAAAAGTTGATGGGCTAAAAATTAAAACCCACCTTTAATATCCATAATCCATCAACATAGATGGACAATATTTAAAAATAAATAAATAAATAGTAAAAAAATAAAGGTTGTAAACAAACAAGGAGGAGGTGGAGATCCAATACCTCTATTGATGGAGATGGAGGGCGTCAACTCCATCCCTATCCATGCTGATTAAGATCCAAACAGATCTCTATCGGCCTTTAATCATTGAAGATAAAGGTCCAACCTCTATCTCCGGCAATAGAGGACCATCTCTATTACACTATAGAGCTCTATCGTGTGATAAAGAGATATGAACCAAATCGGCAAGATGATCTAGTCCGTTGAATCAGATTGTTGGATGGCAACGATCTGATTCAACCAATCAAATTGTTGCGACGATATGGATTTGGAATCAGATTGGTCAACAATTTTGTTCCAACTAGGTCGACCACTGATTTGGTACCAACGAGATTGGACAGTTGATCTGGTTCCAACTAGATCAGACGATTGATCTGGTCCATTCTTTTAAAAAAAAAAAATTGTTTAATAATTTAATGTATTATTAAGTTGAAATCACCTCGTCCTCTCTAATGTTTGATTAACACTTGACTTACAGTAGAGACTAACTCAAAGAGTTAGTTTCTAAATAGGGATCATAGGAGTCATAAATGCAAAAACGTTTAAAAACGAGAAATTCTTTGAAAACATAGAGATGAAAATGAAATTCTCTCTAAAAAGAAAAGTACAAATTAGACTATGGAGGAGAGCCATCTCCTTTTAATCGCATGGAAGAGATCACTATCCTCTCCAACATTGGTGGGGAGGATGTCGATCTCCTCCATGCAATGGAGATGGGAGACCGACAATATTCTCCCATGGCTAGGAGTTAAGAAGAGATCATTCATCCACCAGCTTGGTCAATTATTTTTGTGTTTTTCTATTTTTTTTTTGAAATAATGAAGTAAATTATTTCAATATTTTATTTTTTTTTTATTTAAATAGAATGACAAATTTATCCTTTTGCCGGTATTGTATCGTAAACTAGAGCCCAAAGATTGTATTAAGCTTTTTTTTTTTTTTTCTTCCCCTTAATTCAAGATAAGTTTGACCAATTTACTCTAAAAGAAGGAATATAAGATATCATAAACTAGGGAAAAAAAATGTTTGGTAAGAATTTTTATATGGATTTCAGATATAAACAAGATAATTAGTCAAATTTATTGTATATGAATTTAGAGAGTATAAAAAAAAAAAATTGCACAAATGGATACTTAACTAGGTAGAGTCTACCATGCACCCAATGCATAGTGGAGCTCCCATTAAGATCTTGTCATGTGATAAATTTTACCACATGGCAAGATCTTGGTGGGAGATGCACCAAACTTCTGGTGCATACAAATTTTTTCCAAACTAGGACTTGCTGATAAATGGGATTTTTATTTAATGGATAGTAAACATATGAATTATAGTTTGGGGGGAAAAAAGCTCAAAATAGGTTTTTCTTTTTGAGTTTTTGAATATAAAATATTTAAAAGAAAAACAAACATAAAGAATGTTGGATTTTGTAGTATAGGAAATAAATAAAATAATAGCTCTCAATGTATATGTATAAAATAAATATTACAATAGTAAATAACAACAACAACAAATAAAAACAAAATAAAAGTGATGTAATATACTGACTGGAATGACAAATTGATAAAGGAGAATGAGGCTTGCAGTGGTTTGCAATGTCTTAAAGACAAATTTCCACCATTCTCTGTACTTGAAGTTCTCTGATGGTTGTCTTCCATGATTCAACAATCTATTGTGTTGATTCTTAGCACTAGAACCAATACTCTAGCAGAATCAAAATGTTTGAATTTATAAGTGCAGAAAATGGGGAGGAAAGTTTAGAGAATTTGATGGATGAGTAAAAAATTGGTATCTTACATGACTAATGACCACTCCTATTTATAAACATGTTGGTGTCATTTCATTAAGGTGTTAAGTGGAGAGATACAACTTTTATGTGAAAAGGTGCAATTCTTAATAGAAGAGTTGTAACTCTTCAAATTTAAATTTAAACATGAAGAGATGCAACTCCTAGTGAAAGTGTGCAACTTTTCAATTTTAATTTAAGTTTTTCAATTGAAAATTTTAACAAAGAATATAAGCGAAACATTTAGCATTTGAACCAATAGATCTTAACGTTGGTTCATATATTTGCAATATTTTATCAACTCTTTTTATTCATTATTTTTAGACAAAAATTATTGACAGCGCCCTCTATACTTAATTAGGGTTGATTGCATGGAATGAAATTTCTCTGCTTTCTCATCAGTGCACATAATCGCTTCCCTGAGCAAATTATTTATTAAAGTACCCTTGTGAATACAACAAACTACTCATTAGTATCAATTTCTAAAATTTGTTTGATAACATTTTTTTTTTTCAAAGAAATAAAAGATTAAAAAATTAATACCTAAATCGAATAAAAAATCCTTAAAATTTTATCAAGACTAAACACTACTAATATAGTTGTTTTTGAGTGCTTAAAATTGTTTTTAATCTATACTATTTTTCATACATATTATTACACGCGGATCGATTTACATCATATTATTAGACCTTTTTGACTATATATTTTGTAAGAGTTAAAGACAACATTAATGCAAAACATCTTACCTTATGTCTCACTTATTTATCAATCAATGATGTAATAATTAATGAATAGATAATTATTAACAATAATTTATGTTATATATTTATTGAATTTAAAAGAGATTTTACCTGGTTGGGATATAAAAGATCTCTAGTATTTTTAAAAATTTTGGAATCCTAGAGATAGCAATTGGGTCACCACAAGACAACTTGATACGAATTCGGTGAAGATAATTAAGTCAACCCATTTGTTAAAATGAATCATGTAGGGTTTGCTTAATAGTTTTACAGGTTAACATGATTATTACAAATATTTTTACAATTTAAAAAATAAATAAAGATATATGTGAAATTTACTTGTTTGTAATTAGTATAAGTACTTCTAAGTGGATTATATAGACTAAAGTAGTTGATTAAATAAACAACTTTTAATTCATTTTGCTTAAATCAATTAGATAGAGGCATATCACCTCTTAAAAGGGTGGTTGAACACCTTTCAATTCACTATAATTTTATATGAATATAGAATATCTGATATTTTCAGTCAACTCGGTTTGAATATATTTAAATTTCATGTAATAAACAATTAAATAGTTTGGTTCAGGTCAAACAAATTAATATTGGACAGAACCGCATATAATAAATTGGATAGTCGAGTAGCGTCGTGTCACTTGTTTAATAAATAAGTTAGTATCAAGTTACAGGGGTCCAACTTGATTAGTTAATAGGACTTATCGATCCGACCCTGATCCGAACCAAACGAATCCGAAATCCGAAAAATCTGTACTGCTTCAGCGATTGACACCAATACAAGTATTGTTGTAAGGAGTCTCAATGGACCAAATCTGAGCCAAAAATGGCTGCTCAAACTCTATTACTAGACCCCACAACTCCACATTTAACACCCCAATCCATCAAGATTCAAGCTTCAATCTCAAAACCGGAAAGATCCCCCTTCAGACATAAAAAAAAACAGCTCGCATTGCTTCGCCAATCACCCACCACACCCATTTCTCCTTACTTGGAAAGCCTATAAATTTAAGCACTTATGCTGCCATTCTCCAATCCTGCAAGTGCCCAAATGCGGGCAGACAAGTCCACTCTCACACCATCAAAACTGGGTTTTGTGGGGATGTGTTTGTGGAGACCAAGTTGCTGCAAATGTATGCGAGGTTGGGTTATTTAGAGGAAGCAGATATGTTGTTCGATGAAATGCCGCTGAGAAACTTGTATTCTTATACAGCTGTTATTAGTTGGTATAATGATTGTGGCTTGTTTGAGGAGGCTTTTGTCCTGTTCAGGAGCTGCTGTTTGAAGATATTGGGTTGGAGTTTTTTCGTGTTTCCGGGGTTTTGAAGGCTTGTGGTGGGCTTGGAAGGGTGGGGTTAGGGAGGCAGTTACATGGGTTGGTGACGAAATATGGATTCGTTTCGAATGTTTATGTGGGTAATGCCTGTCATTGATATGTATGGTAAATGTGGAGGATTGGATGATGCTAAGAGAGTTTTTGAGATGATGCTTGAAAGGGATTGTGTGTCATGGAATTCTGTCGTCACAGCTTGTGCTGGCAATGGGATGGTTTTTGAGGCGTTGGAGTTTCTTGAGAGGATGTTGTGATCCGGATGAGAAAGGCCCAACTCTTGTTTCGTGGAGTGCGGTTATGGAGGGTTTGCACAGAATGGTTATGATGAGGAAGCCATTGGGATGTTGTGTAGAATGCAGGCTGAAGGGCTGGAGCCGAATGCACGGACTCTAGTGAGTGCTCTTCCTGCTTGTGGTAGATTGCGACAAGCTAAGCCTTGGCAAGGAGTTTCATGCTATGTAATTAGACATGGATTTATGGACAACTCTTTTGTTGTGAATGGACTGGTGGGAGTGTGTATAGGAGGTGCGCTGATATGGGGAGGTGCTTTCAAGTTGTTTTTGAAGTTCTCGATGAAAACGAGGTGTCTTGTAATACGATGATTGTTGGGTATTGTGAAAATGGAAATGTTCTGATGCGAAGGAGCTATTTGATCGAATGGAGCAATTGGGTGTGAGAAAGGTGTAATTTCATGGAACTCTATGATATCTGGATATGTAAACAACTCCATGTTTGATGAAGCTTTGAGGATGTTAAGACTTGCTAATGGAGGAGGATATTCGACCCAATTCCTTACTTTTGGGAGTGCTCTCACTGCTTGTGCTGATATGGCTTCTTTGAAAGTAGGGCGAGAGATACATGCCATTGCCATTATTCTTGGTCTACAAACTGATACATACGTCGGTGGTGCTTTAGTGGAAATGTACAGTAAATGTCAAGACCTAGATGCAGCTCAAATGGCGTTCAATGAAGTAATGAAAAAGGATACACCAACGTGGAATGCTTGATCTCTGGTTATGCCCGTTGTAATCAGGTCGAAAATATTGAGCATCTTCTGAAGAAGATGAAAGAGATGGTTTTGAGCCAAATATATATACTTGGAATGGTATCATAGCTGGACATGTAGAAAACGGTCACCATGATAGAGCTATGCAGATGTTCACTAGAATACAAACTTCTATTTGATACCTGATGTATATACGGTTGGAATAATTCTATCAGCTTGCTCGAGTTTGGCAACAATACAGCGAGGAAAGCAGGTTCATGCGCATTCAATTAGATGTGGGTACGACGGGATGTGCACATTGGTGCAGCCCTAGTGGCCATGTATGCAAAATGTGGTAGTTTAAAAGCATGCCCTTTGGGCTTATAAAAGGATCCCAAACCCTGATTTGGTTTCCCGAAATGCCATGCTTACAGCATATGCCATGCTCGGACATGGTGAAGAGGTAATTACACACTTTCGAAGAATGCTAGCTGATGGCATCAGCCCAGACGAAGTCAGTTTTCTCTCTGTTCTTTGTTCGTGTGTTCATGCCGGATGCATTGAGACAGGTAGCCAAGTGTTCGATCTTATGGGGTATTATAATGTAAAACCCTCATTGAAACACTACACATGTATGGTAGATCTCTTAGTCGAGCTGGACAGCTTGACGAGGCTTATGAGATTGTAAAGGGAACTCCGATGGAACCTGATTCGGTGATGTGGGGTACTCTGCTTGGAGGTTGTGCCATTCATGGCAATGTTGAGTTGGGGCAAACTGCAGCAGAGAAGCTTGTGGAGTTGGAACCAGACAACAGTGGAAATTATGTTCTGTTGGCAAATCTATATGCTTATGCTGGAAAATGGTCTGATCTAGCAAGAACAAGACAAAATAATGAGCATAGAAAAAATGCATAAGACTCCAGGATGTAGTTGGATTGAGGACAGAGATGGGATTCATGGATTTCTGCTGGGGATAGGTCTCATGAGAGAACAGAAGATATATATACCACTTTGGATCATTTAACACTAACATAAAATCACAATTTGAAACTGTTTTGTAAGCACAAATGCTAACTAGACATTTTCTACTTGGTAATTTATTATACAGAACAAAGTATACAACGGGCTATTTGAAGTCTTGTAAGATTCCTCTCCCTAGTAATCAGCATCAGTAACAACTAACAACATATGACAAATTACTACATACAGATTTATATGATCAACAACGGAAAATCGAAAAGACAGTACCGTGACGTTGAAAGAAATTCCAATTTTGGATTCAGTACAAGTCAAGCGACTCCAAAACCCTGCGAGCTTGAATGTGCAGAGCTGTCAGTCTCTCTGCAGGATCAAGTGTAGAGCCAAATTGACTTGCTGCCCATACCAAAGAAGCAGATCTTTCACCAAGAAGCCGCCTTACGTCTTCATGTATGGTCGCCATGGGAGCCTTTTTCCCTCCCATTTACGTGTCCAATGAGAAGCAGCAAGAATTCACCACATTTCAACCTAACATAAGAGAAAATAGTTTTCTTATGTCAGAAATGTTGAGTTAGCAAAGATAAGTAGCCATATCATCTAGAACCAAAAAGTCGCTAGGTAATACTGTGATGTGTCCTCATGTTCTCTAACCATATTATACAGCTAATATTAGATCTATCCAAAATATGAAGAGCCATAATCTGTGAACTACAACTAGAATCATGATATGGAGAATACTTTTTAAGCTAAAGAAAAAACAGAGGGAGTAAGGCTAAAAACTAAGGCTGCTGTTTGAAAAGCTGATATAAGAGCATTGTTTTGAAATTTCAATCGTTACTCAAAGATGAGCATTTAGAGCTTGCGTGTGACAACCCATCCTTTTTTACATTTTTTCAACATTCATACTAATAAAACTACCTCTTATGTTTTATATATAAAAAAAGAAAAAGAAAACAGGAACAATGGATAGAATTAAGCTTCAACATTCACAACAAAGCTCAATAACATATAATATGTTAAAATTAATATGCCAATTAATCAAAAAAACAACGTAAATTACATCAGAATAGGAATTACAATTCGAAGAGTGTACACCATTAGCAAACTAGCAAGGTAAACATTGAAAGGATACCCGGGGACAAAATGTTTAAAGAATCGACAAGAAAGAGAAACCTGAGATTTTCATCCACTTGCTTGTCTCGTAAGAGCTCTGCAACTTCCTCAATGCCATTACATGCTTCAAAATCCTGGTAAACAATAAGCACTATTTTAGTCATACAATTTAATCCAAAACTCAATTAGAAATGCTTACAAATTCTTTCTACACCTGGGAATGAGAACAATTTGTGTTACACTTAAGGGAAAAAAAAAGGTTCTCCTTCTTATAATTAGTAAGTGTTGGTGAACAACTAGACAAGAATTTGTAAAAAAGATTTTTATTGGAACAGTATAAATACAAACAGTATCACCTAGGAGCCAAAGATATAACTGAATGGCTTCAAGGCACATTACAGTGTCACTCAACGAACCCACTTAGGGATATGCTTGATTCCAACACAAGAAGTGATAAAATTTGTATTTCTGTTTTTCAAACACGTTTTTCCCGTCTCCAATTTCTTCTGCTCAAAATTCTCGTCCTAATTTTTACCAGCCATAAGTTCTGGGGTAATAAGTGATTCATGTCACCTTTGAGCTTCCCTGTACAATGCAAACAAATTTGATTCTATATTAGTTAGTTTTTTACATGTTTGGTATGGATTTGATAAAATAAGGGATATCTCCATGATGGAAAACGTAGGAAGACTAGGAAGAGCTTGAATGCTATAGTGCTAAGATCTAGGGATCACGTCAACAGTTTCAAGCACAGCTAAGGCTAGCTAAAGGCAAGCTGGAAGTATATTGTTTCCAAAATCTTGTTCTAACTTATTTCTTAATAAAAGGGCAACAAAACGCTAGAAAGGTAAGGATGGAATATTATCATCATCATCATCCATGAGAAACATCCTTTAGAGCTACATTGGGGTAAAATAGGACATTCTAGAAAATTAATGTCTTCCAAATACAGATCAAGGTAGTTAAATAGTTCACAAAGAATTCAAAAGTCAACAATACCTACAATTGCATTAAAAAAGAAAAAAGAAAAAAAGCCTACCGTGTCAATACAAAAACTTGCAGAATAGCTAAATAAGAGATGAAATACCATTTGATTGGATGATGAATCCAGCATTATTGAGATTAAAGCATCCAAACAAGCCCCTTGCTCAAGCTCTCCTCGAGTCGATAAAATATTCATCAAAACCTGTATAATCCATAATACCAAACTACTATTCAGATCACCATTCCAAATCCACAAGCTCCAATACCTAATAACTAAAAATCCAATCAAACATAACCCATCTCATTGTTCTCACTCAAAGTTGTATCTTTATAAACACCATTCTACACTCCCAAACAAATTCAACCACCCCACATGTTCTAAAGAAATAACTCTCTAAATCAATCAACCACCAACACCCACATTGCATCCTACCCTCCCGATCCTCATCTCTAATCTCTAATCAACTGAACCACTAATCAGATACATAACATTCATCAACCAAACAAATGCTTTCAATACAAATCATCCAAGTATTCCAATAACAACACATATAAATAAATATATAGACCTGTATAGCCTTGTATTGATGAGCCAAAATGGTACTCTCACAATGAAGCAAACAACAGCCCTCCAAAACACGAAGAGCAAGCGCGATTTCAGCATCCGTGGAAGGACTAGTTATCTTCATAGGATCAACACTGAATATATGATCCAAACTCATCACTTTCTCCTCCATCATGTCCTCTTTAAATGAATGTTGAAACAGAACAGGGACCACTATCACATATATACCCAACAACACAACAATCAAAATTAAACAAAAAATTTAATAAATAAATTAATACATAAATAAATCAGTAAAAATAAAAACACCCCATTTATTCAATTCAACTAAATTTTCATTTCCAATAAATAAACATCACAAAAGTTTAAAAAATTAAAAATTTAAGGTTTTGGTGAGGAAAGTTGAGACCTTGAAGATCGGGTTGGGACTGAGATTGGGAGAAGAGGTGGATGGTGGAGTCGGACTGGGCGACGGAGCGGAGGATCTTCAGGAGGGATCGGAGGCCGCGGACACGGAGGAATGAGAAGTCGGCGGCGGCGTCGCGGAGGCCGGACCGGAGAGCGAGTGTGATCTCGCGGTAGATTCTCTGTTTGCTCAGCGAGTTCACCAGCTCGGCGACAGCCGTCGAGGCCGATGCATCCGTCTCCAACTGAGGTGGTGAAGACGACGGCGTTCCGGTCTGTTGCTGCTTCGCTGCTGGCACTTCGCTCCACAGTGCCTTCTTCAAATACATGTCTCGGTCTTGGAATTGGAAATGGATTTGTTTCGTTGTGTTTTTTTGTGTCGATTGATGAGTAAAGCGACGTCGTTTTTTGGTGTACTGGTTTATACATTTATTTATTTTTTATTGCTTATATCTTACAATTCATATAAATGTCGGGTCGTAAGTGGAGACTCATAACTCACATATTAGTTTTAAAGAAAGAGAGTGGAATTTCTCATAACTCACATATTATGTTTTAAAGAAAGAGAGCAGAATTTCTCATAACTCACATATTGTGTTTTAAAGAAAGAGAGCGAAATTCGAACTTTTGATCTCTTAGTATCAAAATAATTTATTCAACTATCAAGGGTGGTATGTGGCAAAAATGGAAAAAAAAAAAAAAATCACTTCATCTCCTTAAGACGAAGCGCTCTGCTCCATCTCTTTCTCCAGTTTTTTCAACCTTTTTTCATTATATATATTTTTTTTCTTACTTACATTTTATTTAGTTTTTCTTTATTCTTGTTTATGAAATTTCAATATTCACCATCCATGAGAAGATAGACAATGTAGGTCTTGATTATTTTTAATATTTACTTTTTAGTACTTTTATTTATTTATTATTTTAGTTTTTTTTTATCTCCATTATCTATCTTTTTAGATAGACGGTAGAGATCTATTTACTTATTTTATTTTTCTTAAAGTGAAAATAAATGATTAAAAACATTTTAGTCTTTATATAGTTTTCATCACATTAGCCTATAAATTAAACAGGCAAAAATAACTAATTTGATGAATTTCTCAAATGTTAGGGATAATAGAGACTAAAATTGTATTCATGAATAAAAAAAATGATATTTCGTCAAAACATAAGGAATGAAATGAAATTTACCCCATAAAAAATCCCTCAAACTTTATCATTGTACAATCCGAGTCAACCTTTGAAAAAAAAAGATAAGATCGGATCTCCACTTATTAGATTGGGTCCTCATTGATCCATATTAGATCTCTTTCGATGGAGATCCAGCAATGGGGTAAGGTGGCACCGATCCAGGTTAGATCACCATCCCTCGTATTCTATTTTTTTTCTAAAGTTTTTTTTTTTTTTAATTTAATTTTTATGTTTTTAGAGATTGACCTCCACATCCAATATGATTAGATGGACAATGACGATAAAATTTTTATATTTATATTTTTGTATTACATTTTAATATTTACATTTATTTATTTATTTAAATAAAAAGGGTAATTTTATTTTTTATAATTTTTTGATGGTCAATCCTAATTTCTAATTGTTAAACGTAACGGTGAGGGAGCTCATTATTCTTAAAATGGTAAGTTGATTTCTAGTGTATTGAAGTTGGAGGGAGTCGTGTCTATTTTACTCTAAATTGCCCCACTTAGGAGCAACCACGGACTCAATAATGCCTATTTGGCTTTCACTATTTGTCAGGATCCAACAAGACAGACCATCTGATAATGCTATTGTTTTTTGAAAATTTCCTCCCGTTTTAACTCAATCAATCTCACCACATATAGTAATGCGTGCTTCGATTTCAAACAGCTGCATAAAAATATGTGGTTCCACTTTCGTCAACTATCATGTTCACTATTGTGTGCGTAGAAAAAACAATTCCATCACCATCCATTCGCTATCCCTATAAATCCACTGTAGCTTCAAGCCTTGAACCAGCACAATGATTAGGATATTTATTATCCTTATAAAATCCAATATAAAGCCTTGAACTGATACATCACAGGCATGTACAGCACTAGATAGATAATGGAAGTGACCAACAGGTATTTTACTATAAAATCTCACATTCGATGGTGCACCAAATGAGTCTGATTTCGAGCTCAAGACTGTTGTTCTTCCTCTAAGGGTTGACCCCGGTACGAACGTTGTTATCGTAAAGAATCTCTACATATCGATCGATCCTTACCAGGTGAACCGCTTCAAGCGTTTCAGCTCCTCACATGGTGCAGTAGCACATGCCACGGTTGGCATCACTCCTGGAGAGGTATATATATATATGCAACATGTATACTTGTTTCCTGAATTGGGACACAAATAGTAATTGTTATTATTATTATTTCGTAATTTGTTACTTGTTTGACAGGCTATTAATGGGCATGGTGTGGGCAAAGTAGTTGTTTCCGGGAATTCAGAATTTGAGAAAGGGGACTTGGTTGTGGGAATAGTGAGTTGGGGGGACTACACAGTGGTCAAACCAGTTGTACCATTGAGAAAGTTTGATGCCCTAGGACTTCCATTGTCTTACCAAATTGGGATTTTAGGTAATATGTTATCAACTTGCAGTCATCATAATTAGGGGTTAGTGTTGTTTGATTGGATTTGATTTGAATTTGTATGGATCTAATTGAGTGAAAAATTGATTCTCTAAAGATTGAACCGATCAAAAATTTTTAATATGAACTTAACCAAATCTCACTGATGTACAGCCGGCGAATTTTTTTATTTTTCCTTTTCTGTTCAAGCCTATTGGACAAAATTAATGGGCTTCAAATCCGTAAATGGATTTGATTATCTTACTGGTTGAATAACTTACTCATTATATTTATTGGATTAATTGTAAAGTAGGTTATTGAAGCTAATTTAATAGTTGTAATTATTGGATAGGATCATTATTTTGAACAATATTTTTACACGTTTTAATATCTTTTAGATTATGGACTTAAACCAAATTGTTTTACAGCCTTAATTAATTATCTTTGGGTACCAATAATAGGTAATCTTCAAGATAAGAAATCCTTTCTATAAAAGAGGGTGCCAGGATAAATTAATTTTCTAGATTTATATATTGGAATTTATGATTTCTGTTTCTAGAAATTGAACCAAAAAACCAAACAAAAAATGTTGCTTTTACTATGTTGGTTTAATTTGGATTATTGGTACGTGTTACCCTCATTCTTGATCATCATGAATCATACAACAATATATCCTATGTTTGTGCATGATTATAGAAGATTAAATTTTAGCATATGTTGTTTGCTTGTTCGTTCTTTCAGGATCCAGTGGACTGACTGCTTATGCTGGATTGTTTGAGATATGTAAACCAAAGAAAGGAGAGAAAGTGTTTGTGTCAGCTGCTGCCGGATCGGTTGGAAATTTGGTAGGACAATATGCAAAACTTTTTGGTTGCTATGTTGTTGGCTCTGCTGGAAGCAAAGAAAAGGTCACTTTCTCAGATTGAAATTATGTTTTTTGATTTAAGTTTAGACCTTTGTTTATGTAGTTTGAGTTAATAGAAATACTTACCAACTTCAAATGGTAGATAGCATTATTGAAAGAGAAGCTTGGTTTTGATGATGCATTCAACTACAAGGATGAATCTGATTTAAAGGCTACTCTCAAGAGGTATATATTCTAATTCAAGTTCATTCCTTAAATTCACAACTTCAAACAATTATTGGCCTTCGATTATTTGGATAAATAGTTCTATCGCAGGCAAAATTCCAAATATAGCAACGTATGTAGTTTATTTCGAATACTCTAACACGTTGAACCAACACGCTATCATGTGTCATAGCAACAATTTTGATATGTGGATGAAACCTAAATACAGATAAATAATGTAAAATAAATATAGAAATAGATGCATGCAGGGGGACTTGAACCGAAAACTTTTGAGACAAACCTAAATACTAATACATATTATTGAATACATATAGAAATAGATGCATAGAGGGGGCTCCAACCCAAGACTTTAGAGACAAACCCAAGCTTTAATATTATTTTAATAACTTCTGTATCCCAAAGTTGGAACTAGTAGGTAATGATCCAATTAATAAATAAAGCATTCTTACGTACTTTACTCTTATAGGTATTTCCCAGATGGAATCGACATATATTTTGACAATGTGGGGGCAGAAATGCAAGAAGCAGCAGTGCCTAACATGAAACCATTCGGCAGAGTAGTCCGTATGTGGGGTGATCTCAGAATATACAGATGCCGGAAAACGGGCTGCACCAAATATGATAGATGTTGTGTACAAGAGAATTAAGATACAGGGCTTTTTGGTGGTGGATCACATGAATGTGCACCAAGAATTCCTTCAGACAACCTGCAATCACCTTCGTGCAGGTGAAATCCAGGTACTTGAAGACATTTCGCATGGGGTGGAGAGCATTCCCTCTGCTTTTGTTGGACTCTTTCGCGGTGATAACATTGGTAAGAAGATTGTTCAAATTGCTCAAGAGTAAAATCAATGACTGACGGTGTCAAGCCGTTCCAAGAGTTGGGAACCGCTTGGCGCATAAGCTCGCTTTCTTGGTCCTTGTCCCTCTCCGGAGGCTGTCTATTGGCATGATGTCAATATCAGTTGTATTTTCCCTTCTGTTGCTGGTTTATAAAATTTCCTTCTTATTTCAAAAAAAAAAAAAAAATCAATGACTGACTGTGATGAAAACCTCAACAAATTGGAGTTCCATTAAATTTAGGATTTCTATGAATTTATGATTTTATTAATTTTGATTTATCATGTTTAGGATTATTTTTTATTGTAATTATCTTTTATTAAGTTTTTGGTGAATGAGAATTAATAATATCCTATAGATAGGTAATTATCGTGTGTTATTTTAGCTTATTCCTAGAATTCACTCTGGGGTTTGATTAGGCTAACGTTAAATCAATTCGTTGGCTTAATTTTAGAGGATCAATTTGCTCATTCCGATGAGACAATTGATTCATTATCTATCCTATCGTGTGACGTTAGTTAGGCAATTAGGGTTGTTGTTGGATCTAGAGTTATGTCCTCAATAATTTGAAATTGAGTGGCAATATTTCCACCCTTAAAAAATGGTATGTACACCATTTTTGTTTGCTCACCCAATAAACAATTTAAAATTTTACTAACTTGTTTTTAAACCCCACTTAATACCAAAACTACCCTTGTCTCTTAATTTTATTGTATATATTTTTGTAAATACACCCCATGAGCATCTATTTTATTATTTACTTAATTTTAATATATTAAGATTATTTTTATGCTAACTTTTGTAGAGACTAGAGGAGAAAACTATTTTTCAAGTAAATCAGATGAGAGACAACGTTTATTAATTTTTTATGAATGATTAAAGTCAATTTTTGATGATGAATCCTTTTTAATTTTTGATGATTACAGTCATAAACCATATTTACTTTCTTAAACCCTAATTTTTCATTTATATCATAACACTTGCGTAAATAATTATCAACTAATTTTTAATTAAATCAGTATTGCATGAATGATTGGAGATTTGCATAAATGATTAAAGTTAGGGTTTGATGATGAACTCTTTTTTAATTTTTATGATTAAAGTCATAAACCCCTTTTACTTGTTCAAACTCTAATTTTTCATTTATATTATAGGACTTGTATGAATGATAGCCAACTAATTTTACAGTACCCTAAACAACATTTTTTTTTTTTATGATGAATTGTGACTATCAATTTAGATTTGTAGTTTTTGGATGATTTGAAGTATATCCTTTTGTTTGTTTGCTGATATGATAAAAAAAATTGGAAGAAATGAATAACCTTTTTGTTTGGTTTGTGAGAAAATTTGATAAGAAAATAGAAAATGTTGATGTGGTGGCTAAATATTTTACAATATTTTTTATGGTTAATTAGGATTGTATGAATGATTGGAGACTTTTCAATTTTTGATAGAGAAAAATTAGGGTTCGAGAGAGTAAAAAAAGAAAAGAATGGAAAATGTGTTGATATGGTGACTCAATGTTTGAAAATATTTTTGATGATTATATTAGGATTGCATGAATGATCAGAGACTTTTTAATTTTTGATGGAGAAAAGTTAGGGCTTGAAAGAATAATAAAGAAAAGAATTAGGATTTGAGAGAGTAAAAAAGATTTATTATATAAATGATATTTTAATTAATAATTGGTGGCCGGGTGTACTTATAAAATATTTACCCTTTTAGTAATTTTACTTAACAATAATATTGTATATTAAAAAAAAAAATGCTACTTTGGTGTATACACTATTTTTGAGGGGTGTAAATATCGCCACTCTTTGAAATTTTCATCAATGTATGTAGGATGTGGATTTATATGTCCAAAAATAGCACTTAAATCGTAAGTCCATTAAAACTTATAAGACCTATAAGTTTAGAAATCCAAAAATGAGAATGAGGCAATATGAACTCCATTACTTAAAGACATATCGGCAAATACCACGTCAATAGGAGCATAGAACGGATCAAATAACGCTAGTATAGTAGAGAGACTCAAGTCAATTAACTCACATGAAAAGCAGTTCGAGATTGCAGTGAATTAGCAGTTCACAAAACACAATTAGCTCGCAATTTTCCTTAACAGAATTTTTGAAAACAAGTGAAATGTTGAGAAATAGACAATCTCAAAACAAAAAATCAAGCACACTTGTACACAATGTAGAAAATAAAAATGGACACGAGATTTTTTTAGGTGTTTAGGTGATAATGTGATTCCTATGTCCATGAAGCACTTCAACACTTAATCCACTATCAAAGAAATGTTTGCAATCTACTAATTTGGCTCTCACTCACTTTCATATTTCACACATAGAAAACCAAAATATAAGGAGATTAAATAATAAAACACCTGAGTCAAAATAGAATCAATCACTTATGAATAAATAAGAAAGTAAAAATTTCTAAATGAAACTCGGAAACATATTTCCAAAAAAAATAAACAAAACTGTACGCCTGGTTGGAGCACCTACATTACTATTCAAACTTCAAAATCCAATATGAAAATGAAATACAGTTGCCTAATCAACACAATATATTTAAATGGGATGAACAAAATCTTTTTATTTTCTTAGTTAGAGCACAATATAGCACCACATTACTGTTCAAACTTCATAATTAATCCAATAATTTCTTACTTATGATCTCAATCTTATTTAGAAGTCTTACCATTATGTAATCATAGAATAACGAATTCTATGAGTAATAAACAGTTATCTAACTACACATAATTTACCTACCAAAAATATTTTTTAAATGTCCTTTGAATTGCTATATCTATTTACTCTAATGAGAGACAAGACCAGAAACATCATTTTTTTTTTAATAAAAATCTTCCAAAATATCGAAAACAAAAATGCTTATAAACCAGTCCCCATTACATGGAAGTAAAAATGCTTTATTTCTACACCCTTCATTTGATTTAGTTGATGCATATATAATATTATCATATGTTCTTTGATTCAATAATTTGATATTCGACATGGAACTTCAGTGTATGGTGAGGAATCAAATAAACAAAAGAATCAACTACTCATGTCATTTTTACAACTCATAGATATTTTATAACTATGAAGCATAGCATAACAGAGGAAAAAGCAAAAGTTTTATGAACAACCATTCAGTCTATTAAGCAATTTGAAACTTCAGTCACAAAATCTGGATTTCATTAACTGATTCTCAGATACTGTAATCTGAAACTTATTTTAATATAAATTCATTATCTATGTTCATTTAGATGTTTACAAACAATTTTTGCGACCACAAAAATGTTGGCCAAAAAATGTTAACAACCTGATATTAAGAGCAAAATTATAATAGAACAGATGAACCAATGCAAGATAAAAGAACTGAAGATTCTAGAGATGAGAAGAAAATAATTCAATACAAATAGAACAAAAAAATAAAAAAATCGAAGCCTATGTTGGATCACAGAAACCTTAAAACAAATTCTCCTCACATCATTAAAGTTAGCGTCTATCTCCCAAGATACAACGATTTCAATAAAAAAACGTTTGGCAAACTAAACCATACCTGAATCTATTTATGAGAAATCCTTAATCTAGAATAAAAAAATGAAAACAACAATAGAGAGAAAATGTCTAACCTGAAGCTATTTGCAAGTCTTGTCAAGTGTGTTTCTCTTCAAGACTAGGAATCAATTTATAATCTCCATAAAGGGTGGTTACAAAACTAATTTAAAATCAACCATTAAATCAAATTAAATCCGAATAGTTACATTTTTTAAAATTAAATCTATAATTCAATTATGCAGTTTCAAATTTTCAAATTAAATAGTTGTAATTTATGAGACCTAAATCCAGTAGTTATATTTTGAAAATTAAATCAGCAATTCAATTTTGTAGTTTTATTTTTTTCAAATTCAATGGCTGCAATTTATGATACTTAATCCAGCTGTTACACTTTGAAAATTAAATTTACAATTCAATTCTCATTCATTCAGAGTGCCATTTTTTTCCTTATTAATATATGATTACAAATCAATTTTGATCCACCTCAATTAAGATCTTTAACCCAATAAAAAATGGATCTTTAAAATAGGTGTTTGTGCCCCTTTTTCTAACAAAGAACTCAATTCTCAATCTCAAATTCATTTGGCAAAAGAAAATAATGAAACAATAGATAATAAGTTCAAGCTTCGAACGATTCAATTATTTTGTACACCGTGGAGAGAAAATCAAAAGTAAGGGAAGTGAGAAAATTTGGACAATTTAGGCTTTTACCTTTATAAATTGCTGTTCCATGGTAGTATTAAGGCTGCCTTCCCAAATTTCTTCTCCTGCTTTTGTTTTCTGTACCCTATGCAGCCTTGGTGTGCTTACGCCTCCCCAAGAAAAAGTCTTCTTGTTCAAGCATTCTCTCACAACTAGTCTACTTGATGCAAAGATGGAAATTCAATAATACAATTTCCATTGCAGAAGCTTGTAAGACTCGGTAAACACATAAGTTCCAAATATCTCTCAATTTTTTGAAAACAATCTGATCTTCAACCTCATTTTTCTCAAGTGTTATGATTTTTTTTTTTTTTTTTTGGATATGACTATTTTACTGGTTGAATAAAATTATATATCAATAACAATATTTGGATATTTTTCAATAAAACCAATCTAATGGGTTATTATTGTTGATGACCTTACCCAACCAGTAATTTTGCAAAATCTTTTTGAAATCATTTTGCACTTGGGTGTAATCAATTTTGTAAGTTTTACATGACTCGTAGTTGTTGGATCGTCACTAAATTGAGAAATTAATTACATTTTGACACTTCTTCTAGTGTCAGTCAAATTTGAGAAAGACATAGGCGGCGATGGCACTAAACTTTTTTAATTTGTCACAAGAAACTACTTCTAGAATCTTCCTCCCACGGATGCAATGAGTTGAACAACTCAACAAGCCTTAAGTGTCTTAATTTACTAGGTGCTTCAACATGTTTTCCTCACAACCACGCCCTTCAAATAAGAATACTTCATTGTAAAAGCCTTGAGAACTTGAAGTTCTTGAAGATTGGCTAGTTTGTGAATGAAACAGTATATGCAAATATCAACTTCCTTACGAAAACCTCTTAACATAAAATGCTATAGTTTGCTTGAGTACTTTGGAAGCTTTTCATGCAACGCTTCTTCCTCAGTCTTTTCCAATCCAACCCCAAAGTTTCGAGATTGTTGAATGGAATGTATAAAAAGAACAAACAAAAATATTAATAGGTGTAGACGAATATGGTGCGAGAAGGGTACATCAACTGTAATTATATACACAGATGAGCGTTTTGTCAAAACAAAGTAAATACAATCTGTTAGTACATGGGTGTTGGCATATAATAGTGTTTTAGTGTTTATTATTTACATCAGATGGCATTGGTTAAGCAAACTCATGTTCTTGTCTCATGAATATTATTCTACTAGGCTGCGAGAGTTGTTACCACGTCTTGTGAAAATTGTTGTAACAAAAAAATTGTTTCTCTTGCAACAAACCTTAATTGTGTTTGAATTAAATAGAGAGAAAATTGTTTTAAGAGAGAAAATTCAATATATAAATTTGATTGATTTGTTTAACTTTTTAAATTAAAGGCACTGATGGATAGAATTACTATAAATATATATATTTTTGGTGAGAAAAATAATCTCTTTTAATGAATATCTTTTTATTAATTGGAGTTTCCTTTTATTAAAAAAATAAAATATTCTTTTTGGGATAAAGTTCATTGCAAATATTTTTTGGAATTATCCCTAATATTTTGTTGTTGATTTTAAAGTAAATATCTTTCATTTATTAGATATATACATTGACCAAAATTAGAATCGATCTTTTGGATGAATCTAGTCATGATAATGACCAGATTCATTCATGACAAATCTGATTTATTTTAACGCTTTGATTTGTAATTAAATTCTTTATTTTGTAGATAATATTGAAGAGATTTAAGAGTTTAATTGGTCCTATGGATACTAACCAAATTCATGAAGTTTAGTGTGCAAACAATAAAGATCTAAGTGCAATACGAGAGCACTAAATTTGTACTAGAGAATTTTATATATTTTGTGAGCTATAGGGTTTTTTGTCTCAGAAAGATGTGGCTTTCTAAGCAAATACAACAATATAAGTTTTTTAGGAAGAAGAACTATTGTTCGGGAGAAGATGAAACTCAAGGTTTTTGAAAGGAGTTCAAGAAGCTAGAGATCAATTAAATCGAGGGGAGCTCGTTATATTAGATTAGTGGAGAGAATACAACACTTTACATTAAAAGAATAAGTCTTTAGTTGAATGAGTCAAGTTGTGTAAGTATTATTTGAATATTTATTAACTAATATAAACATTTGAGCATGACCTTATAAATATAGGGTAAAATCGAGCTATGTCAAAAATGTTGTTAATCTTTTTTGTTTTCTATTACAACATTTTTTAGTTAATTGTTACAATGGAACATCATCGGTTGTTACAACAATTGACATTGATTATTAGTCGTTACAATAACTAACCGTCAATCGTGACAATAACTAGATAAATTTAATTTAATCCAAAAAATTTAGTAACTTCAAAGAAAATTGGATCTTTCAATAGATGGTAGAGCAAAGTCACTAAAACTTTCCTTAATGAGATTCTTAGGAGTTTTTGATCTGTTTTCTTTGCAGCTTGCAGACATTTTAACAACAGCCTTGGATTCAGCTTAGATTTGATTCTCTAAGGAAAGCCTTAGAAATATGCTTGATTTAATTTCAAATTCGATTCCTTTGCAAGGCCAAGTTTTATTTTCTTTAATATATGATATATTTTCGAGATAAAAAGTTTACAAGTAGTTACGAAAGTGTTAAATTAATCTCCTTAATAATTTTGGTTGTTTAATTGGGTTGTGTTTGTTGGTTTTTTGTTTTTCTTATCTCTAAAGATTTGAAACTAGATGAACATGTTGGATTTATTTTTTACTGATAAGCTTCATTTAGTATTCCTTGTGAAAAAGCTGTCTACACTGATGTGTAATAGTCGTCCTTGAGTAATATGAACTTCATAAGTATGGAAATGATAACTACCATTTGAAAAAAAGCTACCTCACTAATAGCATGAAAGCTACCAATTGTGGGTGCTTTCTATTGCGACTCAAAAGAAAAACAAGGAAGGTAGCTGAGGGCTTGCTTAAAAAAAAAACCTGGAGAAATTAAAAATAAGAAAAGGTGAAACACCACACACATTAATGCTTGGGAATGACTTGACCTTTATTTGGAAAGATAGCAAGGGGTGAGTTAGTGATCTTTAAATTCAGCTTGTTAATCGTGTTTATAAATTAAGAGATTTGATTTTCAAAAAGTTAACAGTGCTTTTTAATTTCACAGTCACTCTTATTTTGTAAATAAATTTGGTACTTTATGCATATTTTTTCATGACAGAAGATTTCTTGATATTTCTGAAACTATGATTTGGTAGTCTTTTATGGAAAGACATTCTGCATTTATTGATAAGATTTGCAAATTGATTGATTTAATCCCAACCATTACAAGCTCAACCTGAATTCTAATTGAAGTGGGAGAACATGAAGGCACGAGGAGTTTGAATTTTAAAAGTCCTAGTTTTTAGATCCTTGAAACAAGATCACCCACATCTAAGCTTCAAACCCCAGATAACTAAATCTGGATTCTGAAACCTAGATAGGTTTGTTCAACGATGATGGTGGTTTTGATAGTGGTTTAATGGTGGCTTCGATGATGGTTATATAGGTGGTCTGATGATTGTTTTAATGGTTTAATGATGATGGTTTGGTGGGTTTGGTTTTTAGGTTTGGTGGTTTTGATGATCAGTTAATAGTTTGATGATGATAAATTGGTGTTTAGATGGTGACGATAAAAAGAGAAGATATTAAAAATGGGTTCGTTTGATGATGATGAAGTTTTGTTAATGGTGGTTCATGGTTAAAAGAGGAGAGGTTGAAAATAGCTATAGAGATCTAGATTTGATCTGCACCGTCTATATTTTAAGATGGACATGGACTGTAAAGATATAAACTGGATTTCCACGTCATCTTTAATATGTATATTTTTAATTTCTTAATTTTGAAATTTTTCATTTTTATTTTTTCAAAATTGATTTTGATCGTCCATCTTTAAGATAGGATGACTCCGATTTTTTTAAAAAACCTATTTTTTATACTTAAAATTTTCCTTTCATTATTTTTAAATTTCAAAGTCATTTAATTTTAATTTATTTTATAACTTTTAAAATTTAAAATTATTTTAAATGAATATCTATTGTCCATTTGGTTTCAAGATCACTCAAGCTATTGGGAAAAGGGAGGACACCGTAAAAAAGTGCAAACGTTATTTCCATGTATCAAAAGGCAGTGATTAAGAGGATTTCGGGTAATTTCGAGTGATTAAAAGGGTAAAAACGTCTTTTCACATCCAAAGTGAATGCTAACAGGATCATTGAAGCTTGAATTCACACTCAAAAAACAAAACTCTCACTTCGGTAGGTTTCTTCTCCTGCGCAAACACAATGAAACTCGCTGGCTTGAAGTCCGCCGAGAACGCCCACGACGAATCGGTGTGGGCCGCCACCTGGGTCCCCGCCACCGACTCCCGCCCCTCCCTCCTCCTCACCGGCTCCCTCGACGAGACCGTCAAGCTCTGGCGCCCCGACGACCTCGACTTGGAGCGCACCAACACCGGCCACTGCCTCGGTGTCGTCTCCGTCGCCGCCCACCCTTCCGGCGTCATCGCCGCCTCCGCTTCTCTCGACAGCTTTGTGCGCGTCTTCGATGTTGACACCAATGCCACTATCGCCTCCCTCGAGGCCCCTCCCTCTGAAGTCTGGCAAATGCAGTTCGATCCCAAGGTACTTAAAACCGTTGAAAGCGTTTCAAGTTTCCTTTCTTTTTTCGTTGGATTTGGTCTTGAGAGATGCATTTGAAGATACCCTTTTGAAATTAGTGTTGGAAAGTTGTAATCTTTGGTGTTGATGTTGTTGGTCAGTTCATGTTACTTGCTAGTTTAGCATTGTTTGTAGACTAGACTGTTTTGAAGAATCAAATAAGTTGGATAGGTACATAGTTTACGTGTAGGGCGTAGTGTGGTTTGTGTGCTTTGAATGGTAGTTTAGGAATCGAATTTATTTGTTTTTTGATGGATTTGGTCTTGGAAGATGTATTTGAAGATACCTTTTGAAATTAATGTTGGAAAGTTGTAATCTTTGGTGTTGATGTTTTCGGTCAGTTCATGTTAGTTGCTAGCTTAGCATTGTTTGGAGACTATACTGTCTTGAAGAATCAAATACATTGGATAGGTATGTAGTTTATGTGTAAGGTGTAGTGCAGTTTGTGTGCTTTCAACGGTAGTTTAGGAATCAAATTTAATTGTTTTTGATGGATTTGGTCTTGGAAGATCTATTTGAAGATACCCTTTTGAGGTTAGTGTTGGAAAGTTGTAATCTTTGGTGTTGTTGATGATGATGATGTTGTTGATTTCATGTCATTTGCTAGCTTAGTATTGTTTATAGACCAGACTGTATTGTGGCTGAGAATCAGAAACTAGATATGTATTTAATTTACGTGTAGGGTGTTTTGTGGATTGTGGGTATTCTTTGAATTATATAATTTGTTATGATTTTCTGTTTGGCTGTGTTTGTTTGATTTGGTGAGGTAGGTGAGTGAGTGATTGATATCTCGCAATTTTTGCTTTTTGAGTTTTTAATGCAGGGAAGGAATGAGATTTTCGATGGATTTGGTTTTGAAAATTTGATGCTAAGAGGTCCTTTTGGGATGGTTATTTGAAGGTTTAAAATTGATCTTGGTGCTTCTACATTCCTATCAGTCACCTGGCTTCCTAGTAGTTGGTCTCTACTTTATAATTGTTTGAGATTCCCATTTGTTGTTTAATAATTGTACTTGATTGATATGATATTATTGTGTACTCATTTATTGAATGTGCACACATGTGGCTGGTTGGACACATAGAAACTGGCATGGTTCAGGATTCAATTTGGTGTTTAGGATTTATATTTGATTGATTAGCAGTTGGCTCGTACAGTCATACATACCCTTACATATGTTTCTGCACAATGAAAACGTAACACGGTTTGTTAGTTTATCTGGTATATTAAGAATTGTAGATCCAGAAATTGTATGGAACTTAATGTAGTTGTAGTTTCTGTGTTTTTTTCTGTCGTGACTCTATCATAATTGATGAGTGTCTTCTCTTTATGTTTCTAATATGTTATATGATCTAAATTAAGTTTGTCTGCGTTTATTGAATTATATGTTTTATCCAACACCCCATCTAATTGCACTTTTCTTTTTTAATAATCCAAAATCCCTTAAATAACACTTAGTGAATTTGAGTTAGAAATTGGAACCCTTGCCAAACTCTACAATCTTTGGAAAGTAGTACACTATGGCCTATGGCCATGTATGTATCCACGAGGATTTGAATCTGACATCTTGAGAGCAAACCATAGGCCTAACCATTATATTAACCCTCTAATGGCTTAATTAATTGCATTGACGGACCTGTCTTTGGCTTGCACATTCCCTTGTAACAACTGATGCTTTAATTCTAATGATTCTTTGAGGCAAGAGTTTGATCACAACACGTTCCTTGATTCTGGTTGTTCTGTTAGGCAAGAGTCAAAGCACAATACCATTTACTAAAAACTAGAGCATACACATCAATGTGACAAAAACCTTATTTCAGGTCCTAAATATGTATGAACACTTAGAATTGTTTTTTATTAATCTGTATTACAGGAGCTTCTTTCCCACTTGAAAATGCCTTTAGTTTAACATAGCCATCGATGTGTTTGCTTTGCTCTGCTAATTCCTCTCTGTTGCTCTATAAATGTATGTATGGTAAGTGTGAATTAGATTCCTATCTCTCTGTCTGTATGAGTGGTTGACCCTTTAATGTAAAGCTACCTATGAACATGCTACCGTCTTCCTTTCAAACTTTACATAGTAAGACTGACTATCAGTTCTGCCAAGGTCATCGAAGTGAAAAGTCGTTAAGCTTCGTTTTTCAATTCTATTGAAACTGTTGCTAATGGTAGCTCCTCCAACAGGGTACCACTCTTGCAGTTGCTGGAGGAGGTAGTGCATCAATCAAGCTATGGGACACTGCTACTTGGAAACTGATTGCCAGCCTCTCAATTCCTCGTCCAGAAGGACCCAAGCCGTCTGATAAAAGCAACAGCAAGAAGTTTGTTCTCTCTGTTGCGTGGAGTCCTGATGGCCGAAGACTTGCTTGTGGTTCAATGGATGGTACTATTTCCGTCTTTGATGTAGCCCGTGCCAAATTTCTTCACCACCTAGAAGGCCATTTCATGCCTGTGCGATCTCTAGTGTATTCACCCATAGATGCACGAGTTCTCTTCTCTGCATCGGATGATACTCACGTACACATGTACGATGCTGAGGGGAAGACTCTAGTTGGGGCAATGTCAGGTCATACGAGTTGGGTATTGAGCTGTGGACGCAAGCCCTGATGGAGCAGCCATCGCGACAGGCTCGAGTGATAGAACTGTAAGGCTATGGGATCTGAGCATGAAAGCAGCTGTGCAGACAATGAGCAACCACACAGACCAGGTCTGGGGAGTGTCATTTCGACCACTGGGAGGCGATGGCGCCCGGGCAGGTCGGCTTGCCAGCGTTTCAGATGACAAAAGCATATCACTGTATGGTTATTCATGAAGATGTGATCTGTTTGGGCTGGAGTAAAAACCATGGTTTCTTCACAGCAATAGCCCATTTTATTAGAGGGTGGTTATGTTTTATACTCTGTTTTCTAGGTCTTTATTTAGTAGGCGAAAAACAATACCCTCAGATTGAAAACACAATTTGATTTCTCTTCTTGCTTCTCTTTATGCAGTGAATTGGTTGTGTTTGTAAAAAATTGTGTAGAAACTTCAAAACCACATGCTTGTTCCTCAACCTGAGTCCGATGATGTACAAATCTACAAGAAACCTCATTATTTTAACTTTAATGAGAAAGTGACCTCAAAACCAGTATTTTTAATTTGTAAGTAGAACAATGACTTTAAGAAACCTAAACCTTATTTTGATGAGGACCAAGTATTGTGTTTAATCATTAATTACGTGAAATAAACTGAAGCCTCTTCATTCAATCCGAAAACCATATTTGATTGTAAGTGAAAGAATTGCATAGCACCCCCTCAAGCTTCCATGATTTTTACGAGATCTTTCTAATTTTAAATTTAAATTAAAACTTCTATGTTACATGTCTAAAACAATCTTATAGTTTCAAGCTTTCAGAAAGATCCACTAACATGTACCAGAAACCTCTCAAGTTTTGTGTAATCTAGAACAAGATGGTAGTTTAGGAAAAATTTGCAAAGTCTCTCTTACAAACGAACATTTCAGATAATTGATATCAATAATGGTAAACATTCCAACTCTACATCCTAACATACACTCTAATATTTAGAGTGCCAATTGATGAACAGATACAATCATACACAATAATGACGACTTACCTCATTTGCCATAGATCAATTGAATTAAATTACTATATTTTAAAGGGATACAAGCTGAGATCATCAATCATAGTTCATCTGCAGTTTCCAATTCCAATTTCCTTGAGGATTTTGCTAGCAGCCCCATCTTTGAGCTCAACCACCATACCAGAAGGGGCACTAGAAGCTGCCTGTGAAACCACTCAACATGTTGGTACTTAGTAGTATACCAAACTTTTCTCGACCATTGCCTTACCTGAGATTCAAAGTGGTGCAAACCAGAATCTAAACTAATGCCACCTTACCTAGTTACCTTGCATGAGTTTCTCTTCTTGTGCTTGAATTTGCCACCTTTAACAGCTAGAACAACAAGAAACTTGATAACAATGCCAATTTCCTAGCTACCGAATCAACTTTAGTACTCTACGATCATGATCAACGAACTAGTGAATGCTAGTAAAAACCATTTCAACCACAAACATTTCCAAGATTTGGAAATCATATCACAATTTTATTAACAACGAAGTTCCAAATCCATTAAACATCATCAGAACACCATACATAACAATTGACAAGAATGACCAGTGAGAAAACAATGGCAAAGTTTCAAGTGGTTAACAAGTTTCTGTACAAGACGAACACCGTCAAGAAGCATAAATTAAATCTCATCAACACATAGGAATGAACGAATTTGGTTCTGAACACATTAGCTACCAGTTCTCCTTAACAATCTTCAATTTCTCCAATATAAATTTGCCTTCCTTGTACTTCTGCGATGTCTCATAAGCTCGCTCATACTTCCAGCCCAACACCTCATGACAATCAGCACAATGGATGTCAGCAACTGTATGGAGACCAGTCAAGAGATGCCGGTCTTCTTTTGGGCCTACAACAACATTCATTGCGTGGGAGAACAGAAAGGCTCTACCATTTCTTCCCTAAGAACCAAATTATAGAAAAGAAAGATTGAACTAAAATCTTTTCCCCAAAAACTCCTTAAAACTAAAACTAAGGAAAAAAACAATCCAAAACAAGTCAAAGACAATTCGCACTAAATTCCACATTCAATAACCTATTTATATGATATCGGTTGAGATTTGACATTTGAATACGGAAATTGCACAAACCCAAATCGTTCAAGTAGTACAATCATGCTTACAAAACAATATACAAGACTCCCTCATATAATTCAATGTCACAAAATATGTCTTAAAAATTTGGTACCTAAAAACAACTACAAATTTTTCCAACATGGGTGTTTTAGTTTCTCATAACTTCCAAGAATTCAACTAATTAGACAACAATATCATATCATCTCTACAACGAACAACTTGATTACAAAATTAAACAAATATTTACAAGATTATTAAAGTGATTCACCTGAAAGGCCTTGGAAATTATATCATCATGAAGAGACACATGGTTTCTACAATTACAACAGCTATACAACCTTGGACCCACCAAATCAGCCATTAAAATCTGCACAAAACTTCAAGCTTCAACTGTTGAACACCTCCCTGCACACACACAACACAACACACCCCAAAAATTCAGTTACTATCACAAAAAGCAATGAAACCAGAACAAGAACATACAATAAAAAAGCAACCTTTTAGCTATGATGATGATGATAATAGAGAAGAACAACAAAAGGAAAAAAGCGAAACCCTGTTGAGAAAGATAAAGCAGAGAGAGAGAGAGAGAGAGAGAGAGTGTGTTGGCGTGCAAGATTAGACCACCCCAGAATCGGATTACAAAGGGGTTGAGTAAAGACTTCAAAGTAAACAAATGGGGTTTGATAGAGACAGCTATTATAGTAAATAGTAAACAATAACAACTATATATATAAAATGGAAAAAAAAAAGAGGGAAAAAAATGAGAATAAAGAGAACCCATTTGAGGTAAGTTTATAAAGTGGAAAAAGACTGGATTTTAAGAAAATCTTATGTAGATATTCTTTGCTTCAAAGATGGTGACTTGATGAAAATAAAACTTAAAAAAGAGAAAAATTGTGCTGTGGAGGACTTACTTGTTAGTTGTTGTTAGATAGAAAATGAAGTAAAGATTGGATTTTGATGGGGAAAAGAGTGGGAAGTTGAGAAGTGTGAGTTGGAGAGGAGGAGGAGGAGGAGGTCATGGTTTGGTGGGATGGGGTTGGAAGAATTTGAAGGAGAGAGAGAGAGACATGAGAGAGAGAGAGAGAGAGAGAGAGAGACAGGATTTTGTGCAAAAATATTATGAGTCAAAAAATTGAGATGCTTTCAAAAAAAAAAAAAAAAAACAATTGAGTCGTTGAATGGAGAAGAAGAGGTGGGTTGACGCGCGGACTCACTACCGCGTGGCACGCGTACGTGTATATATATGTATATATAGTTTTGGTTACATTTTAATTGGATAATCTTATCAATCAATTACATCAATTGGATTGAATAATCTTATTTATTAATTATATTCATTAGGTTGGTTTTAAAACTAGTTATTAAAGGTAAACTAATAGTTGTAATTAATGAGTATGATTATCCAACCAATAAAGTAGACAAATATATATAGTGTTTTTATAATAAGGATTCCCCTATTTTAAAAAGTAAGGATCAAGCAATCAAATTTATCAATTGTATTTGAATTAAATAGGAGAGAAAATTTGTTTTAGAAGAGAGAATATAATAGATTAATTTGATTGATTGGTTCTTACTTTTTAAAGTAAGAGAGTCTTCATTTTAAAAACACTATGTATATAGTAATTCTATTATCAGTGTCTCCTAATTTTAAAAAATTAAGACGAACTAATTAAATTTATTTATTACATTTAAATTAAATAGGAGAAAGAATTTGTTTTATGAGAGAGAATGAAATTGATAAATTTGATTGGTTTATCATAACTTTTTAAAGTTAAGAGGTACTAATGATAGAAATACTTTCTCTCTCTCTCACTCTATATATATATATAGTAATTCCACCATCAACGTCTTCTAACTTTAAAAAATTAGAACGAACTAATCAAATTTATCAATTATATTTGAATTAAATAGGAGATAAATTTTCTTTTAGAAAAGAGAATGTAATAAATGAATTTGAATAATTTGTTCTAACTTTAAAAAGTTAAGAAGGTATTGATGGTAAAAGCACACACATATATATTAGATTGTCTTTAACAATCACTCTTATAATAAATTTAATGGATGTAATTAATGGATAAGGTTATCCAATAAGGTAGTCAAACTCATATATATATATATATATATATATATAACTTCTATGGTCAATGCCTCTTAACTTTAAATTGTTAGGACCATCCAATCAAATTCATCAATTACTTTTAAATTAAATAGGAGAGTGAAGTTTTTTTAGGATAGAAAATGCAATTAATGAATTTAATTGAGTGGTCAAAACAAAAAAAAATGCAATTGATGAATTTGATTGAGTGGTCCTAACAAAGTTAGAAGACACTAATTATAAAAATTATATATATATATATATATATATATATGTATATGTATATATATAGTGTTTTTATAATCAAAATGTCCTAACTTTTCAAAGTTAGAACGAACCAATCAAATTCATCAATTGTATTCTTTCTTCTAAAACAAATGTAATTGATGAATTTGATTGAGTGGTCCTAACAAAGGTAGGAGACACTAACTATAAAAGTTATATATATATATATAATATGTATATGTATATGTATATATATAGTGTTTTTATAATCAAGACGTCTTAACTTTTTAAAGTTAGGACGAACTAATCAAATTCATCCATTGTATTCTTTCTTCTAAAACAAATTCTCTCTCCCATTTAATTCAAATGGAATGGATGAATTTGATTGGTTCGTCTTAACAGTTCTTCCTCTCGAAAAACTTATGCTTCTTAAACTCCTGTAAGAGCTTGAAAACCACATTCTCTCGAAGACAAAATAGTTCTTCCTCCCAAAGAACAGAAGTTTCTATAGATACTTAGAAAATCACACTCTTCATAAGATTAAAAGATCCTAGAAAGAGTCACTCTGTTTCTCACAAAATACATAATCTCTCAATATATGTTTAGTTCTCATATTACATTTAGGTTCTCATTGTTTGTACAATAAACCTTCATGAGTTTGGTCAACATTTATAGAAACTACGTACACCCTTTTTTCTCTTCAATATCGTTTGCAAAATAAAGAATTTGATTAGAGATAAAAGAGGTAAAATAAATATATTTTCTAGCAATGTTCGAATCTGGTCATTATTATAGCCAAATTCATTTAAGAGATTAAATCCTATTTTAATTAATAAAAATTTTTAATAAAATAAAAAAATTACTTTAAAATGGCAAATAAATATCAAGGATAATTTCAAAAAATATTTCTAAGAAGTTTATCCCAAAAGAATGTCTTTTTATAAAATAGAAATTCTATTTAATAAAAAGATATAGACCAAGATTTTCTCATAAGATAAATATCAAAATATGTTGGAGAAAAATCATAAAAACGAATTAACAAAGTAAAAAATTAGTAAATAAAAAAAAAAAATAGAATTAAATCAAAAAAGGAAGACTTCCCTTTTCTACACACTAAAAATCATCCAGGTGTTGCAGCATAAACATTTTTTTGTTGCAATAGAACTCACATTCCGTTATGACAACTGGCAGTGTTAAAAACCTGATTTTGTTCTAATACTACTATATGGTATATGATGCCAACACCTATATGCACTAACACAAAAGTAATTCAAAATCAATTACTTTTGAATAAAAGATGTTTTAAGATTTATGGATATCTTATACCAATCAATTACCACTTGCCAATGAAGACTAACAACTTTCTTAGAAAAACCATAAAATTAATAAGATTAATGTAATTGATCATATTATACCTATTTTAGTACTAGGGGTGGACAAAGAAGGGGGACTGACTCAATCCTACCCAGTATGAAATTATTAGTTTTCAAATTAGCTTCAGGCTAGGTCAGTTTTAGTAATGAACAATTGACAATTGTTAGTTTTAGGTCTTTTTTAGATCAAAAAACCAAACTCAATCCAAAACCGGCTTTAAAAAAACCCCAATTTTTAGTGATGAATGACTCTCGGCTTTAAAGACCGAATGGTAAGTTCGCTCTTGATTGTCATTGCACAATTTCAATTCTTCCATTACTGTCTACCATAGGAGTGGGCAACACCATGTTCGGATCGATTTCTGCTGGAACCAACTTGAACATGATAAATGTGCGGGTCACCACTTTTGGATCCGAACATGATCCACTAAAGGAGAGGAACCGAACAGAACTGAACACCTAATATTCGGTTCGGATCGGTTTGAGTTCCATGTTTTGAACTCAATTTTGGGCATTTCTTTTGGGCCAAAAATTTAAAAAAGTGATAGATCGGAGGTGGGTGAGAGAAACCAAAGTGACAGCTTCATGGTGACGACGCTGCGGACTACTGAGGACGACTAGCAAAGATTACGGAGACGGCGACGGCGACGAGGGTAGATCACGATGATGGCGACGACGACAAGGTGAGAGGTGAGAGATGAGAGGAAAGTCGATGGCTCATGGTTGCATGATGAAAATGAGACAAGGCGTTGCGACCGATGAGCAGAGATGATCACGACGGTGACGGGGATGAGGGCAGATCATGGAGACGACGACGAGCTGAGAGGTGAGAGATGAGAGGAGAGTCGGTAGCTCATGGTTGCACGATGAAAATGAGACAAGGCACTGCGGGCGATGAGCAGAGATGACCACGACGGCGATGGGAAGAATGGCAGATCACGACGACAGCGATGGCGTCGAGGTGAGAAGTGAGAGATGAGAGGAGAAAAAGGGCTGGGGTTGGGGGCTACGGCTGTTGAGTGAGGAGTGAGGATGTTAGATTGTTAAGGTTGGTTAAGGGGAGATTTTTATATGATCATGTAAAATTACGTATTTACCCCTATTCACGGATCGGGTCGGTTCTGGATACCCAAACTTGATCCGATCCGTGAAACATATTGTTTTCAAAAATGGGGATCTGAACAGCTTACATTTGAACATATGAACCGGACCGAACACCCACGAATCGGGTCAGATCGAGTCATTTGGTCTGGTTCAATGTTTTCACGCCCACCCCTAGTCTGCCATTACAAAGCCTCCAATAGTGGCACAACATTTCCAAAACAATTTGGAGGAGATGTTAGAGTTGCACATGCATGGTGTTTTCTCGGTGCAATTTGGTTGTTCTAATTATTTGGTTTTTCTTCATTTTTGGTTCTCAAAATTTCTCATTGATGGGTTGAATCTGGCTTGTTTTTTCATTCGTGGTTGAATCTTTACATGAGTACTGGAAAGAAGACGATGTTAATGATTGTGAAGAAGAAGAAGAATATATGTTTATGATTCAGAAGATGATATATATATATAGGGTCATCTACAATATATTTAAATATTGATATATTTGAACTGATTACATTCTAAAATTACTTATTGTATTTTATTATATTATATTACAATTAAATATATCTAAGTACAACTAAACATGGTTGGTTGTTGTAAATATGATCATACTCATTTAATTGTAAACAAACACATAATTAGATATAATAAAATATAATCATTAATTTTAAAATACAATCATTCATTTATAATTATTAAGTATATCAATACATAAGTATATCGTAGAATGTGTTTATATATATAAAAAGAGAGAGGGAGATAGAGAAATAGAGAGAGCACATTCTAGCATACACATAGGGTATGCATACACTTGATTAAAAAACCGCATCATTGTATTCTAAAATGTATGATTGTAATTTATTATATGTGTTACAATTAAACTATGTGAGATTATAATCAGTAAATTTAATCACATTTACTAATTTACTAATTGTGATTATATTTACCGATTGTAATCACATATTTTTAGTTGTAATCACATATAACAAATTATAATAACACATTATAGAATATAATCACATATTATTTTTATCAAGTGCATGCATACCTTAAGGGACAAACTAAGTGTATTAAACTATTAAACTAAGATGATTTTTCATAACACTAAAAATTTGCAGCGTTATTGAAAAATTTCCACTACAATGATTGCGAATTAAATAGAAAAGATTTACCAATCAAACTCTCATATCATTTTAGAGTAAATAAAAAACAAGTAATAATTAAGTTGTTATATAGACACCTTATAAGCTTTAGAAAGAAGATCACTTTAAAGGCTGAAGGATTCATGCAATATTTGCAACGACCAAAGACAGAGAACATAACAATAAAGGCAAATTGCTCCTGAGGTTAGGCAAAATTGCACAAAAATAAAGATATTTGCAACGCTCGCACTCTGGTTATCTAAGATTCTACAAACTTAGCACAAATCTCTCCTACCGTTAGTTAACCATTAGTCAACCACTATTACATCAAAATTATGAAGGATAAAATGGTCAATTCACAGCTAATAAATATTTTAATTAAAAAATAATATTTTTAATTAATAAAATAATAATATAATATTTTTTGTAAAAAAGAAGAACACATCTTCATCTTCTACATCCATCATCATCTTCCTCATCTCCATTTCATCATCTTCGTCATCCATCTCTTGTTTTCATCAAAATCATCATCTTCATCATTTTCATCAAACCAACATCACCCAAATCAATCATCATCATCTAACCAAATATCACCAAAATCAAGCAAAATTTTCAAAATTCAAGAAAATTTTTATTAAAAAAATGGAGGAACCAGTTTCTATTGTTGGGGGTTGGAGACTAGTGCGTCTCTAGTGATGAAGACCAACTGGTCTCCATTGTTGGAGTACTGTTTTTTTAGTCTTCATTGTTAGAGACCTATTTTTCTTATCTCTATCAAAGACCAAATCTAGTCTCCGACGAAGACCATAATTTTTTTATTTTATTTTTTAAGTTTTTTTTTTTATTTTTTTAATTAAATTAAAAATATATTATAATAATTTTAAATTTATTAAAAAAAAATGTTGGCTTTAAGTATTACCTTAATGATATTCTAGTCTTTTTGTATCTTTGACCGTTGACGGTGAGGATTTAATTGTGGTTGACTAATGACAGGGGAGATTTGTGCTGTGTTTTTAAATTTTAGATGGCCATAATGTGAGTATCACAAACATCCTCATTGTTGTGTAATTTCGTCTAACCTTGGGAGATTTTTTGCAATTTGCCCTAACAATAATAATTAATTGAAGAAGATTGGATGAATGAGACGCTTGTCATGAACTTGTGATTTATAGGCCAAATTATAAAAATGACCCTGAAACGACTATTTCAAAGCATATCTTATAATGATGAGAAAATTAATGATGTTAGGAAGAAATTAACAACAAGGTTAGGTGGTGAAGAAAAACACACACACTAAAAAAAAAAAAAAAACATGACAAGTTGTTAAAAATGATAGTCATTGTCTACCTTAGAGGCTTGATTTTTTGGCTATTGTCTTGTCAAGCACTTGGTATTACACTCAATTACCCCTTTTAGATGATCACTAGCTTGACTTATTTGATCTAGACTATTTAGTTGCTTGATCTTCAAGGAAAAAGAAAAAAAAAAAAAGAGCTTTCAATTTAAATGATAAATGTTACTTTTCTTTTTGTCCAATGTCTCATGTAATTACAAATAAGTGGCAATGATATGAGTGGACAAGATTGAAAATACGAATGTTGTTAGGGCCTCATACCCCACCCTAGTTTTGCTTATCATGCTTATGTAGAAAGATATGAATTGTGATGGTGACGAGAGGACAAAAGGAGACAAAGAAATCAAGGAAAATTTAGTTACATGAACCTTTTGTGGAATACCGGAAAGCAATGAAATGGACATCAAAGTCGAATACAAAAAAAAGTAGGGTATTTATCAAACCTATTCAAAATTTTTAATTTGTTTCATGCTTACATGTACAATGCACTAATTAATAAATAAATATTCGTTAGATAATTAGCCTTAATCAATTAAATAAATCCTTATAATATTCATGGACATCTTGTTAAAGTAATCTGAAAGTGCTTGAAAAATGTAAGTTGTGGATTTCTTGTTAAAAATTCATAGATGCTGGATAAATTAAATCTATGGTGGTGTTTGTTTATTTATCTTGAATCTTAAAAGACTATTTTAAGTAATTAATTAATAAGATTTTATATTTAAGATATTGATTTTTGTATGTTTTCCCATTTAGAATTCTCAAACTTAAATCATAAATATTGATTTCAATTAATTTTTTAAATAAATTATTATTATTTTAAGATATATTAATTTTTATTTATGATATTTATATTTTAATTATTTTATTTTATATAAATAAAATAATATTTTAACAAAATAAAAAAGAAATTATAACTTGAAGAAAAAAAAAAAAAAAAAAAAACCTGAATGAATTTGTCAAGGTTTGGGACGGCCTCCTCCAAAAGGAGGCAAGATGAGGCCGGCGGCTCGTATTCAAATGTAGGCCGATAGCCTCCTGCTATTCAAATGAGAGGAGGTCGTGGCCTCCTCCTCCAATCCTAACTAGTAGCTGGCCACTGCAGTCTCCAATCGTAAGGTGAGGTTTTTAGTTAGAGTTAGGGTAGGTTTGATGAAGATTGGAAGTGTTCTTTTGTTAGGGTTTGGTTAGAATTGGCAATTTCTTTTACTAAGGATATTTTGGTAATAATATTATAATAAGGAGTCAATTTAAGAAATTAATGTATATTTATTAATAAAAGACTTTTTTATTAAGATATAAATAATAAAATTTGACTTTCTGAAAAAGATATATTTTAATTTAAATTAAGATAAAAGTGGATAAACAAACTAACTAAAAAATACTTAGATTAAGATTTAAGTGCAAATAAGACGTTTTTTAAAAAAAAAAAAATCTCTAAGTTTCATGATTATCTTTAATATTTATCAATTATTAAACAGGTTAGTATTATAAATTAGAGATTAGACTTATCCTAGAGATTAGAGTAATCATATTAGTTCTCCCTACCTATCAATGGGGCTATATTAATTATTTCAGTTTAATTCCAAGAGAGTAGCATTACATTTCCTTATACTGTTTCTTCTTCAAAATTTATTTGTGCTAGTGTGTTTGTGTTGTTGTGTTAGCATTACATTTTCTTATATATACCAAAGTGATCCTCAGGTGCCGGCCAACCTCGATCACTTTTGTATTCAAGGATTTATGGGGCCAACAGATTAGACACGTCTTACGCAGGATCAGGAAAATAATTTGGTGAATGCACAAAGGAAAGATATAGAAGGCTCGAGATTTGATCTATTAGACAATAGGTGCATAAATATTCAAAAGATTAAGAAGGCAACAACCTCTATTAAGGCATTGGAATATTTTGATCTATTAATTATATTATCTAGTGTTAAGTCACATATGGTTGGGAGCGTATTAGGATTGAATCAAAGAATTCAATTATTAAAAGTCAGCAGCCCAAAGAGACATTATCTCTAACCCTTTTATATATATATATATATATATATATATACACACACTAACTTGTTGGGTAAATGAGTCTGACTTATTGAAGTTTAATAATAAATGTAATCAGGATTAGGTTTTAAGTTTGATAATAAATGTAATCAATATCAGATTTACCCCTATCCAAATACATTGTATACGACTCCATATATATATATATATATAATTATGGGCTGCACAGGGACTGCCCTTCTGTAATTACTTTTAGCATCTTAATCGGATTAATTGTGTGATTATTCGGATTGCAATTTGAACAAAAAAAAAAAAAAGCCTTTTCAATAGGATGAACATATAATATCATTCATATGCATTCGGTCAATAATGCACTACACTCATGACCATATATTAGAGGACTCAATCCTTCATGTTTTCAATCAACACTAAAACTTATCATAATGATAGACTTTTATTTAATAACTTATTAAGATAAGGTACACCCCACCTCTCACCTAAAGACTTTGATTTGCCATCTGAAGTTATACTAGTAATCCTCCTTCATCATTTTCAATTTCTCTATTATAAAGTTGCCTTCCTTGTACTTGTTTACAGGATCGTGAGCTCTTAAATAATGCCACCCCAACTCTTGACCACATTTGCTACAATAGATGTTGGCAATTGTGTAAACTCCAGAAATCAGCCTCCTCTCTTCCCTTCTCCCTAACACTACGTTCATTGCATATGAAAACATATAGGCATCTCCTGTTTTCGCCTATCAAACCAAAACAAATATTATATAAAATTGTCCAAACTCATATACAGAAGGGGTTATAACTGGATCAAGTACTTATTTTTTATTTTTGGTGAGTAAATTTATAATCAACCTTATTAAGTCGAAGTGTGGTAAAGACATTATGTTTCTTACTATGACAATCTACATAAAAAGTTTGTTTATATACGTATGGTTCTAATTAATGGTTCTTAAATAAAACTTTTACGACATCTTTTTGGTAGAATATATTTTCAGGATATCTTTACCACAGAATATATATGTGTGACGGTGACCATTAAATAAATATTTCACGATATTTTTACTGCAGAATATATTTTCATGACATCTTTACCACATAATATGTGTGTGTCTTTTGAGGGACAATCTTAAATTTTTAAAATTAAACAAGATTTGTGGGATGCATTTACTAGAAAAAAATTCTTAAACACAAACTGTAACAAAAAACTAAATTCTTAATTTTATATTATAGTATTTTTTATAAGCTATTATATTTAAGTTATCTGAACCCCACGTGAACCAATAATTAAGTTTTCATTAGAAAGTTAACTTAATTTTTCATCTCTTAAAAGTTAGTTTAATATATTTTTTCTCTGATTTATATGCAATGGTACCTAATTATATTCACAACTCAAAAAGCTTTGTCTATTTTCTCGTAAACTATATCTTCGAATTAAGAGTCAAATCACCCGCTAACTCTTTTTTTAATCAAATATAAGTAATTTTCTATCTCAAAATGGACATGGAAGAGATCACATACAAACATCACTGATCATGGAAGAGATTACATATAAAAATCCCATATCAATTTAAAGACCAAATATATATATATATAAATAGGAAGTTAGATAAAGTCACCTTATAAGATTTAGAGAGAAGATCATCTTGAAAGGCAAGAGGATTCAAGCAATTTCTGCAACTGTAGAAGGGATGCCCACCACGATATTCTGCCATTTTCAACAGAAGGCCAAGAACACAACAATAATGGAAGTGGAAGACTGGCGGATGAGAAACTTGTAATAATGAACCTTGTGACTTATAGGCCAGATTGTGAAAATGACTATTTGCAATGTATATATATTAGAATAGAATAATGTTAGGCTTTCAAATTTTTTATCCAAATAATATGATATATGAATTATCAACATCTTATAAATCATAATATAATATGATATTAATAATTTTTATATCATATTATTTATCATAAATTTTATCATAAATTTAGATAAAAAATTGAGAAGTTTAGTATTATTTATTATAATAATAAGGAAAAGAAGGATAAAGTTTGGAAATAGTTAACATGATTAGACGATGCAGAAAAACAAAAAAGACTCAGAAAAAGAAAATGAAAAAATGTCAAAACCTGGAAAGCCATTGTCTTATCTTACCTCTTTGCTTTTGGCTATATAGTCTTGGTCAACACATGTGCTTGTCTCAGACGGTCACTACCCACTAGTCGCTTGATTGTTGAGTAAGAAAGGAAAAGTCTTTAATAAGGTGTATATATTTATGTGTATTCATCAATTTTGTATATTTATTGAATATTAAAATTTTATCGGGTTTCTTCTATAATCAAAATATAGTCACCGATAAGAGCACAATCATACTCAAGACGCTTCCAAACATTTGAACAGTGTTTTTAATTAATTGGCAATTGATATAAATTTTAATTAGCCTTCTGGGTTTCTTCCTCAAGAGGAATAGAGAGAAATTTCGAACTTGTGGAGGGTGGTTCATCTTTGTTTTTAAGAAGACCGTAAATTTCTATGGGATTCTCTTATAAAATATTATTGAAAAATTAATTGAGGTTTTTTTTTTTAATATTTTGTGAACTATTATTATCCGTGTGGAAATAATTGTTCGTTGAAACCACACATTGTTTTCACGTGAACTAACAATAGTTCGTGAGAGTATTTAAAGAATTGGATTCAGTTTTCCGATACTAATTTTCAAATTTTTAGGCCCAAAAACAAAAACAAAAAAAAAATCCCTTCTGTAATACCATGGATGGAGGAGAAAATTTTGAGTGGATTTATTTATGATCCGATTCGTCTATTCACAGTATGTTATTTAGATCACTTTTCTTCATCTAGTATCATATGTAAGTATAAATATGTGACAACAATGTAAGTGGACAGACATACAGCTGGCAAAACGTGGGCACCTAACCCCACCTAAGTTTTTCTTGCGGGCCTAGATGCTTATAGAAAAAGATACGAATCGGTGAAGTGACAAGAGAAGACAGGAAGACCGACTACTCAAAGAAAAATTTAGCTACAAGCCTCTTGTATAATTTGTTGTGTAATATTGGTAATCAATAGCACTCTTCCTTTAGATACAAAAATTTAAATTTATAACAGGAAAGAAAATTTAATTGTATTACTTATGACCGAGGTTGTTGATGGAATTTAAATGAAATGAACTTCAAACAAAAGAGGATAAATGGAGTAGGGTACATATCAAACCTTTTCAATATATATATATATATATATATATTTCAATTTGTATGTTGACATGTAGAATGTTGCCAATTAACTGATTATTCATAATTTATATGTTAGATTGGCCTTAATCTATCAAACATATCTTTAGAATAATCATGCACATCTTGTATTTAGTAAATTGAAAGTAAGCTTAAGGACAAAAATGACCTAATAATTTAGGGAGCTAACATTTTTATCCCGTTTCATTGTTTTTAACATTTAAGTTCACATGGGCATACGTATAAATAAAAATGCCTTTTGAAAAACAAAAGACTAAACTTTATCTTCTCCAATCTCTTTCACTATTAAAATCCATCTCTGTCTGATGACTTCTTTGATGAATTTTCTCTATTCTTCGTATGACATCTCTTTTTTTCTTCTTCTTATTCTATCATGATAGGACCCGCCCCGCCTTTCTCTTTATGAAACTCAGGTACCCTCCCGGCACCCCACGAAATCCCTTTGTATTCTATTATACTATATCCAATCGGAAATCTGAGGAGTAAAGCCTAGAATTGAAAATCATCAGAATTCAGAGAAACTTAAAATTTATTAAAATTTGTTTTCCATAGTTTAAAATTTCTTAGAAATTTTGGCAGAGTTTTTTCTGTTTTTCGAGATTGCCAAAATTTACAAAATCAACTTGCAAATCAAAATTTACACTCAAAGTTTTACACATTTTCTAAACTTCCAATTGGATCTAGGTCCATTTCAATGGCAATTCTTAGCCACAATTTCTAAGAAAATAAAATCAAATCAGGTTTAGTATCAAATTTGAAAATAAAAATTCATTTACAATTCAGAACTTTACAATCAAAATAATAATTAATTTAATTTTATTACATAATAAAGTTAACCATAATTAAATTATGGCTAATATATTTACATTCAAAAAATATTTACAACTAAAAATAAAGTTCATATATTTTTTGTGCATTACAACTTATATATTCACAGAAATTTTATTTATTCAGTCACTTTTATTCGGATGGAGGGAGAACGTATATCCTATCAACTGGAACCTGTACCTGGGGAGGTTTTTAACAAAAATTTATAAAATGTGAGCTATGAAAGCTTAGTGAGCGCGAGGTTTACTAACTTAAATTATTTTCTAAAAGGGTAACCTCCCTAAAACATTTATAAAAATTTCTATTCCTTACAGTTTTCAGAAATATAACTTTAGAATCGATATTAACAAAATTCAGATTCAAAATAATAAAATTCAGAACCAGCAGATAAAAATTTATATTAAAAATGGTAATCAATTTCAGAAATTTTCATAAAATTTCATATATAATAGAATTTCATATATAATAGAATTTCATATAATTTCAAAACCACCAATGGATTTCAGAAACATACAGATAATGATCACACATACTGGGCAGGATGGACTACTATCCCCAACACTAGTGACAGTCATCAGTGTTTCACGCCAACATCCTTCACACTTTCTAGCATATGCAGAAGACATCTCATTAACACGCTACAAATTAAATCCATAGTGCAAGTGTGAAGTGCAATAATACCCCTCGCATTTATTTGGCGATGCGACGTGACTCGACTAATAGACTCAATTCTCCCAGAGTTAGTGACAACCCATCCTAGGATTTCCCATACACGCAAAGGTATTCCGATCGACTCTAAACCAATATGTATTTTCAGATACCGTCAATTCGATAACAGATAGTGTAATCTATTTGGTTTGAAAATCTAATAACTTCTTTATGCCATTCATAATTAAATTTCATTTATTTCACTTGCTCATAAAAACCATATATCATTTTGAATGACATATAATTCACATTTCATTGCATATATTTTTCATGCATAACCATAACACATTCAAATTAAAATGGAACATTTAAATCACTTATTAGTTTTCGTAACAACATGAAATAATTGAATTGTTTCACAATCAAAACAACTTTAACATAACATGATAAAAATATAATTTTGCGCTAACAATTTTTTTTGATCACTTGTTGACTAATCAATCTTCCCATTTTTCTTGACTTTTGGACTTCAATTTGGTCACCTATAATTCACAATTTTAGGTCCCAAAATTCCATTAATAACAATCTCATTCATAGTTAAACAAAATCACATTTTTATTAACCAATACTAACAATCCATATTAATCCTTAAACTAACCCAATTAGCCATTATTCATTCTCATCATTGTAACCCATTCTCCTTCATTTAATTCATAAGCAAAATTCATCACTTTCAACATTTAAAATCCATTCATTCAACCAACAAAATTTTCAATCCAATTAATACATTTAGACACACTAAACTCATGGAATAATCCCACCATACATCCAACACTTCTTAACTTCAATTCCCTTCATTCCATTCATATTTATTCAACATAATACATATTCAAACACTTTAATATCCTATAGAATCACATGAATTAATTAAAATTTAAGGTGCCCTTCAACCTTACAAAAATTAAATTTCATACCAATTCATCCTTTTAATTAAAACTCTTTCCATCAATTGTCTCCATACCAATTAATTCATCAACCAAAACCCTTAAACACATTAAAATCCAACAGCCACACTAGGCACTCATTCTTGCCATCTACTAACTCCACACACACACAATCATTCATTTCATTTTTCTTCCATTAAACCACACAAATTTCTACTAATTCAACTCATCTAGCATTCAATAAACTTAAATCCATTAAATCCAGGAATTATCATCATCATCCATTCAAACCCTAACCTTCAACACACTAACAAAATCCAATCAAACTCATATCACATTCTAATTCAATTCTAAGCTTAAAATCATGATAAAAAACCTTCAAATAACTCACAAACAACATCACTTCATCCATCAATCACCATCTTCAACGAAAACCCATAAAAACTCATCACAAACGCTATCAATTTAACTATAAATTCAACCAACTTACCTTGTTTTCTTGATGATTCTTCGAGCTAAGAGAATGAAAAGCTTGAGAGAAGTCACCCCAAACCAGCAGCTTACTTCTTCCTTCTTCTTCTTCTTCTATGGTTCTCTCTCTTTTCCTCTATTTTCTTTCTTTTTCGGTTTCTCTTTGGTTTGGCCGAATTGCTTCTTGTTTGGATTTCATTTGGGCTTCAACTTTATATACTAGACTCCCTTAATGACCATTTTTCCCTTAATGTTCACCTAAAATACCAAACATAACCTTTAGTCACACTAATCACAATCATTGGTCCATTAACTATATAATTATCCATTCAATTATCTTAATCAATTCTAATTAATCTCAACCACAAATTTAGTCAAAAGATGACTAGTAGGAGTTAATCCACCATTGGTTCATCAATAATCACATGGATTGTGTTTTTAGAATGAGTTTAATATCATAAAATCTCATTTATACCTTTAACGTTAAAAATTAATATAATTCATTCCAAAATAAATTTCAAATTCATTCTATGATCACACATTCATCAAATTGACTTTACCATACTCTAATTAGGTCTCTTAGGACTCAATCTATGACTTAGAAAAAATTCAAACGGAGTTTGACTTAAGTATTCACAATCTTGTTCGTAAGGGCGTTTTCGTCGGCTAACTTTTGGAACCTTTAGAAACTACCCAAACGGACTCATTTTTACTCCAGTTTCAGTTTTATTGGGTCATACTAATCATTCTAAATATTTTCAATTTTTTGGGATTCGTCTCAAATTTTCACTATTCATTAGTACTATTCACCAGAAATACTATTTATCCGAAAATATTACTGTTCATCTGTAAATTCACAATCAACCATAAAATGAAAATTTGAGGTCTTACAATTCACACCACCCCCCCCCCCCCCCCTCTCCATCCCCGCCGCCCCCTTATTAAAATTTCGTCATCGAAATTTAGATAACATATAAAACTTAAATCATATACCTGTTCAGAATAGGTAGGTGTACTGTTGTCTCATCTGTTCCTTATGCTCCCATGTTGTTTCCTCCACTACATGGTTTCTCCACAAAACCTTAACCAATGGAATGATCTTGTTGCGCAGAACCTGTTCTCTATTGTTTAAAATCTATATAGGCTGTTCTTTATAAGTCAAATTCTCTCTTAATTCCACTGGTTGCTCTCTTAAAACATGTGAATGATCTGTTATGTACTTACAGAGCATGGAAACATGGAATACATCATGTATATTGGCCAGTGATGGTGGAAAGTTCAATCGGTATGCCACTTCCCCATCTTCCTCTGTAATCTCATATGACCCAATATATCGTGGGCTTAATTTCCAACATTTACCAAATCCTAACACCCATTTTCATGGCAACACTCAGAGTAACACTCTGTTGCCTACTTGAAATTTCAGGTCCCTTCTTTTATTGTCTGCATAGCTTTTCTGTTTATCATTGGCTACTTCAGTCTGTCTTTGATTGTTTTGATCTTCTCTGAGATAATTTGGATAAGCTGGGGACCTATTAGTTTCCTCTCACCTACCTCATCCTAGCACACTGGTGTCCTGTATTTTCTCCCGTATAGTGCTTCATATGGTGTCATATCAATACTGGACTGATAACTATTATTATAAGCAAACTCTATCACTAGTAGGTGAGTATCCCAACTTTCCTTGAATTCAATAACACAAGCTCTAAGTATATCCTCTAAAGTGTGAATGGTGCGCTCTAATTGACCATCTGTCTATGGATGGAACGCTGTACTGAAATTTAATTTGGTGCCTAGAGCTTTCTGGAGACTAGGCCAGAATCGGGAAGTGAATCTAGGATCTTTGTCAAATACTATGGAAACAGGTGTACCATGTAATCTCACTATTTTATCAATGTACAACTGAGTCAACTTTTTCAAGGAGTAGCTATTCTTGATAGGTAGAAAATAAGCGGACTTTGTCAATCTGTCAACAATTACCCAAATCACGTCATGGCCACTCTGGCTGCACGAAAGTCTTACCACAAAATCCATAGTGAACTACTCCTATTTTCATTCAGGTATGAGGAGTGATTGTAGTAACCCTACCGGTTTCTAATGTTTAGCTTTTACTTGCTGGCAGGTGAGACATCTGTAGACAAACTCTACAATGTCCCTCTTCATCTTTTTCCACCAGTAGTGTTCTTTCAACATGTGGTAAATTTTGGTGCTTTTTGGATGCATCGCATAGGCTGATGAATAAGCTTCTTCCATAATCTCTTTCTTCAAATTAGCTACATCCGGAACACATAACCTATTACCCATCACTAATGTTCATCATCCCTCAGTGAGAAGTCTCTCGGTAGGGTTAGATTTAATCTTATTCTTGAAGTTCCATCAGATGCGGATCTTAAGGCTATAACTCTCGGATTCTATCAATCAGAATCGGGCGCATATGAAAAGTGACTAATAGTGCCCCATAATCAGTCATCTCTAACTACACCCTTAAAGCTCTCAATTTAACCAACAGTGGGAGGTATACAGCCTTCAGATGTGAGATGGAACCTGTGAGCTTTCTGCTCAATGCATCATCGACTATATTCGCTTTTCCAAGATGGTATTTGATGGTACAATTATAATCCTTGAAGAGCTCCATCCATGTCTTCTGTCTCATATTCAATTCTTTATGAGAGAACAGATATTGCAGACTCTTGTGGTCGGTGAAAATCTTACAAGGGACTCCATGTAAGTAATGTCTCCAGATTTTCAAAGCAAAAACCACTGCAGTAAACTCTAGGTCGTGTGTAGGATAATTATGTTCATGCTTTTTCAACTGTCTAGAAGCATAAGCAACCATTCTATCATTCTGCATCAACACACAACCTAGGTTTGCCTCGAGGCAATATTGTACACTGCAAATCCGTCCCTACTAGTAGGAATGGTGAGAACAGGAGCCGTAGTCAGTCTTTTCTTCAATTCATCAAAGCTCTACTAACATTGATCTGACCACACAAATTTTTCTTCCTTCCTGATTAGCCTGGTCAATGAAGTAGCAATCCTTGAAAAGCCTTCTACAAATTTCTTAATAGCCAGCTAACCCCAAGAAGCTTATGACTTCTAAAACATTAGTGGGTTATCTCCAGTACACTATTGCCTCAATCTTCTAGGGATCAACTGAAATTTCCTCTACTGAGACCACATGCCCCAGAAATGCCATATGATCTAGCTAAAACTGACGTTTACTTAGTTTTTTATATAATTGATGTTCCCTGAGAGTCTGTATCACAATCCTTAAGTGCTCTTTATGTTCTTCCCTACTGCCTGAGTACACTAGGATGTCATCGATAAATACTATCACAAATTTGTCCAGATAAGACCTGAAAACCATGTTCATCAGGTCCATGAACGCTGTAATGGCATTAGTTAACCCAAATGACATGATAAGAAACTCATAATAACTGTACCGTGTTCTAAAGGCAGTCTTGGGAACATCTTCTATTCTAATATTCAACTAGTGATAGTTGGACCTCAAATCTATTTTGGAGAACACCCTGGACCTATGTAATTGATCAAATAGATCATCAATCTTGGGAAGGGGGTATTGATTTCGTACCGTTACCTTATTAAGCTGTCTATAATCTATACATAACCTCAAACTGCTATCCTTCTTTTTGACAAATAATACTGGGGCTCCCTATGGTAAGATACTCGGCCTAACAAACTCTTTACTTACTAGCTCATTCATCTATAGTTTCATTTCCTTTCACTCTGAATGAGCCATTTTGTAGGGTGTTTTAACTATAGGTTGTGTCCTAGGAACCAATTCTATTTCAAATTCAATCTCCTGGTCTGGTGACAAACTAGATAGATCGTCTGAGAACACATCTAGGAAGTCTCTAACTATAGGGATATCTTCTAATCTCACTTCAGTCTCTTTTGCTTCAATAGCATATACTAGATACCCATGATTTGCTTTCCGTAGCATCTTCTGGGTTATCATCATTGTCATCAAACTACTAGCCAGTAACTTCCGTACCCTTCGAAAAATCACATCGGACACCCTATCTCGTACAAATCTAATTTCTTTACAGAAACAGTCAACTGTGGCGTAGTGTCTGGACAACCAATCCATCCCAAATATCACATTAAAATCTCTAATGTCCAGCAAAATCAGATCTGTCGGGAATTCCTAACCTTCTATAACCACCTGACGGCCCATATATACTTTATCTGCCAATAGTATATCCCCCGCAGGATATGATACCCTCAAATTACAGTCTATTGGTTCTGGTTTTCCATCGGTGGTCTCTGAAAAGTGTGTAGATACATAAGAGTATATAGCACTTGGATCTATTAAACTAAATGCATCTCGGCCAAAAATGAAAATAATACTTGTAACCACCTCAGGAGTTGCCTCTACCTCTTGCTGGGTAATTGCAAACACTCGGGCCTCTGTACGAGACCTCCTTGGCTGACCCTTGGATGATCTTCCTCGGCTTGAACCTCCCTCGGGCTGACTAATACTAGTAGGCTCTCCCGTTTGTGTGACTTTTTCTATACCTCGGCTCCTACTAGTCTATCCAGTAGCTGCAGTCCGTGGCCCTAACTGATCTGTTGGAGCTGGCTATGGGCAGTCCTTTACAAAATGACCCTTCTACCCACATTTGAAACATCTAAATCTCTCCAAACTCTTATCCAGAAGGGTCTTGCTGGGTACCCTAATGAATCTCTACTAAACTCGACTCGTCGAGCTAAGTGAAACCCGTGGAGCGAACCCTAACTTGGACTTTAACTTTCTAAACTCGTTGAGTTGGTATCGTTTTAAAAACTAAAATTTCATTTCGACTTAAAATTTAAAATCATTCTTTAAAACTAAAATCTGGTAGCATAACGGCTGTATTTTTAACATTTCCAAAACCTGTAAAAAGAAAATGAAACTTCTAATTATTTTCTCAGTTCCAACCCAAACTTCTTTTGTCATAAAGGCCTCAAACATGCATATCAAACTCATTTCCAATCTCAAATCAATTTCATCAAAGATAAAAGCATGAAACCATAATTCAAACTTTCCTAAAAAACAAATAAAACTTTCAGCTTGTAAAAGACTAACCACTCATTATAATCCAAAAATTTGATACAACCAACTTCTTTAAATTACAAATTATGCAAAAGATAGATATGCAGAAGCTTCGTCATGTTAAGCCCACCTAAACTTCTGGATGAGCTATCTCTTCTTCCCAATCACCCACGCCGACCCCTGAGGAGGGTTTTAAATAAAAATGGAAAACTGTGAGCTTTAAAAGCTCAATGAGTGCTTATATACTTTTTTAACTAAAAGTTTTATTTACTAAAATACCTCCTCTAAAATTTTTGAAGGTATAAATTTCAATTTCACAATTATTCTCAAATTTAAAACTCATTTAAATGTAAAGCATAAATATTTAAGTCGTAAACTCAAATATGAATCGAATTGAGTATAAAACTCATAAATTTAAAAGCATATAAATGCTAAACAATTTCATAACTTGATTTACCTTCATTCCTTATTGGTTGAGCACACTCATTTTTCTTGGTGTCAATCTCTCGGTTCTCCTCCCTCTTGTTTCTCCGTTTTGCTTTTTGGTTTTGGTGCGTGAAATGGTTGAGTTTGGAGGTTGAGAATCGACGAAAATCACTTGATCTCCCTTGGTCTTGGCTTGGCCGAATTCACCCTCTTCTTCCTCACTCTCTCTCAACTTCTTATTCTTCTTCTGTGTTGTTTTCTGTTTTGGTTTCTGGTGTGCCACGACCTACTCTGTTTTGGGTGTGAAATGACTTGAGTTTGAAGGTTGAAGATGGCTTGGAGGCTTGATCCACCTTTCTTCTTCCTAGGTTGAGCAAATCTCTTTTCCTCTCACTCTCTTACGATCTCTCTTCTTCGTTTCTGTGTTTATGCGTTTGGTTTTTGGTTTGACGTGTTTTTATGCTTCAATTTGTGTAAATGATGAAGACTTTTCATGCTTGTTCTACCAACAAATTCAAAAATGACAATCATGTTCTTGAAAAGTTTCATTTTCATCCCTCAGCTTTTAGCTAAATTCTGACTTGACTCCAAATATTGAAACTTGTTTTCAATTTAGTCCCTAATCACACTTAATAATTACTCAATATCATTTACCAGTTTGTCATTCCATTTATTCTCCAATTGGTTAATAAATCTCTAAATGTTCTCTACAACCTTAGGCACTTTCATTGACTATTTAGAGTCTCAAATCATCACTTAGTGACTATTACTGAGAAAACTGTAAATATATAAATCGAGAGTTTACACTCTTTCTGTAGCACTCACCTGCATGCGACTTACCACTTGTCTTACAGATGGGTCTGCTCTGCCAGCTCCCTCTGAGGCCTCTAAAACCAGTTGGTACGATCACGAAGCATTGGCTTGATTGTGCCCCATAATTTTGCTGACAGTTGTTGGACCCTGCTGATCTGTCTCCTGATCTATCCCTAAGTAGCTGTTTGACCAGCTGCGCCTTTGGCCTTGCTTTGGGTTCGGCTTTGAGATAACCTCCACACTCTTTTCCACCCTAATGGCTACTTCCACTAGCTTTCCGTAAACTTATTGAATCATCTCTAGCGATTTTCAGATTGATTTCATTTCAATCCGAATCTCCTTCGAAAATGTCATTTAGGTCTCTAAAATGCTTCTCGAATGTCCTACTATGCATTTTGACACTTCTTTAAGTTTTTGAAATTTTTTGAAAATCCTTACGAAATTCCGATCGGATCCGAAAACGTCTCAAATTCACTCAAATGGACTCGTTTTTGGTCCATTTTAATTTCCCTAGACTTTATTCATCATTTTAGGACTTTCGATGCACAAGGTTCGCTTTCCAGAAAAATTACTATTCACACGGATTTTATTCATCGAAATTTTGGGTGTTACAATTTCACCCCTCCCTTTTGCTGGGCGACCTCTTATACACATGATTTTGTGAATTTCAATCGCCAACTTGGTTATGCAATGCACAATTGATGTAATAAAATTATTATTGAAATTTCGGTCAAATACAGAAAGTTATTTAATAACCAACATTAAAACCACTTTTAAAAACAAATAGCAGATCAGACAATATCCGGGCTGTGATACTAACCCTGACGGGACCCGCCCCGCCTTTCCTTTTACACGGCCTAGTGCCCGCCTGGTGCCCCACTAAATCCCTCTCGATTTTATTCCACTACATCCAACCGAAAATTCGATGAGCAAAGCCTAGAATTGAAAATCATTAGAAGTTAGAGAAACTTAAAATTTATTAAAATTTGTTTTCCATAGTTTAAAATTTCTTAAAAATTTTGGCAAAGTTTTCTCTATTTTTCAGGATTGCCAAAATTTACAAAATCATCCTGCAAATCAAAATTTACACTTATAAAGTTTATACATTTTCTCAACTTCTAATTGGACCTCAGTTCCATTTCAATGGCAATCTCTAGCCACAATTTCTAAGAAAATAAAATCAAATCAGTTTAGTATCAAATTTGAAAATAAAAATCCGTTTATAATTCAGAACTTTACAATCAAAATAATAATTCATTTAATTTTATTACAGAATAAAGTTAACCATAATTAAATTATGGCTAATATATTTACATTCAAAAGATATTTACAACAAAAAATAAAGTTCATATATTCTTTTGTGCATTGCTACTTATATATTCACAAAAATTTTATTTCTTCAGCAACTCTTATTCGGATGGAGGGAAACATGTATCCTGTTTGCTGGAACCTGCACCTGGGGAGGTTTTTGACAAAAATTTATAAAATGTGAGCTACAAAAGCTCAATAAGTGCAAGATTTACTAACTTAAATTATTTTTTAAAAGAGTAACCTCTCTAAAACATTTATAAAAATTTATATTCCTTATAGTTTTCAGAAATATAACTTCAGAATTGATATTAACAAAATTTAGATTCAAAATAATAAAATTTAGAACCTTTAGCAACTACCTAAGTGGACTCATTTTTACTTTGTTTAAGTTTTATTGGGTGCTACTAACAATTCTAAATATTTTCGATTTTTCAGGATCCGTCTCAAAATTTTACTATTCATCGAATATTATTCACCCGGAGACATTATTCACCCATAAATATTACTATTCATCCATAAATTCACTGTTAACCATAAAATGAAAGTTTTGGGGTTTTACATATCATCTCTAGCAAAGAATGCTCTTTGTTGAAAACACTTCTATAGATCTGTAATTGTTGTCATAACTAACTAATTATAGTGCCACAACATGACTTACTGTAAATTTCTTGCCACTAGTCATAACAGGAAAGTTGTCATGACTAACGACTACCATGAAGCACATAACATATATGACTCACTATAGATTTCTTACTAAGTCACGTTACATGACTCGTAGATTTTCTACCATTAGTCACAACAAAAACTATAGAACTATTGCATTTTTTATGATGATTGCTTCTCATTGGAGATGGTAGAAGAATAAAGAAGAAAGAAGAGAAAAAAGAAGGGGAAAGAAGGAGGAAGAGGAAGTAAAAGGAAAGAAAGAGGACTAAGAAGAAAAATGAAGAAAAATGAGTGACATTGGATGGAAAAGAAAGAGATTCCAACAGTGATATTCTGGCAATGAGAGTAATCAGAGAAGATGACTGAAGAGTGAAGAGAAGAAAATGTCAGTTTTTCTTTTGAATTTTGTCCAAAACATTATCCCTTATGACTCAAATATTAAAAACTTTGAGAATGGACAAAAATGTTAACTAATTTTAATTCATGTCATCGAGTGACATTTCTACTTGAAAGTGCCTGAGAAATCTAGATGTACTTTCATTAGTTAGAAAGACAGTTTCAAAGAAAATGCAAAACAAATTACAAGCTATAATCCAAAAGAGACAAAAGTGTTATTATTATTATTATGGGAGAATTATCTCTAACCTACTTGGAACTTTAATATTCATAGATGCATGCAACTTTTTTATTTATTTACAACATTTTTCCCTAGACTAATGGTTGACTGATTTTGATTGTGAATAAAAATGTTTGACCGTCTAAAAAATATTGAAAGACAAAATTACCCCTTAATAAATTCACTTTTTATTTTTCTTTTAATATAAATTTTAAAAACATTAGATAAATTAAAAATAAATTTAATGACATCTCCACCGTTCATCTTTAGATGGACAGTGGAGATTAATTTAAGAAAAAAATTAAGAACTAAAACATTAAAAAAAAAAACATTAAAAATAAAATCTAAAAATAAAATATGAAGATTCATCTTCTTCTTCATCTTCAACTTCAAACAAAACAAAATTGAAAAAAAAAAAAAAAAAACTGGTTTGAGCAAAATTTGAAAAAAAAAAATCAAAACTAAAAAAGAAATTAAAGTTGAATTAAAACAAAACATTCTTTAAAACAAAAACAAAAACAAAAAACAAAAAACAAAAGAGAGAGAGAGAGAGATCTGGGTTGAACCTAGATCTTCAAACTTTGATTCAACCCAATCTCTCTCTCTCTCTCTCTCTTTCTCTCTCTCTTATAAAATTGTTTTAATTTTTGCTTTAATTTTGATTTTTTTTTTTAAATTTTGTTCAACCTAGATTTTTTTTTTTTTTGATTTTTTTTTTTACAATTTTGTTTTGTTTGAAGATGAAGATAAAGATGAATTTTCATCTTTTATGTTTAGATTTATTTTTAATTTATTTTTAAGTTTTGATTTTAAATTTTTTTCTAAAATTAATTTCCACAGTCCATCTAATGGAGATCTTATTAAATTTATTTTTAATCTATTTAAAGTTTTTAAAATTTATTTTAAAAGAAAAATAAAAAATGAATTTATTCATGGGTAATTTCGTTTTTCAATATTTTTTACGTGGTCAAACATATCCACTAATGGTCAAAGTCAGTCAAATATTAATCTAGGGGAGAACACTGCAAATAAACCAAAAAGTTGTATATGCTTATGAATATTAAAGTTCCAGATAGGTTGAAGGTAATTCTCCCTTATTATTATTATTATTATTATTATTATATATGTATGTATGTATATCACTTGAGAGTTTCCATACATACATACATATATATATATATATATATATATTGTTTCCTTATATAAGCTCAATCACAAATTTACCTTGTACTTCTGTGACTCATCATCAACTCTTAATCCAACCCAATTCCTCGCCACATCTGTTGTAATAAATGTTGGCAATTGTGTGATATCCAGTCATCATCATTTTCTCTTCCATGCTCCCCATTAATATGTTCATTGCCTGAGCAAACAGATAGGCTCGCCCTAATGCTACCAACAAATCAAACCAAATCAATCAAGGAAAATAAAGGGAAAAAAAGTTAGTATCATATATTTTGATATACAACCTGTCATAATTCTTTTTGTGATGTGTAATCTAACTTGAATTTTTGGATTGTCCTTATAAATGTAGACTTTCACATATTATTATTTCATCTAAGTTCAATCTTACAATGGCTATGATTTAATACACTTTATTCTAATAAATGTGATATAAACATTTGATTTTAGTAATTGGGTGCTTGAATAACTGCCCAATGTGGATTAATATTAAAGAACTTCCATTCAGTGTGATGAAGACTTAGATTCGATCAGATGGTATTTAATAATAATAATAATAATCTGATGCTTGATTCACCAGGTAAATGCAATCACTTTTTTAGTTTATGTATATAAATTTTTAAAAGAGAGTATTTAATTATTGTTTCATATCCAAAAACTAACTCAACTTCAATCTCAACTATCCAAAACTATTCTTGCATGATTCAGAAATAAAAAATGATTAAACATTCAATCCCTTTTGTTTAATATACTTGATGAACAAAAGGACATCATCACATATCCATGAAGAAAAACAAACATCAAAATCTCAAATCATCTATTTCAAAATTTATAAAAAATAAAAAAATCTCAAATCATCGCTTCAAGAAAGTGAAAGCAAGAAATAAAAAATGAAAAAGAAAAATTATATTATTTTAAGGTTTGTAGTTACAATAAAAGATTTGGCAAAAAATCACTTTCAAAGGCAAGCGGAGTTGAGCAATTTTTGTAGCTGTAGTAAGATGGACCATCATTTTTTGCCATTTTTCCAACTGAAAGCTAATCACAAGAAGAAGAACAAAGAAATGGTTATGATTATGACATTGTAAAGACCAAGTTGTGACAGTGACCTACAAACATCTGTGAAGAAAGATAAACATTGAAAGGAACAATGGAAATTAACAATGTTTTTTTTTTCTGTTTTTTTTTTTTGGGATAGCTGGGACAAGCTAAGGATCAATCGGGACCAAATAAGTTTTGACTTTGTAGCGTGGTTTGGGGAGTGGCTCTCATACGAAAGGAAGTAACCTACACATAGGTAGAAAGAATAACCCATGCAAAATGGGGGGATAACCCACACATTTTCATTGATGTGAAGAAACTTGCTTCCTACATGGCACAAATGGACAATCAAAATCAAATTTGTTCTCCAATGTTTCCATCACTTTGATGAGGTGTGTTATTTTTTTTAACCATAAAACTTTCTCAATATAAAAATTTTCACTTTAAAGTTTAAACCATCAGAATGCCACAACTATTCAAATTTTAGATTTGATATCTCTATCTATGGCTTCAATGTTTAACCAATTAAACAATCAAATTAACTTAATCACACAAAAAATTAAAAATCGAAACTTTTCATTTTTTCAACTTTGCATGACCAAAAAGTGGATTAAAAACTCAAAATTTAACTTAAACTTAGATTTTTTTTTCTTCAATTTCACCAAAAAATTGAAAAAAAAAATTAAAATTAGAACGATGAAGCGCTTTATCTCGACAGCGATGACAGATGAATCAACAGATTAGTGGACACAATAGTGGAGGATCTCTTTATCTCGATGGCGACGAAGGAGTTAACATCATATGGTCTTCTCCGATTCACCAAAAAGCTGGAAAAAAAAAACAAGGAAAAATCATAACGGTGAAGGATTTTTTCTTGTAAAGCCCCGAATTTTTCATTTTCGTAAGATATAATACTGTAGGATGAATAGTGATTTTGAGTGAATAGTAATTCGATAAATAGTGAAATTTTTGAGTGAGACCTTAGGAAGCCGAAAATCCTCAAAATGATAAATAGAGTTTAGGAAACTGAAACGAAGTCAAAATAAGTCCGTTTGAGTATAACTTGAAGCATTCTCGAATCTGACCGAAAATTTTGGAAGGATTTTTGAAAATTTTTGAAAATTTGGCGAAGGGTTAAAATGAATGCTAAAATGCTCGAGAAGTGCTTTAGAGACCTAAATGACGTTTTTGAAAGTAATTCGGATTGAAAAGAAATCAATCCAGAAATCGTTAAAGACGATTCAATGAATTTATGGAGAGCCGTTAAGGGACATAGAATGACTTTTAACAGTCATCTAACTTATCAGAAGTATATAGGGAGTCTAAATATAGGCCTCAGTGAATTTTGAAAGGATTTCAAAAAAATATTGGAAAAGTTGAATTCGGGCGTTCCGAAAAGTCATATTAAAAGAGATAAAGAAAAGATAAACATGTAAGGCAAACAAGCTATGGAAAAGTGACATGTGGCTTAAAGGATGGACTTGAATGAGTTTGTGGTGAATAAAATGACAAGTGGGTCCATTAAAATTTGACAAATAAAAAGTAAAGGAATTAAATTGATATTTTGACATTTTTACGAGACAAAATGGTAATTTTGAAGGCCATATATGTATGTGGAGTCATGAAATAGCTACGAGCAAAGGGGTGTTCGTCCAAGAAGCAAAAATTGAATGAAAGAAATGAAAAAAAGAAGAAAAATCGTAAGGAAAAGAAAAGGAGAAGAAGGAAGATGAAGAATAAGAGGAGAAGACCAAGAGTTTCAAGCAATTTCATTCATCTCTTGCTCTCATAATCATCAACCCATAGCCAAGAAGAATTTAAGTTATTAAGTGAGTGAAATTTAATTGAATTTATTATTAATTGTTGGTAGTTTTAATGGGTTTTTATGGTTTGATGATATCTTGAATTATTGATGGAATTTTTGACATAAATAGAGGTTTATTATCTTCAAACCAAGCTTGAAAGTGGAAGGAAGTTCAAAGCAAGAGTTGGTCAAGGTTATTAGTGAGGTAAGAGTTAAGGTTTTGATGATTTATAGAAATAAGTTTAATTTAATTGATTATTTTTTACGTTAGATATTATTTGAGATGTTGTGGTGATGTTTGATGCAATTAAAATGAAGAAAAGTGAATTCAATGGGTTGGTATGAATTGATGGGGTGTATGGCAAAAAGGGGATGTTGAATTTGAGTGATGATTTTAATGGTTTTGAGTTAGTTGGTGGAGAGAAAATTTAAGAAAATGTTGATTATGCATGACTTTGAATTTTTCTTGTATAAAGGGAAATTGTGTTTTTAGTTGAATTCATGAGAATTAATATTGTTATGTAAGGTTTGGATGTGAAATAAAATGAATGGAAACTAATGGAATAGAAATAAATGAAATTGGATGAAATTAGTATTTGAAATTTAAGGGTATTGACTAGAGTTTGTTACCAAATGACTATAACTACTCAATCTAACATTTGGGATGAGTTAATGGAGAGTTAGGAGGATGTTAGAATAAAAAATGGATGGAAGAAAATCAAAGGTGATGCGACCCGACCCAGATACCTCTAGCTCTAATTCGGTAGGTCACGCTAGGTACCCTAACGGTTCCCTCTCAGACCCGACTCGTCGGGCTAAGCGAAACCCGTTGAGCGAACCCTAAACTCTCTGATACTTTTTAAAACATCGTTGAGTTGGTTTTCTTTAAAAACTGAAAACGTGTTGGAATTATTTTTTTTTTCTAAACTCATTTTTCTAACAAAATTTCGCCAACATAACGGCTGCATTTTTAACATTCCGGAAAAACTATTTACAAAAAAATCAATACTACGACTATTTTCAGCACCAACCCAACTTCTGGTTGCCTGTAGACCTCAATCATACATTTAATTTTCAAATCAACTCAACAAAATTCAAATCACAATTTAATAAACCACATTGAAATAAAAAACAATTTAAAAATAGTTACAAAAGAATAATTACAAATTACTTATATAATTCAAAAGAGATTTACATGAAATCTAATTGATGAAAACTATGAATTGCTCAAATGACGTCGTGTCACGCTGGCTCACCCACTAGAGGTAATGCTACTGCTTGACTATCTGCGGAGAGTACCTGAGGAGGTTTTTGTATAAAAACAGAAAAATAATGAGCTAAAAGCTCAGTGAGTGATAATTTATCTTTTCTTTAAAAATCTAGTTTTCTAAACGCCCTCCTCGGAAAACGTTTGAAAACTATTCTTTATTTCTAAAGCATTTCAAACTTAAATTTCTCAAACTTAATATAAACATGAGAATTTATAAAAGCATAAGCATGGAATTTAAATTCAAAGCTCGTAATTGAAAATCATAAATAACTTGAATAATAATTATAAAATTTCATTTCTCTCAAATTTGCTTTTCTTTTTAAAGTTGTTTTTTGCTATCTTTCAAAAACTACCATATTATCCCTAAATCTGGAGTCACGTGGCGATTTTGAACTGACACCAACCATGACAACTCTACTCTGAGACATCTCGTGACTATGTGTAGAATTTCTCAACGCTAACCATAACACACAAAACACTACCCCATATCAGCAAAGGCGACTCAACTGACAAACTCGAACACTTGTTCCCCCCGGTTAGTGACTTATCCCTCCCCAGAACTGTGCCAACTAATGTGAGATTGTAAATCCTCTATTCTTATTATTGTACGAGTTTCTCAGGAATAGTCCCTAAGTAGTGATTAGAGACCCTAAATTAATTATGGAGACGCTTAAGGTCATAGAGAACCCATAGGAATTGATTTAAACTTAATTGGAGATTAAACGGGAAGTTAAAAGAGTAAATGAAATCGAATAACCTTTAATGTAAAAATGGACTAAAATGAAGATAACTTTTAATAATTGTGGTCGTAGTAAGATTAAGCAAGAATCTAAGGGAAGATAATGGAATTGTCTTAGGGTGTAAGTGGAATTATTGAAAATGTTGTGGAGGAAAATAGAAGCCAAAATGTTGTGTTGACTTTTAAAAGCAAACAAATAGAACCAGTCTCTCTCTCACGAAGAAGAAAGAAAGAAAGAGAGAAGAAAGAAAAGAAAGAAGAAAAAGAAGAAGAAGAAGAAAGGAGAGGAAGAAGCTATCGACGTCGGAATAACCCCACCGTCGACCGAGTAGCTCGCCAAAACGTTGCAGAACCAGCCGCCGAGTAGCGCCATCACCGAGTTTGAGCTGAAGCAAACCAGACCAAAGTCGACGACCGCGCGAACCAGAACCAAAGCTGATCTAGCTCGCCGACCTGCAGATCAGACCGGATCGCGCAAGATCGACGTTGATCTAGCTTGTCCGACCGAGCAGCTTAGCCCGATCGCCGTGTAGCTCGCCGATCGACCAGCCGAGCTCCACCAGAACTGCAGCAGATCGCGCGAGGAAGAGAGCGAAAAAGAACGGCGATGAGTTGCCGTCCGAGCTGCGCCGATCTGCAGAACCCAGCCTAGCTGAATCAGTTCTTCAAGCTCGCCATACCCAGCTCGAAATCAGTCCCAAAGCGAAGTCAACGCGAGAGGAAAAAGGGGTAAGTTATTCAATTTGAAATTTATACGCGTTGATGAGTTTTATTGGTAATTTAAGTTGAGTTCGAATTGGATTTTATCATGATTGGGTTATTGATTGATATTGAGTGAAAATAAGTTGAAAAATAAGAGAATTGATGTTTATTGGGAGCTTAGGAAATCAAGAAAATATCAAGGATTTAGAGAGATTAAATCGCCCAATAAATTAGTTTAAAGGACAATTTCGTAAATTGGCCCATATGACATCCGTTGAGAGTTCGGACGACCCTAACGAGTTTAATTAGGCATATTGAGATTATTAAAAGTCAAAGATTAAATTATGGAACAAAAAATGGAGAGTTGCGCCTAAAAAGGGTCATTTAGGGGCGATTATGTAGTTTTAATTATTTTGAGTTTTCAGAAGTTGACGTGAACGTAAATTTTACGTATATATGTTGTGTAGGTGACGAATAAGCTGGTGAAGTAATGGAAGAACGATAAGGAACAGTTTAGAGGCTTCCGAGAATCTATTCGGAATTTGATAGCTAAAGGTGAGTGTCAAACTGATTTTTAAAATGTTTTCGTTGATTTGGATCATGAATAAATGTTTCATGCATGTTTTGATATTTTTGATGAAAATGAAATATGATTTAAATGATAAATGGCACGGCAACTGATTATATGATTTTGTGATTTCATGAAATGATGGTTTCTCGTTTTGAATTGCTTATATGTGAAATGGATTGAAAATATGAAAATAAAACCTATGGCTTTCCCATATAGTATCATATGAGTACGGTCTGGGTTGAGTACCTGAAGCGTGCATTGATAGAATGAGTACTGTCAGTATGTCACTAACTAAACTAACTGCGGGAGATACCCGCAAGATGTCGTGTCAGTCAGATGTCTGAGAGATTAGCCCAATGCACGTGAAAGGTATATTATTTGCTAGCTTACCCGAGCGAGACATAGTTCTGCTCTATAGCGATGTAGGATTCCGTTGCATGACCTGGAAAGAGCGATGTAGGATTTCGCTCCATACTAGGGGGCCATGAGGCACGGGTCACTATAGGTTGGCGGGAGCCGGATTGGTTGGCAGGACACCTACGAGCGGAGTCGGACCATTTCCGGTTTTAATAATGATGAAAACGACTGGATGGCAGGACACCTTCGAGCGGAGTCGGACCAGTTCGTTTCATTAAAAAGAAAATGATTTTTGAATAAAAACCCCGCAACCATAGGAGATCCCTTTATAAAGTTGATAACCGTGCAATATATGTTTTATATTATTAATGCATGAAACTTGATTATAAATAAATCGATTTGAAAATGTTTTAGGGAGGTTTTTATAAAGTATGATTTTAAATGATACTATATGACACTCACTGGGCTTTTAAAGCTCACCAAACGTTTTCTGTATTTCTAAACAAACCTCCCAGGCACAGGTACCATAGCTGTGGATTTCCCCGGACGACATTAGGCAGCCGCGGCGTCAGTGCTAATGTGATTTCCCACTTATCTTTTTGCTTAATACTAAGTGATGTATATATTTGTTATATCCACATGTTTTGTAAATATTCTTTTGTGGATTTAAATTATGTTTTTAAAGTAAATTGATGCATGACATATGATTTTGTTGAAAATAAGTTTATAACTTGAAACATGAAATTGTGGTTGTGATTGTATTGGAAAATGAGAGTCTGAGGCTCCGTAATTTGGGGGAAATTGTTTTTATGATTTTAGAAGTGTTAAATTTTATTATTTACAGGGTGGCAAAGTCCGAAAAACAGACGGGATGCTGCCCAAATTTTTATAAAATATTTTGAAAAGATTTTAAAATAAAAATGAAGAAAAATTTCCCCTCGTTTCCGCTGTTTTCGAAAAAGATTGAGAAAGATTATGGCTTAGCTCTGCGGGGGATCCTTTAGTTGAGCGAAAGGGCTAGCTGGAGAGTCACCGTAGGGTGCCAGCAGATCGCCTAAGGAAAGGGGTCTGTCAGAGATAGACCAGCTGGGTCTAATCTGATCTAGAATCTCTGAAAATATCTGAGGGTATACTTATGGTTTTGAAAACACTTTTCTTTTCTTTTCTCAATTCAAACTAGAAAACTTGATTTCTGAAATTTGTTTTCAACAATTTCATATATGTATATAAATCAAAAGTCTCATTCAAACTGTAAATCATGCTGATATCAACGCATTTAAAATAAATTCAAGCAATCACTTATCAAATCAATTTAATAATTTAAAATACTTTTAAAATCTTTAAATAAAACTCACTCACAAAACTGATGACTGAAAATGGCGCGTGCGGAGCTCCTTTTGTCGCTGCTTGAAGAAGATTTCAACCTGCATCAAAAAGCTGTGTCAACAACCTACGGATTGGTTGTAGGAAGGAGTCGCTAGATCCAAGCTACGTTTACAATTTATGACGGTGTCACAGGAAGCGGTCATTGGTTCCGAATCTACGGACACAAGCTATGATGGTGTGGCAGGATGTTGTCGTAGGATGCAAGCTACAACACATTAATTACCTTGATTCTCGACATTCATTGCAGAAGCACAATTCAAGTTCAAACCCTAGAAAAATTACTAAATCAACCCAACTCATTACCTATAAATAGGCTTAAGTTCTCAGAGTCTAAACATGAAGTAGTAGAAGCAGAACAAGAGCAGTCAGAGTTCAGAGAGGATGCAGCTAGGCAAGAGCAAGATTTAGGGAGCTTCAGCCAGAGGAAGAATAATTATTTTATTTCTTTTTCCTATTATTTTAATTATGGAATTTTCTCTTGTATTATTTGTTCCTCTTGTCTTTAGTCTTTACCATGATGAACTAATTTTCTTTTATCTAGGCTATAATGTAACTTAACCTTGATTTTAATTTATTCAATAATTGTTTTTTATTTTTGTATTCTATTTTATCAATGTCTAATGCTAGTCAATTAATTTAGGCCTATTAATTGATTAGATCTTAGGACTCTAATGCTATCAGGAGAAGTATTATGAGATCAAAACCCAATAAAATAGCATAATTTATATGGAATAGGAATATACTCTTATAGTTGTGTAATCGTATGTGGACAATCTAAACTTAATAAACTCAAGTTAATTAATCTATATAGAAATATAGTCAGGTTAATTAATTTGGATAAGTATTTGACCATCGGAAGAGGCTTGTTACTAATTTAGAATTATCCAATTAAATACAAAATAAAAATCTTTAGGGAGAGGAGAATAAAATAATTGATAAGGTGAAATGAAATTGTATGCCTAGATATCATTCATCTACTGATTCACTATAAGTTTAATTGTTAGTTTAATTTTCTTAATTTTTATATTCTCAAATTAAACCCGATTTCGATAGTTTAGATAAAGTTGACTTTAATCAATTTTGGTACTTAATACATAATTTGCAACTGTCCATGTGCGTTCAACCTTGACTTGCTACTATACATAAAACAAACCGTGTATACTTTCACGTAATTTGAGCATTAATAAAAATTGTCGGTCAGAGGCTTTTTAAATTGATTGGTTTCAAATTAAGAAAATATATGAATAAAAAAAAGAAGAAGAAAAAACCCAGCTTATTTGAGCTCTCTATCCACCTTAATAGTAGGGGTTAAACTATCATTAATATATACATTTTATAAGCATATATCAATTTATACGATTGTATGAAGAGAATTCTCTTCTAGTAATGATAGTTTATATGTCTAGGTTATTAGATCATTATATTCGATTTGAAAAAATAGTAATTGATATCGATAGGTCTTCGTACTCCATTTACTCGCATTTGGATCTAGCACAACATTTCACATAAATGTTCATTTAAGTGAAATATTACATTACTTTAAAAAAAAAAGAAAGTAAAATATTACATTGAATCCAAACTAACCAAAAACGATTAAATCATTTTTTTATCTCAATTTTGATCATAACTTGTTTTTTGAATAAGGGGTATATTCAATTTACAGTTTATTGGAGTGTGATTTTTTTTTTTTTTTAATATGATAGATTTTGGCATAAATTCTATAAACCCCATATAAAATTTTGTTAAAATTATTTAAGAAATCCAATAAAATCTTTAGGAGAATGATAAAATTTGTTATAAACTTTTTTCTTTATAAAAATCACTCTAAAATCTATCCAAATTAATTCAAGTTCTTTACTTAAATAAAATTTATGAAATAAATGACTTTTTAATACACTTAGATTTAATTGGATTTCATATAAATTTGAATTAAATATACCTAAATTTTAATAGATTTCACATAAATATAAATTGAATATACCTATATTTCAATGAAATTAATTCAAATTTGGATTAAATATACCCAAACTTTCAAAATATTTCAAATTTCAATACATTCTAGATTGAATACACGCACCTTATGACGTATTAATTAATGCATGGATACAATTTTCAAGTTAATTAAATAATCATTCTTAATTAAATAATCATTCTAATAAAAATAAAGCTAGATATTCCACTTTTTATATTCTAACTTGATCTCAACTTATAATATATTAATTGATAAACTAATTCATTACTTTTTTTATTAAAATAAATAACATATTGGTGCACAAAATTTTGAACTATATTTTGAAAATACATAAATCTTCTCTAAAATTTGAAAAAAATATCAAATTAATCTTTTTCCCCAGTTAACCGACGGTTCAACCAAATAAAAAGTATAACAAGACCCTATTAGCCCTACTTTAGTTACAACACATACAACTGAGCGGTTAACCCTTTAAAAAAAAAAAATAAAGGGCCCAGAAGCAGAGACAAAACCCGAAACTGATGTGTTGAAGAGCACAACACAGAAGTCGAGTCCTCGAATCTCTAGACTTATAACCGGTGTCGTTTTCTTCTTTGGTTTCGTGTCTCTGATGGGTGACAGTTATTGGAGGTACAGCGACACGCGGCAGCCGCCACCACCCACCTCCTCCATGGCCCCTCTCGTCTCCAAGCGCCCTCGCACCGATTACGGTTACTACCCTCCTCCCGTTTCTCTCCTTTTTTTTTTTTTTTTTTTTTTATTAATTTGGTTTTGATTTTGTTTTTATAATCCATCTGGGGTGCATGTAGAGCTTACAAAAACTTAAAAAATGAAAAAAAAAAATTAGAAAGAAAGTTTTTATTTTATTTTATTTTTATAAGAAGGTTTTCCTGGGTGTATAAAGTTTTGATTTTTCTGGGAAAAGAAGGGTTTTCTTGGCTGCCAATTAGAGTTTATAGTCTTGGGGCAAATGGGTTTTGTGTGTTTTTGGTTTTTGTTTTGGCTTTTGATGTGTATGCCAAGTTGGTTGATTGAGTACTAATATTTTATGTGTGTAAATGTTTGAGCAATTTTTACAAGTTATTGATTTGGGGCCACTTGATTTTGGTTAAGTTTTGATTAGGGATCGGAATGTGATGGTTTTTTTTTTTTTTTTTTTTTGGTTCTTGTATTAGGTGCTGATAGGATTTGGTTTAGTACTAAGTTTTGTTGTTGTAGAATGATAGGCTATGTTAGTGTTATGGTTTGGTTTGCATTTACTTGGAGTATGTGAGATATGTTTTAAATGTTGGGTATGTATGGAATGTGAGGAGAGAAATTGGTAGCTTCGCTGGATTATAGTGCATGTTGGGGCGCGATTTAACTGCTTGGTCTTCCTTGTCGAAGTGTTTTTGGTTAAATGGTAGTCATTGAGATCCACTTAATTATTGGTTCTTTGGTTAAAACATTAGTGGTTCTTTTGCTGGGGGGTTTGCATTGGCTTTGTGTGGTAAAAAATGTTCGCCTCTAAAATTCTATGTCAGTTGATTGAATTATTATGCGGGTGAGAATCGGAAGCTTTTAGAGTATCAAGTTATGTTTCCTATAAATGTTAGGACATGAGTGATAATTTTTGTTCTTTTATGGTTTAAAGTTTGTTGCAGTTACTTTGAGATATGCTTTTGCATTAGATCTAGAGTTACCATAGCCTAAGTTGTTTGTGGGTTGTCTTCTGGACATCATAATCGTCGTTCATTTTCCAAAGCTATAAGCCAGTAATAGGGCTAGATTTTTAGGTGTTTGTGATGAAATGGGCTGACATATGTCAGACGTTGCAGACTTGCAGTAGTCATAGCAATTTGCTTACAACTAATTTCTTTAAGTCGACTAAGCCTTAAGCGGTGGGTTACAAGAATCCTCACTCTACATTCCACCTTCCAAGACCTTATTGTTTGTAAAACGAAAAGAAGCCTAAGAAACATGGATAGTAATATTGTACAAATTATACACCAAGAGATCTTCTTCCTCCTTATTGCTTCTTAATTCAAAAGCAAAGTGGAAGTCATCATCCGTCCTTGTAAAGAAGCGAAGAAACGTAGAAAATTGTTTTGCACATATTGGTAGATATATAGACGCTAAGAGTTCATTCTCTTTATTACAATTTGTTCTTGATTGTGAGAACTAAGTACCTGTAATGAGGATCAAGCCTTGCCCCTCTTGTTACTTTTTATTATTTTTATTTTTATTTTTAAATACGATTAAGATAAATAAAAACCCCTCCCCACCCTAGTGTGAGCTTGATTTGAACTTAGTACTTCTTAGATAACATAACATAAGAGACTTGTATCAACTAAGCTAGCTAGTTTCCGCATTCCTTGTTAATTGGCTGAACCTGAAGACAACTTGCCTCAAGTATTTAGGGATAACTGCATCAATCTTTTCATAATTGCTAACATATGGATGTTTAACAGTTTAAGTTGATTTAGATCTGAGATTATGTTTCTTCGAATAGACTTTGATTGAAAGGATTCTATGGCTAGCAATTTATACTCCATGATAAAATGAATTTTTTGTGTTTATTCCTGTTATTTTGACCATATATGATTTCTTATTGATTTTGCTTTGGTACCTAGTTCAGCTGAAAAAACCTCTTATTGTTGCGCAAGAGCTCTTGGGGTAAATCCCACTCAATCAGTCTTTAGAGGGGCTTGTTTTATTTTTAATTTAATGTGATATCTTTTCTGGAAAATGATGTACTGGTGGTTAAAGGGTGGAAATATCATGCTAATACCCGTTCCTTGTTATTTCTATATTTTGGAAAAGTTACGAATTCCAACTTTTTACTTTGTCAAAAAAATAAAATAAAAATAAAAATAAGAAAAAAGAAGAGAAAACATATATTATGAATTTGATGTGTTAAATATTACAATTTGGCTCAGGTATTAAGTTTATAATTGTTATGCAATATAAAACTAGTCATTTTTGTATTTTTACTGCTGTTTAGTGTTACTACATGATTTTTAAATCTTCATGTTTGTCCTGCGATCGTTGAATTTTGGTATTTGGGTTATAAATCTTAAATCCTAAAGAGGCCATGACTAGTTTTCCGTCCGTAAGATTTGAGATCCCATCCGTCTCAAGTATGGAAATTCCTTAAATATATTTATTAGTCTCCATGAAGGCATGAACTTTATCTGGCTTGGCGTTGAACCAGACTATCAAAGTACAAATTCTATCTGATCATCTTCACATTTTGTTTCTGTGTTGATTAAGGATATTTTGAATCTATCTCTGTGATTTTTCTGAGTTATCGTCTGGTTAGTATCCTTTCCATGGACATAGGATTAAGAGATTTGGTAACAGCTATGTCAATTAAAGCTGTTGAAGGTTATCCCTTCGAACATAAGCGCTATATATACAGAAGCTCAGAATTAGTATTATAGTTAAGACTCAGAATGATTTACTGTTTTCTGAACATTTGGAGTGATTATTGATCATTATTCTTGATATTTAGCTATATGACTACAGTAATTATTGTAAGGGGATTTTTTCTTAAGTTAAAATCACATCTGTTAGCATGTTAAATCTTTGTTAATGTTTTATTTGCTGAAGCATGTGGTCAATCTTGTAGATATGTCCAGTAGCCATGATCTGCCCAGTTATTATCCCCGTGATGATGATAGAGGAGCTCCCCGTGGAATGAGGGATACTGACTCTATTAATGCGTCCTATGATCGTTACTTGCGTAGTGTGGTATTTAGTTTACTTATAATTTTTTTGACCTTAGTTTGAACTATTATTTTTACTATCATACATTTAGGTATAATGAATGAAAAATTTGTGCCAGCAAATTCCATCTTATGGTGGGGGACAGTCTGCTAGACCCATGAGTGGAGGAATGTCTGGTCGTCCTGTTGATGATCATCGTATTTCGAGCATTGGGGGTGTGGACCCAGGGCCAACAGTAAAAGACAGGACCTTGGGATTAGGAGGTGGAAGGGCTGAGGTTTCTCTTCCTCCTGATGCTACCAGTACACTATTTGTGGAAGGCTTGCCGTCTGATTGTACACGACGGGAAGTGGCTCGTATCCTTTCATTGGCCACATTTTAGTCCTTGTATTGTTTGCTGTCTTCTTCTCTTATATTTGTTCCTTTACTTGGGACAATAGATATATTTCGCCCCTTTGTTGGGTACAAAGAAGTTAGACTTGTAAGCAAGGAATCAAGGCATGTAAGTATATTTTGTTAATGATTTTTTTTTTCCTTTATTGTAGAGTGAATGCTTTGTACACTGATAAATTATACTGTTGCAGCCTGGGGGAGATCCACTGATACTTTGTTTTGTTGATTTTGTGAGTCCTGCTCATGCAGCCACCGCTATGGATGCATTACAAGGTGAGTTCGATTTAACTTGCATTTTCCCACAAACTTGTATGACCATGCGTCTTATGTTCCTTCACCTGACGACAGTGTTTCTTCTTTGGCCATTATTTGTTGTGTCTCTAGTGAGTAATGTTCATGTAAATTCTACTATTTCGGTAGACCAATGAATGGTAGCCCAGTTTGATTTTTTCTTTTTCATTTTTCTTATAATGTTTTATTTTCTATTTTCATCTTACACTGTTTATTTGGGTTTTGTGGAGGGATGTTTGTGCAAACTTGTCTGTTTTGAATATCTTTACCTCTTTGGTAGGATGGATTCAGCCATAGGCAGCCTTCCAATCTGTTTAGTTTTGTACATGTTTGTATTCCGTGTATGCCACCCTTACCCATGTAATCATTCCCAAAGATGTACACGGTTAATTCATTCTTCAGAGTGTAATTTAGATGTATTTTAATAGGGTTCATGTAAACATATCTAGAAAAAAGATCATGTAACAAGAATTTGTGACGTGCTGATACATGCTAGAGGTAAAGGGTAGTTCATAAAATGGTTAAATTTGGACCTTATAATTGTCATCATCTATTGGCCTTATTTGTGTTACTTGGTAAGAAGCGGTATAATGCAATGACTGCCATATAATGTGATAACCCTAAAAAGATGGAAAGTTTGGATATAAAAACAAATAGAAATGGGAAAAGTTATAGTTGTCTTTGTTTAATACGCATGCCCACAACCAAGAATAATGTTAAATGATTGTTTCTTTTAGTAAGGAAAGCATAGGGCTTCTGGAGATGTAATTTAAGGTTAGAAGGTGGTTGGCAATCTCGTTTATCATCATCCCGCTTGTTTGCTGCATATTATACATCTTGATGTTATATGGGACTGTTAGGATGAAGTAAATTAATCACAAATGCTTGGAATAATTTCAAATTTTGAAAGAAAAGAGGCATTAATTGGCTCAAATTTAATGCAGTATTGTAATAATTAGCTATTAGGACTCTGTTAAAACCACCTTAGTGGGAAAGTTAAAGGCGAGCAATGTTGCTGGTATCGTATATTCTACTCTGCGATTGTGCTTTCAGATGTTTCAGGGGAACCTTTTTCGGTGCGTTAGTGATGTTCTTATTGTATTATGTAATACGTGTCACTGCAGTTCGGTGTCTAAAATCTTACTTCAACTCTGAAATCAAGCCTTTGTAATATCTTCCAACAACTGATTTGGACTCACATCTGCCCTCATTTTGACCCATCAAAACATCACAGACTTCTTGAAGTCGTCTTCATCAGATCTTGATGATTTCATTCCTGATCAGCCAAATTGCTAACTAGACTGGTTAAGGTCTATTCGGTTATTTGCTACCATGTCTAGTTGTAATAAGTATGTTCATCTCATATTGAGCTTTGTCTTTTTCTATTTCTGCTGCCATGTTGAAGCCATAGCCTAGCTAACTAAAATGAATATGTTATAGAGAATTAGAGATAAAGGACGACCGTAATCTTGGGAAAGTAAAAACTTTTCCCTGTTCCTCTCATGGAGTGCCAATATATTTAGTTAGTCTGGTCAGGACCTTTACTGTGGCAAGTTAGCAGCTCTTTTTTCCAGTTCTTCCTTTCGCTGCTTTTCAGTCAACCTAGATGTTGACTATCAATGTAGGTGTGGCTGAACATGAGAATAATATCAGGTGAATTTTGAGTCTACGTACTTCGGTTTAGGTAATGATTGACATCTTGTAATGCCTGTCTACTGACAGCCTTTAAACCAACTGTGGTCAATTGTGCTGCGTAAAATAGTTAAGCTCGATTTTGCAGGTTATAAATTCGATGAGCATGACCGCGATCCGGTCAAATTAAGGTTGCAATTTGCTCGCTATCCTGGTGCAAGGTCAGGTGGCGGGCATCGTGGAAAACGTTAAATTGTGCGAATTTGCAGGTGATTAATGCTTACTCTTTTGCCCGCTCGACCTTTTATTATTAATGGCCGTTAGATGCCGTCTAAGAAACTTAATTACAAAACGATGAATCAAGCTAAATCGTGGAACGACACTTCTATGTAGGATTTGCGCGAATTGGGGAGATTACGATAACAACCGATACACAATAGAAGAGCTTCGCAGTCTCGATGATTTCAAAATCCCTGACCGCATTTTCACTAGGATAAACTTATATTTTGTGGGTTCCCGATGATTGTGAAGCAATTACTTTAGCTTGGCGAGTGTTATGTTAGAAATTACAAATATGTTTGCTTCAAATTACTTAATACTATTTCCGTATGCACTCGCCTAGATAATGTTAAATTGATTTATGGTTAAACGTTGTGAAGACTGATGCGCTTTATCTCTGCTTTGTGGTTAGGAATTATTGTGTTGATATGTAATTATTAATGGAAGTGTAGTAGGTTGCATACATATAAACAAATTGTTTATGACTACACAGTTTTGTAATTTCTTAAAACATGAAGAGGAAATAGGTTCCTCTTGGCTTGATTTTCTAAATTGATTTCCTGATATACTTGAATCTTGCATGGCATGGTTTCCAAATGTCTAATCATATTTTCTGAAAGGATTTCCTGATCGATTAATTTCGTTTTCGGGTTTCACATTTTGCAGTTTAGCCCTCCATGTCCCGTATAGGATTTATCTTTCTGAATTCTTGTTTACACAGTTCGAAAATATACCAGACACTTGTGTTTAGCCAACTCATGTTCTTATTTCTGAAGAAGGTTTTATATCGTATTCAATTTGAAGCATTAGAGTATTGGGTTAGCCCGACCACTGAGTTATGTCTAAATGTTGAGATATGTTCAGTGTGATCATATTTTGATGCTTCAAACAAATGTTAAGTTTCTTTAGACCACCTGATGGTGAGGCTACTTTATATGCAGAAAAAAGGGTATGTCATTAGTCATTATACTGTTATGTTGTCATACTAGTAGCTGTAGATAAGGGTCTAAGCAGTAAGGCTTGTCAATTATGATCGTGCTGTTTAAAATGCTATAAGCCCCGACACGTCGTCTAGTGTCACATTCGACATGTTTTCATGATTGAGGTCCCATGTCGTTTAATCTAGTGTTCTAGGGGTTCCTAAAGTCTTATTAGGATAAGTTTTGTTTGTTTAATGTTTTGGACTTGATTCTGTGGACAACTTGCCATCTTGTAGTGGATAGAGAAAAGAAGTAAAGTGATACTTAACCACTTTATTGAGCTCTATAGTATGTACAGACAAGATTTTATTCTCAGGACCTATTCGAAATCGGCTGTCTCAAGTCATAAATTCTTAATCTGTTTTGACCTGTTCTATGCATCTAGATAGTCTTAGAATGTAGGCTGCTTGTCTCTCTGATTTATGTAAAATCCGCATACGTATCTAACAAACATGGTATTGTTTTTTGCTTCGATTGTATATTCATTATAACGACAATAAATCTCGATATATATAAATCTATCCAACCCTATTGTGAGTTGGATTCGATTTTTATAGGCCTTCTATATAATAGATCACGCCGGGTGAGTCAGCGAATACCCCTAGCGCTTAGAGGGTTAGCTCTTTCTCATGCATTCGTGTTTCTCAGCTAAAAAGAATGTGTTGAGGATCTAACTATGGATCCAATAAGCCCTAACCGCCCTGATTTGTGGCATATGCTAAACAGAATGCAATGTGATCTTGATATGAGTAAGGTTTAATGGTTTGAAAAAATAAATAATAAATAATAAATAATGCATTTTTATGTATATAGTTACTAGGGATGACTTTGATGTTTATGGTATTTTTTGATGTTTTGGTTGATTAAGAAGATGTGATTTGATGACAATATCAAGTCATGTTGCTGGATTTGTTGTCTCAAAGATTACAAGAATACGTGCACAAGTGTGGTCTGTAATGGACAATATGGCTTCTCTGTGTGCAGTCTTATATGAATGAGTTATTTTCTCAATTAAAGTTCTTAAAAATGTGAGTTTTGGTCCTTTCACCAAACCATTACTTTAAATTAAAATGGTACCTATTTTGCTTGTTGGACAAAAATACCCTTGTGTATAAATTGTGGAAAAGACTAGCTTTTGTAGAAGCATATAGAGAGAGAACATGATTGACGGCAAGATTGAAGATAAACAAAGACGACTTCAACAACAAATTCGATGATATCGTTTGGCCAAACGTTTGAATTTGGAATTGTGATACATTTGAACTCTGTTCTTTTAATGGGGACGATTCGAACGATATATAATGGGTCCAATCAAAATTCGACATTGTTTGCCCCTCGAAAGTATTTAAAAAGTGTCCAATATTAATCACGAAAATAAATTTCGAACATGTGTTTAATATCAATCACGAAAATGAATTTCCAACAAAGGAAAATGGATCGTGAATAGAGGAAATAGCGTAACAAGGGAAAATAGACCATAAACAAAGAAAAACAAATTCTAAACAACTGAAAATACTTGACTAATATTGTCAAATTCAAACACAAAACATATCACCTTATCTTCAATGATAACCTTATCTTCAATGGCTTTTTAACCACTACTTTCATTCAATTTCAACATTCAAACTTTCATAATACAAGTTTATGTCATCTTACACTTTAAAATTAACAAAAGTTTTAGAATCTTCTAAGACTTTCCCCAAGTCACTGCACAATGATGGAAATTGTCGTGGGCTGCCTAGAGTAAAATGGGAAGATTTCAAAGTTGGGATATTATTAAGACTCAAATTAGTGATTAAGTGGTTTGAGGAATAAAAGGGAGAAGAGAAGCGTCTGTAATGAATTACTGTTTTATTTTGTTATTATATAATTGTAAAATAACTTGACAACAATCGTCAAAGTCTATCATCACCTACCAAAATTCAATACAATATGTGTACAGTTTTGAACGACATGGTGGGATTCAAACTTTTAATACGGATGCGAAAGAGAAATGCTTTAACCATTTGAAGAATGAGTCGATGTATCTTATATGAATTACTATCGATTGAGTCATTCATCGACAGAATTTTCATCAAATTATTTTACATGAAACCATTCTAATACTCTTTCATTTTGTTTTAAATACTCAATATCGAAAGTCTCTCGACCTTGACCATTCTTGGTTCGTGGGGTTCCAATCTGGGGACTATTGATACTGTGAGTGCCATAGGACCAATCAATCTGGATGGTCAAAAAAAAACTGGTGGGCTGTGAAAGTTCATGCACGTGCCCCCAAGAGTACTTTGCCATTCAAACCTATACCGTTGGCTTAGCAAATCGTTACGCTACTTTTAGGACTGAAATTGATAGAGATTAGGAAGTTGTTTGGCTGCAGTTCTGACTGAAATTGATAGAGATTGGAGAAATGCATGTTATTAGTTTGTCTTTATTTTGACTAACTCTCATCTAGAAGTACCTCTTTTTGCATTTACTTGTCTTTATAAATAAGGAGAACTTCATTCGGTCTCCAACTTCTCATTTTTAAATGTGAATTTTAAAAATAATAATTAAAAATGCATATAAAGTTAAGGGACAAATAGTCTGTTATTATTTTTTTCTGACTGTTGATCGTCAGAGATCACGTCAGAAAGAGTAATTTGAATGAATTTTTAAAACATTGAGACGATGAATGTTATAAACAGATTCGGATTTGAAAACAAAAAATTTTCTAAAAATATAAGAACCAAAATGAAGTTTTCCTTAATTTTAATGCAATTAAATGCACTTTTGATATTTTTATTCGAAAAAACTTCTATAAGTCGATCTCACTGCTGATAAGATGAGATGGACTAATAAAGTAATATAATTTATTTTTCTCTTATCTTTTTCATTGATATATATTTTTTTTCTCTTACCTTTCACTATATTAATAAGGAGACGGACCTAATATCATTTCTTTTGTCCTTTCATTATCCATTAGTCTTTGTTTTTTTTTTTTTTCTTTTACCTTTCAACACATCAATAGTGAGATGGACTCATGAAAGATTTTATCCTTTGGTTCATTCATTTTCCATTTAGAATAAAATCTTTTTTAGAATCATTTGGAAAAGAATTTTAACCATCACTTTTTTTTTTCTTTTTTTGACTGAAATTGATAGAGATTGGAGAAATGCATGCAATTATTTTGCTGTATTTTCACAAACTTTCATCTAGAAATCCCTTTTTTGCATTACTTGTCTTTATGATTTTTTTTTTTTTTTTGGATAAACTAGTCTTTATGATTTAATGCAATTAAATGCACTTTTGACATCTTTGGCTCTTGTCATTTTCCATTTGGAAGACAGCTTTTTTCTCTTAGAATCATTTGGAAGACAATTTGAGCCATCACTTTTTTTTTTTTTGTCTTTTATTTGGAAGTTCAAAAGTCTTTAATTGGTTTCGCACATGAATTTTCCATGATTCTTTATATCTTTTGAATGACAATGAAAGGAATATGAGAGAAAAGTTATGTGATTGTATTAAAAAAACAATATTTAAATAAATGTTAAATATAAAGAAAATAATTATTCATTAGAAACTTGAATCTTTTTCAAAAATGTATATTGTATTGTATCATTTGTCAAAATTATGTTTTAGATAACAATCAAATACTTGCTTTATTAAAGTGCCTTTTGTTCAGAAGATTCGGTGAAACTTAGGTTCAGCTCACAATCAAATTATGTAACATTATCTTTAATTAACTTCAAATAATTTGTTCTTAACCTATGGCTTTTTATTTAAATAATTATAATCGATTCAATGTTTGCGGTAGGTAAAAGACGATTTGAACTCGCAACTCAATGTAAAGGGTGTGCTACTTGTCAATTTTGTTTTATAATTTTAAGGGTTTGATTACTTTACTGGTGGGATAACTTTATATCAATTAGATTCATTGAATTAGTTGTAAAGATGATTATTAAAGCCAATTAAATGATTTTTTTTTTTTGAAAGGACCAATTAAATGATTTTAATTATTGGGTAAAGTTACTCAATCAGTAAGATATTCAAATCATAATTTTAATATATGTTTATCAATCTAGTTTTAAGTGTGTCATTTTCATATACAATAAAGAGGATCTAGTGAACTTCTCAACCCATTAATACTACTAGGAAATTGGCAGCTTGATCACGAGAATTGAATGTTTTGGAAAATTGGTAGTGTTCAAAGGAAAATTGGTAGCGTTCAAATAATCTGTCTTTTTATTATTTAGAAATTCTAATGAGAAAAATGAAGAAGATTAGATAATTCATTTTGTTTTTGAAAGTTATGCTAAGATTTATTTGTTAGAAGTTTTTTCAAAAATTCGAACCTTAAGGACTATCATACTAAATAAAAGGCTTTCTACAATCAAATCATATCAAGTTGTTTTATTTGTAAAATTAAATTATATGAATTTTACTTATAAATAAGAAATTACGAGGTGTGTATTCAATTTAACATTTCAAAATCTTTTATATAATTTCAAAGTTAGGGTGTTTTTTTAAAAAAAAAAAAAAAATTAAACTTTTAAAAACTTTATAAAAATCATGAATATTCAATATAAACTTTTAATGATTTTAAAAATGCCTATGAAAATCATTGGGTATTTAATATAAATTTTTAATGACTTTTAAAAAGCTTATAAAAGTCATTGAATATTCAATCAAAACTTTTTAAAAAGTTATGAAAGTCAAAATGTATCAAATTGTCAATGACTTTTATAAGATTTAAAATATCAATGAATTTTAATAACTTCTGTTGATGTTTGTGTGGAAAAAATTTCACAATTTCTCTTATGTTCTTCTTGAAAACTTTACAAACTTTTGAGTAGAAAGAAAAAATCAAATCTCTCAATCTATCCTTTTTATTTTTGAATCTCCCTAAACTTGTGATAGTTATGGAAAATGTATTGTACTCCTTATAAACATTTTCCATCTTCATAAGTCGTAATTACTATACTATGCAATATATATATATATATATATATATATACAGAACTTCTATGATTAGTGTTTCCTAACTTTAAAAAATAAGGATGAATGAATCAAATTTATCTATTGTATTCTCTTTTCTAAAATAAAATTTATCTCATATTCAATTCAAATACAATAAATGGATTTGATTGGTTTGTCCTAACTTTTTAAAATTAGGAGGTACTGACCATAGAATGTGTATATATATATATAAATTTTATGGTCAGTGTCTTCTAGTTTTAAAAAATTAGAACGAATCAATCAAATTTTTCAATTGCATTCTCTCTCCTAAAATAAATTCTCTCTGATATTTAATTCAAGTACAATGGATGAATTTGATTAATTCGCTCTAACTTTTTAAAGTTATAAAACATTGATGATAGAAGTACTATATATATAGCGCTTTTAAAATGGGGACTCTCTTACTTTAAAAAGTAAGGACTAACCACTCAAATTTATCAATTGCATTCTCTTTTCTAAAATAAATTCTCGCTCCTAATTAATTTAAATGCAATAGGTGAATTTGATTGATTGATTCTTACTTTTTAAAGTAAGTGAGTTCTCATTTTACAAGCACTATATATATATATATATATATATATTTCAAGTTCTTATTGTTTGTACATAGTAATTATTTCTTACAATTGTTTTTTTTTTAATTATTTCTTACAATTTGTTTTTATCTTAAGTTATTCTTTTAATTGTTTATCAAATTGTATATACAATTTATTAATATTTTAATTAAACCATTTTTCTCCATGAAAATTTCTCCAAATTTAGGAGGATGGATGCCTTATAGTGGTTATATAATCAGTACCTCCTAATTTTAAAAAAGTTAAAACAAAAAAATTTCAATCATCCATTAGATTTGATAAAAATATATATATATAATTAAATAATTATTATTTGATTATTATAAAAAAATTATGAAAACTTCGTATGATGATAATAATCAAATGGTAATTATTTATTTATATTTTTATCTTCCATTTTAGTATGCATAAGATTTAATGAATGGTTGAATTTTTTTATCCTAACTTTTTTAAAGATATAAGGCACTAACTGTAGAACTTCCATATATATTTATGTATGTATGTATACATGTACGTATATTTTTAATTTTTAAAGAAACATTTTCATTGATATGAAAAATATAATTTATTAAATGTATGCTATATTTTAGAAATCAACAAAAGTTTATCGATATCTTTTTATTTGTTTTCAATATGGAAGCCTATAAAAGTGTTCCACAATTTTTAATGTTTATAAAAAATAAAATTCTATGAAAATTATTTAAACTAAACTCTATAAAAGTTAATGAAAGTCTATGCATATCTTTGAAAGTCTTTTAAAATGAATGTTATAAAAGTCTAAAAATAATTCACAATTCCATAAAATCTATAAAAACCAATAAAAATCCATAAAATCTATAAAAGTTATTTACTTAAAAGAGAAAAAATTTATAAAAATCTAGATTAAATACACCACTTAAGTTATTGACTCAAAAGAAATCTTTGTCCATCCTCTCATCTTAGGAAATTGATTCTCTTTTCTAGTATAAAAAGTAAATAATTCTTTTTATCTAAAATACTCTCGATTGTAGTTGGTCAGTGGCGCCGTTCGTCAACCCACTGCCCCTTGTGACTTCAAGTCACAATATCTACACCCAAATAAGGCTTTCTTCCACCATGGAAAAATGTGTGAGTTGTTCGCCCCACCTAGTATGGGCTATTCTCTCCATCTATGTATAAGTTACTCTCTTTTATATGGGAGCTACTCCGAGAGCTACACCACAGAATTAAATCTCTTTTTATCTCCGCTAATCCCTCTTAACCTTAACAAAAAGAAAAAAAAAATACAGTCGATTAATTTCCTAGGAATTAAAAATTTTCTACAATCAATTCCAAAAAGTTAGTAAACCTTATAATAAAATCCCATAATTATCAATGATTGCGCTCTGTCTTTGTCTCTCATTTTTCCAACTTTTATTGTTGATTCCACTTTTGTTTTTGGTTACATTCACACTTATAGTTCACATTCAACGTTCACATTTATTAAAGTTACGAATAACGTAACTTTATCTAAATTAATACTTAAATAATATATGAGATACTATAATTAAAACATATAATTAACCAATCAAATTTCAAAAGATACTATAATTAAAACATATAATTAACCAATCAAATTTTAACTTATCGAATTTTAATTGGTTAGTTTTTGTATTTTATAGGATATCATATTATTCGGACACCAAACTCGAGTATTAATTTGAACAAAATATTACTGTTTTATAATTTAGTAAGTAAATGTGTCTTGTATTCATATAATTAATCCCAGTTCGATATTTCTTAACCATCCAAACCGATGCATGGTTCCTGTAAAATTACTTGTCATATCTTTGAGTCATACCTTTGAGTCAAGTCCAAGTAGCTGCACGTTGGTCCCTCCATCACTAGTGGCAGTGGGCATGTCTGAAAGTGGAAAAAAGTGGGGATTGATTGAGGATGAAGACCAACATGCAAGCAAACAAGTCAACAGATAAATTAATATAACAAAATTGAAATTGTATTTAATAATCCCACTTTTTTAAAAACCTTCCCATCATGTTTCATTGTTTGTTTCTGTAATTGGGCCCGGCCCAACACCTTTTCCCTTAGTTTTTTGGAATTTATTATATATTTAAATAATGACGCAATGCTTTTGTCATGTTGAGGAATTTTTAATGGGTTCAACTATTTTATACCATTACTATCCTTATCTTTTAATTAAAGTTCTTGAATTGATTGTAAGGATAATTATTAAAACCAATCTAAGAGCTCCAATTGGAGAAAATCTTCTATGCAACGCTTGATTAACGTGTTATGCTAATATTGGTGTAATGTTTCAATAATAATGTAATAAGTGACATTTCTTTTTCATAAAAAAAAAAAATATTCTTGGTGTTTTTCTTCATTTACTAGAAAATTTTTGTTTACAAAAATATGTCACATGTTACATTATTATTATAATATTACATTAACATTTAAAAAACTATATCAACATTAGCATGACACGTTAACTAAGTATCTTATGAAAATTTTATTCTCCAATTGAAAGGTAAGGTTAATGGTTGGATAAGGTAATTAAACCATTTTTTAATATGATTTCACTTTCAACAGTAAAACGCCATTGTTTAACATTAGCAGTTAAGTTCAAAATGACACCGTTTTCAGGTTCCAAAGTCGATAAAGACTCATCTTACCATTAAATACAACTAAATGCACGACGGATCTTTACTTCAATCTTGTCACAATCGATTCATATTAAGTGATCCGAAATTCTTTTGTCTCATTAATCAAGTCGCTACCATCCTTTTATTTTCCAATAAATAGATCTTATTATTCATATGATCTGATTTAGATATCTTGTTTAGTTATATTTCTTGTAAAAGTGATCCGATTGCTAAGATTTGGTATATAATACTTATAAGATGAATAATTTTGTCACCTGTCATGTGAATAGCGAAATTGGAAAAGAAAAAAAAAGAAGATATCGAGGTAGGAGAGAGCTTTGCATGCAAAAACAAAAGGCCGTATATCAAATCTTCATGGATGGTGACAAAATAATATAAATATAAATAAACTAAAACAAAAATTGGATGTCCCGTGCCGTTATAATTCTAAAAAAAATTCAATTTTATATATTAAATAAAACTTGATATTATGATACGTTAATACGTTTTTTTACGTGTAATATAGATAAATAACAGATAATAGATATATGTAAAATGAACTCTAACATTATAAATATGTAATAAGAATTCGAGATAAGGAGGAGAGAACGAGTACGAATTAGGGATCTTGAAGCTCTGATACCTTATTAATTATCATCATATTCAAAAATTTAAGTTGATATAAAAAGATCAAACTATAATATTTAATACTTAAAATTATGATATATTAGCAATAACAATTAAATAGATTAATTTTATCACGTGACACTACGGATCATTCCTTTCCATGTAAATTCTTTCCTATCTTGTTATCCAGAACTTCGAGTTTACTACAAGAAAATTAAAATTAAACAAATGAAAAAATCAGAATAAAATAAAAATAAAAATGATATCTAAAATATGATATTAGTGGTGGTGGTGTGGTACAGAATATGGCCAGTTGACTGTTGACTTCTGACTTTTGAGTGTTTGCAAGTATACATCGTTCTGTCTATTATTATTATTGTCACAGCGACAAGGACAAGTGGCAAAAGCTGACCCATTTCCTTCATTTAAATTTATCTCCATGTGGGTACCCAATAATTATTACAGTACACAAATTTTACTGGTAATATTAGATACTTCAATATATAACTCAAAATGGGTACTTCACTTTTTTTTTTTTATGAGAGTGTTGCTTCATAAATTTAATGTAGGGGCAGATATTTTCAGATTCGAATTAAGTTGGATTGAAAATCTTACAACAACATGAGTTGGGTTAAAATGGTTGAGTTGAGTTGGAAATTTGACAATCTAACATGAGTTGGATTAGAAATTTTTCAACCTAACCCAATTCTAACCTAACAATAGTCGGGTTGGATTCGGTTGGATTTAATCCACCACAAAGACGCAAAAATTTTAGTTGATAACTCTCATGGTCTTACTATTTTGATTAAAAATAAAACAAATACAAATAAAGATTCAATGATTACAAATAAAATATTTAATTTATCATCAAGTTTGTCCTTGATCTAGATCCCTAGCAAGTGTTCTTCTAGAGGGAAGAGAAATTTTGGATTTAGAATTAAGGATAAATTTTGGATTTAGAATTAAGGATAGACATTTGTTAGGTTGAGTTGAAATTTTTTTTAACTCATCTAATCTAATTTAATTCCCAACCCAACCTATCCAAGCTTTTATAAGATTTAACCCAATCCAACTCAACCCGGTCCAATAAAACATGGTCAGGTTGAGTTGGGTTTGTTTGGTTAGGTTGAAGATGTCCACCCCTAATACCTACTTTTCAATATTCATCATTCCTAACTTGGTGAATATTGGTATCATAAATAGAATCTCATCAAAAACTTAACTTTTTGTTAATTATTTATATTTTTAACATTAATTGATGACACAAAGACATATGTCAAATAGACAGAATTGTTAAAAGATTAAATAAAAACAACAATTAAAAGTGTATATAAAGTTAAGGGTAAAATAATCTTTTACTATTTTTTATTGATGTTGATTGTCAAAAATCATATTAAAAGGACTAATTTGATGAGTTTTTAAAACGTAAAAGATCATAAATGTTATAAATGGATTTACATTTAAAACCGAGAAATTTTTAAAAAATATAGGGATCAAAATAAAGTTTTTCATTTTACGATTTTGTCACAATCGATTCATATTATATCATTCGAAATTCTTTTGTCTCATTAATCAAGTCACTACCATCCTTTTCGTTTCCAATAAATAGATCTTATTATCCGTATGATTTAGATATCTTGTTTAGTTATATTTCTTGCAAAAGTGACCCGATTGCTAAGATTTGGCATATATTACTTATAAGATCAATTAATTTTGTCACCTGTCATGTAAATAGCGAAATTGAAAAAGGAAACGGTCCCGATATTGAGATAGGAAAGAGCTTGCATGCGGAAAAAAAGGCCATATATCAAATCTTGATATATGGTGACAAAATAATATAAATAAAATAAAACAAAAATTGGATATCCCTACCATTATAATTCTAAAAAAAAAATCAATTTTATATTTCTTTTTGAAAGGGAAAAGTACTCAATTTTAATATGATAATAGTATTTAAAACTTTATATTATGATACGTTAACACGTTCTCTCATATACAGCATGGATAAATAACAGATGATGGACATATGTTGAATGTCTTTTATCGTTATAACATATGTAATAAAAATTCGAGATAAAGAAAAGAGAGTAAATTTAAATTAAGGACCTCCAAATTTTGATACATTGTTAGTTAACATCATATTCAAAAATTTAAGTTGATATAAAAATATCCAATTATAATATTTAATAATTAAAATTATGATACATTAACTATAGCAATAAAATAGATTAATTTTATCACATGACATGATGGTCCTTTCCTGTCCATGCAAATTCTTTCCCATCTTGGTATCCAGACCTTCAAGTTTACTATATAAAAAAAAAATAAAAAAAATTAAAATTAAACATATGAAAAATCAGAATAAAAAAAAATAAAAATGATATCTAAGATATGATACAAGCGGTGGGTGTCGTGTGGTACGGAATATGCTCACTTGACCTTTGAGTGTTTGCGTGTGTACGTCGTTTTACCTATTATTATTGTTGTCACAGTCATCAACGACAAGTAGCAAAAATTGACCCATTTCTTCATTTAAATTTATCACAACGTGGGTGCCCCATAATTATTACATACACAAATTTTACGTGTAATATTAAATGCTTTAATGTACAACTCAAAATGGGTACTCCGCCTTCTTTTTATTTTTTTTTTCCCCTTCATAAATTTAATGTAAGTACGGATATTTTCGGATTCAAATTAGGTTAGATAGAAAATCTTGCTACAGCGTAGTTGGGTTAAAAGGATTGAGTTAGGTTGGGTTGGATTAGAAATCTCACAATCTAATATGGGTTGGGTTGAAAATTTTTTCAACCTAACACAATCTAACCTAACAATGGTCGAGCAGTGACGATGTTTTCACCCTTTAAATATTGTATGTACACCTCTTTTTATACACACAACCAATTAATGGTTATACACACCTAATTAATGGTTGTTTGAAATGATTATTAATTATAAAGATAATTGCACTAATATTCTTCAAGTATCTCAAAATTAAACTAAATGACAACTTTGACATTTATTGTACTAACATACATTAAAAAATGTTGATCACCATTAAAATCAACTATTGACTACCCATTTATTGTGAAAAGTCAAAACTACCCCTAGTATATATTTTATTATTTTATTTTTGATTATTATATTTTTTTGAAAAAATTGTTATATATATTCATACAATAAAAAACTAAGCAAAAAATCATATCATAATTATAATTATAAAGAACTTTTTGCTCCTAAATTATAATTATGATATGATTTTTTTATTAATTTTTATTTTTATATAATAAAAAATTAAGAAAAAAGTCATATCATAATTATAATTATAAAGAACTTTTTGCTCCTAAATAATAATTATGATATATTTTTTATTAATTTTTATTACATAACTAAATATAAAACAATTTTTTCTTATTATAAATAAAATAATAAAATATATACTAAGGGCATTTTTGACTTTCTTTATAAATGGTTAGTCAATAATTAGTTTTAATGATAATCAATATTTTTTAGGATATGGTAATGCAATAAATGTTAAAATCGTCATTCAATGCAATTTTGAGATACTTGGGGAATATTAGTGTAATTAATCCTATAATTAATAATATTTTAAAACAACAATGAATTAAGTGTGTGTATGACCATTGATTAGGTGTACGTATAAAAAGGGGTGTACATACAATATTTGAGGAGTGGAAACATCGCCACTCATAGTCAGGTTAGATTCGGTTGGATTCAATCCACCATATAGACATAAAAATTTCAGTGGGTAACTCTCATAATATTACTAATTTGATTACAAATAAAACAAGTATAAATAAAGATTGAATGCTTATAAATAAAAGATTCAATCCATGACAAAGATCGTCCTTGATTCTGATCCCTAGTAAGTGTTCTTCTAGAGAGGAGAAAAATCTTGGGTTTAGAATTAGGAGAAGATGTTTGTCAAGTTGAATTGAAATTCTTTTAACTGAATCCAAACCGGTTTAATTTCACAACTCAATCTATCTCAACTTTTTTAAGATTTAACCCAACCCAATCCAACCCGATAAAAAATGATCAGATTGAGTTGGATTTATCTGGTTAGATTGGAGATGTCCACCCCTGATATCTACTGTTCAATATTCATCGGACCTAACTTGGTGAATACTGGTATCACAAACAGAATCCTAACAGAAACTCTACTTTTTGTTTATTACTTCTATTTGTATATAAATGTTTCCTTATTTTGAAGGTTTGCTAAAATAAAATAAGATAAAAAGTGTACGAGACACAAAACTCATGTACACTGTGTTCAACTTTAAATTAAATTGAAAAGAAGTTTGCCGATATCCTCTCACATTCTGTCCACTTTTTTCGGATTTTTCTAACTCTCATAATCTTGTTAGCTGAACTTTTCCCCGTATCAGAATCTCTATAGAATCCTAATCAATCTACGTCACTTTGTTACTACTAGTTCTATATAGTTGCATTTTCCTAGTAAACCCTTTTGTTTTCTATCTATTTATATCCATATATACGCGTATATATATATATATATATATATGGTTAGAGATTCTCATTGCTGGTTTCTGTTTTTGGTTTGTTATGTCATGGTATAGTAGTTTGTGTGTGTAGAGAGGTTCTTGTTGTTTAGTTTTTTTGGTTGGTGCAACTTGCAGAACAAGAGAGTGCAATAAGTTTGTAGTAGGTTTTGTTTAGGTAGTGGTGGTGGTGGTGGTGTTACAAGTTTTTGTGAATGGCTGGTGCGGTGTCACAGATGGGGGTGATGGAGGTGGAGGAGAGTGGTGAGGAATGTCCAATAAGGCAAGTGGACATGACTGTGCCTAAAACTGATGATCCAACCATGCCTGTGGTGACATTCAGGATGTGGGTTCTAGGCATACTTTCATGTGTCATTTTGGCCTTTGTCAACCAGTTCTTTTGGTACAGGACCCAGCCATTGATGATCTCCTCAATCTCTGCACAGATTGCTGTGGTTCCCATTGGCCATTTGCTGGCCAGGATCTTGCCTAAACATGTCTTCTTTAGTGGGAGTGTGTTTGAGTTTTCCATGAATCCAGGGCCTTTCAATATCAAGGAACATGTCTTGATCACCATATTTGCGAACTTCCGGTGCTGGTACTGTCTATGCTGCTCATATCTTGACTGCTGTTAAGCTCTTGTATAAGAGGAAACTCACATTCCTCCCTGCTCTCCTTGTCATGTTGACCACTCAGGTAACTCTCTCTTCTTTCTCTTCTTTTCAATCAAATTTTATAAATCTAACAGCATTGAATCTTTTTATTGTCATGCAAACCCCCATATGCCTAGTTTTTGTGTAACATTCAATTTGAGTGTCCAATAAGTATCACATGTTCTTGATTTAGGGACTAATTGTTTACAATGAGTCATTCTATAGATTATATTGACCAATTGAGAATGATTTGTGAATGAATTATTGGGGTGCAACGTTCATTATATGATTTCAATGTGCAAATTTTTGGTTTGAATTAACATGTAAGCTTATGATCTTGTTGTTGTGCTTAGATATTGGGGTTCGGATGGGCTGGAATTTTTCGAAAATATCTGGTTGAACCAGGGGAAATGTGGTGGCCAGGCAATCTGGTTCAGGTTTCTCTGTTCAGGTATTTATGTTTGTTGCAATTTATTTACCTACATTAGTGAGTAGGTGTTTTCATGTATGTCGTTTTCTAAAATTTGGTTGTGAATGTTGCAGAGCTTTACACGATAAAGAGAAAAGACCGAGAGGTGAAATGAGTCGAAATCAGTTCTTCCTCCTCGTGCTGATATGCAGCTTTGCATACTATGTCTTGCCTGGTTATTTGTTTGGTGTGTTGACATCAATATCTTGGGTGTGTTGGTTGGCTCCCAAGTCTGTTCTCGTTCAACAAATAGGCTCTGGCATGAAAGGCCTTGGAATTGGTTCAATTGGGATTGATTGGTCTACCATTTCGGCTTATCTTGGCAGCCCCCTTGCTAGTCCATGGTTTGCTACAGCCAATGTTGCCGTTGGTTTCTGCCTTGTTATGTATGTGATAACACCCCTCTCTTATTGGCTCAATCTTTACCGTGCCAAGAACTTCCCGATATTCTCCTGAAGACCTTTTCATGACTAACGGTGAAAGTTACGATATTTTGAGTATCGTGGACAATCACTTTCATCTCGATAGGAATGTCTATGCGAAGAATGGACCCGTAAATTTGAGTACTTTCTTTGCTATGACTTATGGTCTTGGATTTGCAACACTATCTGCTACACTTGTCCATGTCCTACTTTTCAGTGGAAGGTAATATATAAACACTTAAGAATATTGTTATGTGTTCAAAGTTGTTTCTTTAATGTTTTGATGTCTCATTTGTGCACCATCTCATGCAGTGACCTGTGGAAGCAAACCACAAGAGCTTTTGGAGGGAACAAGAAGATAGATATACACACAAAGCTGATGAAGAAGTACAAGTCAGTGCCCATGTGGTGGTTTTTGGTCATCCTTGTGGTTAATATCGCAGCTATACTCTTCGCTTGCCAACATTATAACGCGTCGCTTCAATTGCCTTGGTGGGGTGTGTTGCTGGCTTGTGCCATTGCCCTCTTCTTCACCCTCCCAATAGGTATCATTAGTGCCACCACAAACCAGGTAAGCAGAAAGCGAAACATGATTGAATGTGTTGGTTTTCTGGTGATATTCATTTAGGAGTTTCTTATGACTTATGCTTGAGTGCTTTGCATGTTTTTTTGCTGGTGTGCAGCAACCAGGATTGAACATAATTACAGAATATGTGATTGGTTACATGTACCCTGAGCGCCCAGTTGCCAACATGTGCTTCAAGGTGTACGGATATATTAGCATGACTCAAGCGCTAACCTTCCTTGCAGACTTTAAGCTTGGTCACTACATGAAGATTCCACCACGAGCGATGTTCATGGCTCAGGTCAGTTTTCCCTTTTTTCCAGGAAATCAAGTTCTATATGCAGATATGTTAATTTCAAATCTAAACAAAGATGGCATTTACAGGTGGTAGGAACAGTTTTAGCAGTACTCGTATACACAATAACTGCTTGGTGGCTGATGGGGGACATCCCCCATCTTTGCGATACGAAGATGTTACCTAGTGACAGCCCCTGGACTTGTCCAATGGACCGCGTGTTCTTCGATGCATCTGTCATCTGGGGTCTTGTTGGTCCTCGTAGGATTTTCGGGGATCTTGGCGAGTATGGGAAAATAAACTGGTTCTTCCTAGCTGGAGCCATCGCGCCTGTACTAGTCTGGCTTGCTCACAAGGCATTCCCTAGCCAGAAATGGATTGGCCTCATCCATATGCCCGTTCTCTTAGGCGCCACATCAATGATGCCCCCCGCTACTGCTGTAAACTTCACCAGCTGGATCTTCCTCGGATTCATCTCCGGTTTTGTTCTCTTCCGCTATAGACCAAACTGGTGGAAGCAGTACAACTACATCCTCTCCGGTGGCCTCGATGCTGGGACTGCTTTCATGACAGTACTGATGTTCCTCGCCCTCCAGTCGCAGAACATCAGCATCGAGTGGTGGGGAAACAGCGGAGAAGGCTGCCTCTTGGCTTCTTGCCCAACTGCAAGAGGCATCAAGGTTGATGGCTGCCCTGTTGTAGCATAAAGCTCTTTATCCTACTAAACATTTTCCTTGCTAAACTTATTCATAACTATTGTTTTCTTCCACTCTCTTTGTAAATAGTTTCTTCTTCTTCGGATTTGTTAATAATATTACTACTAGTTATGTTTATATTGATTTCTTTTCTCATTTTTCGTTTAGTTAATTTTGTTAGGATTCAATTCCATGCATTTTTTTTTTTTGTTTATCTGAATGTTGCAATCTCTCTCCATCATACTCATACTTCAAGAAAGCAAATAACTTGACTTGGAAGAAAAGTTATACAGATCGCAAAGAACAAGTAAACAACTTTATTTGAATTGATAACTAATCAACACTTAAAATGTTAATGTTCATCCAAAATAAGAAGACTGTTCATCAAGCACATTTAACCTGCCAAGTACTTTAGCAGCCAGAGATTTCATACCTCCACTACCTCTCTGTGTAATATCGACTAACGGCATCTGGGCAGAGCTTCCATATTTTTGCTTGACCTCAGCTACTTGAAAGACTTTCTCCAGAGCCCTCAATGTCTTTTCCTGCAACGTGGAAGATGGTGAACTCAAAAGTTTTATGATTGGAGGAATGGCCTTTGCTTCCAGAAGCACTATGCTACCCCTTTGCAGGTTTTCACCATCAATCAATGTCAAAAGTGCTTCCATAGAAGCTTCACAAACATTATGATCTGTCTCTGTGAGCATTTTCACTAGGGGGTTTAAAGCATTGGCCTCTAGGATGCAGAAGGATGACTGCACTGAACAAATGCCCGAGTGTGCAGGGCAGCCTGCTTCCCGTGCAGCCATGCAGCACGAGAAGACCCAGGGCTTCTTCACCGGCCTGCTCAATGCACTTGAACTTTCTGAAAACTGTTTAAGCGAAATGGCTGCCTTTTGTTTCGTCAAAGATGTTCCAGAAGCTAATAACTGTACCAGCACCGGAATGATGCCCACTTCAGCTACTCTCTTCTGCCATTCCTGATTTGTTGAGACAGTGAAACGACAAAGAGCTCCAACAGCATTCTCTATAATTGCCCTTTTGTATGATGCATCTCTGCTTTCATCCGTTAGACAAGCCAAAATAATTTGAAGCATCCCAGCATCTAGAAGCCACTTTGTCATTTGTGTGTCCTTGGGAAGATTACAGATAATACCCATCGAAGCAGCAATTTCTTCCATATCACTAGAAGTTTTGATGATCCCAAGCAGTGTCTCGATGCATCGCATTCCAACATGCTCCAAAAAGGGGCGGTCATCTCCATCTTGCGTCAAGCAATAGAACAACTTCACAGCATTTGCACGCACTGTGTGGTTATCTAGTTCACATAATTGAACCAATACTTGGACAGAAGAGAGCTGTTTATTAATAAACATTAGAATACAATTTACTAACCACATATACTAATGAAAAATGCAACTCGATGAATGTCAAGCTATAACAAAGATAATTACACATGACAAATTTGAATTAAATTAAGACAAAGTTGTTATGATTTCCATAAAGCAATTTCGAATTCGTTATTCTAGTAGTAGTAGGACAGCTTCCAAGATTGCATACCTGTCTCAACTTTGCTCTGACATTTGGACCTGAAGGAGACCGACATATTGCCTGAAAAGTTCGAAGAATATCCGTTTGGATGTCAGGTCCAGTCAAGGAAATAAGAGAAAACAGTTTGAAGATATCTTCCTCCGATTCTATGATTGAAATTTGTAGATGCTCAGCTTCTGGAGCACAAGTTGATACAGCAAGGTGCATGATTATGGTAGCTACTGGTTCACGCAAACTTGGAGAAGACAAACCATGGCGATAAAGAAGTTCAAATAGTGGTCCAAGGGCACAGTCTCTGATCATCTGCAGGCCATTTTGAGGTACACTAGAGAGGTTTTGAAGGGCCTTAACAGCAACAGTTTTCGTCTCTAAAGCGCCGTGAGAGAGCATTTGAAGAAGTGGGCCAAGTGCCCCTTCTCTAAACAAGGACATTTTATTGTTATCAGTCAGATCAACTTCCGACAAAGTCTCTGCCATGATCAATCTAACATGTTCTTGTCCTGAATCAGCAAGAGTGTCCTTAAAAGACAATAACTTATGACGAGAAACTCAACTTAAACACACATTGCATACAAACTTCAAGTTCTGACAAATATCCTAAACAAATCCCTGACATTAATACTACTAAAATTTTAGACAATACTGTAAACTATTTGGAGGCAAACAGTTGATCCTATTAGGCTTATTCTATTCAAATGCAGAAACACTTTTTACCGTAAAACTACATACCTGAAGAAAGAAGCTGTAGTAAAGGTTTAAAATAATTTGCTTTCGCCATTTCAATAACATTCTGATCAACTGAAGAAAGATTGTCTAAAAGCTCCTGTGCATCTTCTGAAGCATGAGGATCATTGCTATTTAACATGGTAACAATGAGACACATGCACCCCTGAACATTCCCAATGACATCTCTGACTGCATCAATTTTCGATAGTTGCAGAAGCAACTGCAATGCTAACTTACTTTCCCCAATTCGGCGTGCAAGAGAGCAAACGATGGATTCAAGTGCATGATCTGCTTTAGCAATTCTTTCCTGCCATATGGAAAAATTAGTCCGATGGAACAGAACATATAAACATTAAAATCATCCACTGCTTCTTTCAAAACACAAGTGAGCTTACACATATCATCAACAAATAGTAACACAACACTCTGTAGCTAGATTAGAGCTAATATGTGTAGCTTTAATGATTGTAAAAGGATGCGGACTTGAAAGGTACCTTATTGTCATTGCTGTCCTTTGCAAGGATGTAAAGGATGTCCAGAGAAATCGTTCTTATATCGCGATTTTTTGCACCAAGAAGTACTACAAGAACCGGTATGTAGTCTTCCATGATCACCCATTCACGATACAATTCTTGTTCCATGCACAGCTCCTTCAGCTTACTGAGGGACTGAAGCACTTCTTGTTCTTCACTAGACTGGATTTTGGTCTTAATGGAAACAATAATAATCATGTTGTTTCTCTCCTTCCATTCTTGAATTGATTTCTGAAGATTTTTATTCGGACGAAAAGACAAATTGTCCAAAGAAGTTAAAGTCAAAGGACAATCTCTTTTCCCTTCCGCAAAGTACTTTTCAATAGCACTTCTCTCAAACGTCCGACCAGAGGAGATTTCCACGGGATCCGTCATGACATCTAGAGTGATTGGACAATAAAATGACTTCAGCGGTTCCAATGGTTGCTTGCCAAGCGAATTCCTGATCATTGTATACCTCTTCAGTTTCTCCTCCGAAGATGTACAGGTAGTGGCATCAGCCTGTTCAAGCAACACAATAATCTGTTCCATCTTTTCCGTGTCTTCTATGTCCATTGATTGCAACCTCACATCATCCGTTTCATTCCTAAATTCTTCAAATTCCTTCTTCAAGGCTGACCAATCAGTAGAGGTACGAAACACCTCAGACATACAAGCATTCAAATTATTCGCATAATGTTGATCAACATTTCCCTCTTGTATTCCCAACTTGATTTTCTTCAAAATCTCTTCCTCCTCTAGAGCTGCAGAATACATAGCATCCATCATGTTCTTGCTCAACTGACCGATCTCATTACATACACTTGAACAAACACCTAAAGATTCCAAAGAAATGAGACTCAACCCTCGACCAATCTCCTTCGTGCTGCCCTCCAACTGCTCCACAATTTTCCGGTAATTCATCAAGAGATAGACCTTGTTTCGGTTGCTGCACTCAAGTGCCAGCTGCTTACCGACTTTAGTCTCGCGACTCAGTATCTCTAGAGCATCTCTCAAGTTTTTGAAGCTCTCTGAATCCAACTTTGACAACTCTTTCAGTATCAACACAAGCTCCCCCAAATAGTTTGAGAACTTGTCAAAATTTTCCCTCTGAATGAAGACTTCCTTGGCTGCATTTACAGTATCAGCTACCGCAACGACAATCTGGGAGATTACTTCAGACACCGGCAGGAAGGGTGCTCTTGTAATCATGTTCTCTCCCATCTTTTTACATCAGAGGTGAGATATCTACAAAATCAAGATCCTCAACTCTAATCGAATCTAAACCGAATTTCAAACTGTCCCTTTTGCACAACCAAAAAATTTGCAAAAAATCGACAGATCTCAAATTCAATTATTGAAACAAAATACCTGCACTTGATGCAATTCCAGAGAAAATCAAACACATATCCATCAACCATATTCATCAAAATCGTAAAGGTTTAAACATTTAACAAACAAACACACAGTTACTGCTAAAATTCTCTAATATTCAAGAATCACAAACTGAACCATAAATTGAGAACATTAATTCAATGTTGTTTCCAAATGTGCCATGACATTATCATAACAACATCAGCTGCCACAAACCAAAATCAAACCCCTCCTCTTGAAATAAATCAATGAAAACAAAATTCAGTTATCTTCTGCCACAAACACACACAATTCAACAGAATTACCTCCACATAATCTGATGATAACTAGAAGAGAAAATATTTCATTACAAGGACTAAAAGAACAAAAAAAACATGCAACATAGTACTATTCAAAATCTTTTCACTTTCTTTCTTTTCATATTTTTCCACTCTAACTTTCCCAGAAACCAAAAAGAGTTACAATATACAACTTTTAAATCAAATAAACATTTTCAACACGTCTTTATCTCAAATATACACCACCAGATACAATGAAACAAGAAAACAAAGACAGAGAGAGAAGCTGACCTGCATGCTAGTCAACAACTTCTGTTGCATTCTGTGTGGTCCATTTTCTGGGAAAATGAAACTTTCCCAGGAACTTCAAGCATGGAAACTGTAGTATTTTCTAGCAAAGGTAGCTAAATAGTCTCAAAAGGTTGGAACTATTAGCTACATGACCAAGGTGGTTGTTGTATGAATCGTAAAGAAAATTGCAAAAATACGCTGGAGGTTTGACATAATTGCAACAAGGTAAGCTAAGACGTGTTTTTTGGTCTTAGTACCCCTAGGGTCTTGGTTTGACCAAGTAAGACTAATAAGAAGTCCAGATTGATTTATGTTTTTTAATATAATAATAAAAATAAATGAATAGAGTATAATAAATTTATTAAATAATATTAATTTAAGCTTTGAAAATTTCAAGGAGAAAAATAACACTTCTTTTATTGTCTTCTATTTAAAGTCAATGTCATTTGTTATAAGGTAAGTTTTATACTGTTAAGATTTTTAAAGTTTTTATTAATAATTGCATTGAAAAAAATAATCTATTTTGAAGTTTATTAGGTAATTTTTTTTTTTGTTAACTTTATTGTTAAAACTATTATAAAATATAAAAGTAGTATGTATAAGCTTGGCAAATTCTATATGTTGTGAATTTATATAATAACAAAAATATATGTAAAAATAAAAATATATTAGTTTCTATTTGGTATTGAAACCAAAATAATAATTTATACAAATGTTTGGAGTTAAATATGAAAAAGCATTTTTATAGTTATATTTAACACAAAATAATTATTTTTTAAGAAAAGATAAAATTATTATTATTTTTTTTTAAATTCTCAATATAGAGAATTTATGTTTCTAAATATTAAAATTGAAAAAATAATTGTAATAAAATAAATTTATAAGCAATTAGGGTCAAGGGTGTCTTTATATTAAATTGATAATAATGATTTAGTTTTTTAAAAGATTAATTTGACTTCAAAATAGATTATTTCAAAACGACTTTATAAAATAACTTTCTCTTTTTTTTTTTGTAAATAATTACTATTAATTTAACTTGAAGTATCAAAAAATATTTTTTTAAATTTAGAACAAACACATATTTTGTACCAAAATTATTAAATAAACATAAAAGCATTCTTCTTATTAAAACAATGTAGGTGTCATTCAAACTTACAAAAACAACAGTCCATAACATCGAATCTCATAAAACAATGAAAAAAATTTGTCAAAACATTAAATTGATGGAAAATATGGGTAAAGAAGTCTAGTGATTAAGTTTTCATGGCACCTAATGTCAAAATCATGGCCCCCACAAAAAAAAGGGGAAAAAAAAAAGGAGAGAAATAGAGGGCTATATAGTTGTTGCAAACCAGCTCAATTTTTATTTCTTTTATTTATTTTTTTAATTGTATTAATCTCAAATAAAATGATGCGAAAAAGTGTATAATACCCTTTCAATCAATAGTTTCATTTGTGTGTAATTACTATTAATATCAAGGATGTCTACGTAATTTGCCAACTATTACATGATTTGATAATTATTTACGCGGAGACCAAGAGAGTCAACAATACCGTCAAACACGTGTGAACGTGGATTTTTTTTTTTATTATTATTATTAATAAACATGGAGTTTATATTTTATTTTGTTAAATCAAAATAGCATTTAATAGGATGTTCTTAGAATTGAATTTTCAAATTTCATTTTCGATACAGTTGTAAAGTCTAGCTCCAAAAAGAAGTTATGTAAAAAAGAAATGGTCAAGTCTAAACTTTGAACAAAATTATACACGTAAAATGGGTCATTTTCGATGTGATATTGATTTACATCGGTGTAAATTATAATTTGTATTAGAGTGAGTTAATAAGCACAATTTCTATGGATATATGATCATGTCCCCATGAGTGAATTTATAATACAACTTTAAGCACTTGTAATAATTTTTTAAAAAAAACTTTTTAATGTGATTTTTTACATGAATGATTCAAAGAATGAAATGCACTTATGAAAAACGAAATTGAAAATTTTGTAGGTTGATTAAAAGTTTTTAATATATATATTTAAAAAAATCACATTAAATGCATTTTATTCTTTAAATCATTCATATAAAAATGACATTAAAATTAATATATATATATATATATATATATATATATTACAAGTGCTTAAAGTTGTATTATAAAAGTCCTCATTGAATATTTATAAATAGGGTGTAAATATTGTCACCAAAAAAAAAAAAAAGATTTATACATCCAAATTGTAAGTACACACATCATTAAAAATTTTAAAATCAATTCTACTAGAAGCATCCAATCTAATACCAAAGCTAACCTTATAAAAGTAAATTAATTTATTTAGCTTAATCCTAACTAATCACATTTCTTTTTCCTTCTCTTTTTTTTTTTCCTTCGCACTTCAAAAAAAAAAAATGAACTCCTCTCATTTTTTCCCTTTATTTTATCGATAATTTAATCCTTACTAATCATATTTTTTAAGATCAATTTGTAAGTTTTGGATCACCAATTTCATTATTATTTTAGTTCATAAGACTCGTATATAGTATGGACTACTTCCCAAAAAAAAAAAAAAAAAAAAGAATTGTATATATTATACTCATTAGTCAAATTTGATTAGTCAATACAAATGCAAGTGTGATAATTTTTTTCCTTTTATATTGTTGAAAAAATCAATCCTAAATTAAACCACAAATAAAAAAATAAAATATTTTTAGAACAAGAATATATATCAATTTATCAAGTTAATTTTGAGTCCTTTACTATAATGATTAATGGTTTTGCAACCAATCGAGTAAGAAGAAAACAAGTTCTTACAATTATAGTCTCCCCATTTGTTTTTGTTTTTTAACTTTCTTTTAGAAAAATAAAAAAATTGTCATGTTCAATTATATGGAAAGTATTTTAATTAAGTTATTTTAATCAAGTTGTCCATAATGGTCATTTTATTTTAGGCTATTTTTGTAATAAATTTCTAAAATAAAATTTGGGTGTGTAAATCATAATTTTGGGTGGCAATATTTGTACTCTTATAAACACTTTTTTTTTTCCCCTTTTTAATTTTTGGTAATATGGAGCCCAACCTCTCTAGACCAAAACAGAAATTAATTCCTTATTCGTTTAATTTTTTTTAATAAAATATAAATTACTCTCTGAAATTACTACTTTGGTTATTTTAATTTTCAAATTATTATATTTTTCTATTATGATCCTTCCAAGAAAAATGCTAGCCTTGCCTTGTTTGAGTGTGACTAATTTCAAAATTATGTCACTACGTAGACATATATGGAGTCTAGCTTCCCAGTTCCCACAGAGTTCATGGGGGTTTCTAGAGGTGCACCCTCAATAGGAAATTTGACAACTCCTTGTGGAAAAAATGATCCTGACCAAATACAAAGTTTTGGTGAAGAAAGTTTTCTATTTCTTGTAGAAGATGATTTTTCAAATTAAGTTTTGGTGAAGAAAGTTTTCTATTTTTTGTAGAAGATGATTTTTCAAATTAATCAGGAGTATTAGCTATACCTATGGGCTAGTATAAATACCCATTGTATTGGCTAGTATAAATTCCCAAACCATGTAAAAAATCTTTCATCCCTTTATCTTCCATTTTTATGTGTTTTGCATTGTTCGTATTCTCGTCATCATACCTCAGACTATATAACAGAATAAATAATTTATTTTGATGATGCAAATAAATCTTTGAAAATTAAAAATTGTTTTCCCATTATTAAATGGAAAACACATGTTAAGTATATGAATGACGTGAAATGATATTCATCATCTTAAGAAATTATATGGTATGCAACTAATTTTTTGGATGATTTCAAAGAAAATAATAAAATCATATCATTCTAATATACTAACTTGGATGATTGTTCTTGTAGAATAATTTATGGCATCAAATAAATCATCCAAAATATATTGAAATCATAAAAAACAATTTGGTTAAAATATATAACTCCCTCTAAGTGAAACTGGAAAAATCATATTATCAAGTTAAAAATAATGCTCGAGTTTTATATAGATCCTCATCATTAAAACAATGGACTCTTGAAGAGTTAATGTCTCTTAATTGTCAAAGTCCTAAAAGAGACAAAGTCCCTTAAAGGTAAATAAATAAATAAATATCTATCCTCTATAAGACCATTGGATTAAAATTTTAATTGTCCCTATAGAGGAATATGCATATCAAAAGAAAAGAGAGAATCATTCTTTAGAAGAGATTTTTGTATAAAAAGGCATGTGTAACAACATATCAAAGGTTTTACAATATTAGCCCTTGGAAAGCACATGAAATATGAAATTCAATGTAAATATTATTAATATAGAAATCAAAATTATATTCAGCTCTGCATACTATGGAATACGATAAAGGTTTTAAGCTATATATTTATATATATAGAGAGAGAGACTATGATCACTTATTTCCTCATAATTTAAGTAGTTGTGTGTCGCTTTATCCACTAAGGTGGTGTTCGACTCATCATACATATTTTACAAGCATATGTTGAGAGTTTTCTCTTCTTATTATAAAAGTAATTGTAGGGTAAAAATCTGACCGCAAGTAATAATTGATCTTTGTGCACATGACGGATTTCTGGTAATCTCTGTTGGTCTCACCAAACTAGTGTTACCTTTTAAAGCAAAAGGACTATAATCCTACTTTTGATTTCAAATGCAAAAGTTAAGTAAAAGTGATTAGGAAACCTCTAATACAGTTATGCTTTCTTTTGTGCCGAATTAATGTCATAGATTTAGTTTCTAATTAACAAATAAGTATGTCTTTGGGAAAATTATGTGTATAGATGGAAGACTAACAGATGCCCAAGAAGCTTGAGGGTCTGTTTGGTAGAGCTTTATTAAGTAGAATTTTTAGAAGTATTTCTTTTGAAAATAAATTTTTTACATGTTTTAAAAGAAGATATTAGTCATTTGGTTATCAATTAAAAGAACTCTTTTAAAATGTTGATTGTTTGGTTACACTAATTTTAAAAGCTCTTCTACGTCAAAAGATTATTAAGAAGGACATTAAAAAAAGTAACATATCTATTAATAACAATATTTGAGAATAAATTATTTTTTATAATTAAAAATTATAATATATTATAAATGAGTATGAAAGCATGAGTTTCGAAGTAAAAAAATAGAAACTCTAAACATAACAAAGTGTTTATGCATGTGCATAAAATATAATATTCAAAGTTAAATAAAAAAATTCAAATGAAAAAAGAAAAATTGAAAAACACGTGAAATATTTTGAAAACTTGCTGGTTAATTTAGCACTTTTGTTGAAATGAACACATTGAGAAAAGTGGAGTGTTAACAAATTAAAGAAAGAGTTTATAAGGTTTTAAGTTGAAAGGGTAGAATAAAATTAATAAGACATAATAGGATCATGCTAGACATTTTAATATTTTTTAAAAACTCAAAAAGATCTACTTAGAAAAACCTAAAATTTGAGTTTCTCCTAATAAATATATTTTCACTTTTCTAATTGTCCAAAAATATACTGGATTGACAAACAAATGACACAAAATGAATTCAAAAGAGTATTTAAAATTAAAAAACACTCTTTTATCTAATAGAGCAGCTCTACCCAACATCATTAAAAGTATATTCGGTATGACTTTTCTATAGCTATTTTAATGTCAGAAGATTTTTTGAATTATTTTTTATTGTTTGGCATCATTGAAAAAGAGATTTTTAATATTAAAAAAAAAAAAATCTATTTTAGGTCAATTAGGAGAAGCATAAATTTTAAGTTTCTCCAATAAACTCTTTTTTATTTTTTATTTTTCAAAATCAAATTTTCTTAAATGCCCTTATTTTAAAAATTTCAACATGTTCCTTTGAAAAAAAAAAAACTCAGGTTTCTTAAATATCTCTTTTTTTTTTTTTTTTTGTAATTCTTTCAATCATCAATTAATTTAAAAACACATGCTTTTTTTTTGAAAAAAAAAAACTAAAATATATATTTCTTACAACCAAACAACATTTAACTTTTTGTTAGAAATTCTATTTAGTGAAAACTCTACTCCAAAAGATCTACTCATAAAGTCTTTACTTAAACAAGTCATATTCAACACACCTTAACACTACCAGAATTAGGACAAGGTAGAAAAGCCCATAAACCATTGAACTGAACCGGATCAAACCAATCTCATGGTTTCAGTTTGCTTCTTGAATTTCTTTTTTTTTTAAAAAAAAAACCGTATGATTTTATTTTTACAAAATCACATGGTCTAGTTCGATTTATGGTCTAAGTTCATTAAAGTACAAACCAAACCACAAACCAAATCCAAGAAGACATATTATATATGCGACTATATGTTACATCCAATATTTTAATTTAAAATGATACATATGATATAAATTGTATTTAGTACTTAATAGACCTTATATATTTAATTAAAATGAACCCAACATTTTATATAAATTCTAAATTGCATAATTACTAAGCCCAAATTAAATCCATATTAGACCTAACCAAACCGGACTGGACCAATTTAATTTGGTTTGGTTTGGTCTAGGGAAAAAAAAAAAGAATTGGTTCAAATTAGTCCTATATTTTTGGAGACTGAAATTTTTTGTTTGGTCTGGTTCTAGTTAAATAAGACCAAACCGGCTCATACCCAGCCCTAACAAAAATTTATTATACACACACCAAAGGCAAACAACCATTATTAATATTGCCTCAATATGCCTCACTGATTTCAACTTTCATAAATATAGTCTTCTTTGTTTTCAATTAACCAACCTCCTTGTTAATTACAAGAATCCTTTTTTTTTTTTTAAATGTTTGGATCAAAAGTTTATTAGAATCTATCTCAAAAACTTTTTAAGGTTGAAGTTACAGATTAACTGGAATTTGCCTAAGTCTCATATAGCAGTCAAAATAGTGATTCTCACAAACAAATAAGATAGCTCCAATGTCTTCACTCTCACAAACTAGAAGATAGCTGGTGTTTGGGTTTAGGACACATTGCTAGTGTCAAAAGTGAAGTTAATAAAATATAATAAGGTCATACTAAACATTTTAATAATTTTAAAAAAGCTTAAAAAATCTACTTAAAAAAACTTAAAATTTGAGTTTCTTTTAATAAAAATATTTCAATATTTCTAATAAAAAAAAAAAAAAAAAAAAAGGAGCTCGATTGACAACCAAATGAAACAACATGAAAAAGGGCTTTTAAAATTAAAAAAGCTGTTTTAGCTAATAGAGCAACTTTACCAAATATCACTAAACGTATGTTTGATATGACTTTTCACAGCTATTTTAATGTCAGAAGCTTTTTTGAATTATTTTTGATTATTTGGCATCATTGGAAAATGGATTTTTTAATATTGAAAAAACTATTTTAGGTCAAGTAGGAGGAGCTCATATTTTAAGTTTCTCCAACAAGCTCTTTTTAAATTTTTTGTTAAAATAAGATCAAATTGTCTTAAATGCCCTTATTTTATAAATTTCAATATATTCCTTTATTCCTTCGAGAAATAAGTCTTAGGCACGCACGCACGCCTACAAAAACCACCCCCATCCCCTGCCTGGCGCCCTCCCCACTCCTCCTTCACCCCCCTTACCCCCCAAAACATGCACACACAATATTAAACTTTTTGTTAGATGTTCTATTCACTGTTGTAAAGCTCGATAAGTAGTTTCAACTACTCACGAAGAACTAGGTTGGCAGGGTTTGGCCAATCCAAAAACCCCTTGGCCTAACTCGGATGACTTGAGTCATAGAGCACACAACAAACTAGAGACAAAGAGAATGGAGAGCACCATTTTCAGACCTTAACCCGTCGAACCTCAATTGCTTTTATTGTTGTTGACTTGCTGCTGCCACCACCATTTTTTCCCTCGCCATTACGTCACCACGACAAAGCTTGAAAAACAAAGATATAAAAAGAGGTTTTCGATTCTCTTAGGGAACCAAGAAGAAGGAAAAAAAACCCAAAGATAATTAGAGTCATCTTCTCTTAGAGAAAAAAAAAATGGTTTGATAATGTTTTCTTGAGAAAAAGAGATGTTTTGGCTATTGTGTTGGTTTTCTATAGAGAGAGAATGTGAGAGAGATGCTAGTTTTGACTTTTGATGGCTTTATATATGGTCGGATTAGGGTTTGACTAGTTTATTTGTGTTTAGGCTGCCTATTGTGTTAGTTGTTGGGTTGTTCCAATAAAACTATTTGGCTTTGTTGGATTTTCTATCTGTGTTTGGGTTGTTGTGTTGGTCTAACATTGTGTTTAGGCTATTGTGTTGGTTTGAAAATGTTTTCTTTTTCTATCTGTGTTTGGGTTGTTGTGTTGGTCTAACATTGTGTTGGTTTGAAAAGGTTTTCTTTTTCTAGTTTTTGGTTTTGGCTTCCTACTCTCATTCTTTTTATTTTTTTGTCAAATGGAGTATTTACTGAGTAGTCGAGTAATAACAACTTACTGGATCACTGATCGAGTAACAAATAGCAAATTCTAAAACATTGGTTCTATTTAAAGAAAACCCTACTCCAAAATATTTACTCGTAAAAACTTTACTTGAAAAGCCATATTACAAACCCTAACACTACTATAATTTATTATGCACACCATAGGTTAACAACCTCTATTAATATTGCAAAATTTGTCTTACTAATTTCAACTTTCATAAATATAGTCTCTTTTGTATTTAATTAACGAACCTCCTTGTTAGTTACAAGAACATATATATATATATATATATATATATTTTTTAAATGTTTGAATCAACAGTTTATTAGAACCTACCTCAAAAACCCTTTTAAGGTTGAATTAAAATTAAAGATTAATTGGGATCTGTCTAATGCTCATGTAGTAGTTAGAATATTAACTCTCACAGCAGAGAAGATAGCTAGCTTCAATGTCTTCACTCTCACAAACTAGAAGATAGCTGGTGTTGGGGGTTTTAGGACATATTGCTAGTATTGGGGGTTTGTTAGGACATATGCCTAAAACTCACACAAATCTATTGACTCTCTTGTCCCTTACAAATTAACTAGAAGATTTCTAGTGTCAGAACGCCTAAATCTCGCATTACAACTGAGGATATCGACTCTTTTAAACGAAAAGACAAAAACTCTCCTAAGTAAAAAGAAAACTCCCCACACACTTTTATAAGAAATGAGTGACTTGAATTTCCTTCACCAAAATAGAAAGAAGATTCATATACTAACTCAACTAAATGTTTACATGCACCAAAAGAAAATGGTTGAATACTTTAAAAAACGATGTTACTAAGAAACATTACCATTTCCAATTGAAACCATTGAAAATTTTCATGGATGTGGATCGAGCGGTAATGTTCCAACATTAATTTCTTACAGTACATGTCATATTCATCAACCATTTATTTCAGCAGAGTTTTCAACAAATTTCAACAAAGATTTCATATAACTTCGAAGATATTAAGAGATGAAAACTATTAAAACTAACACTAAACAACTGACCATTTGTTTGAGTAGTAATAAAGAACTGAGTTGAGTTTGATTTTGGAGTTTGGAGTTGCAACATAACAAAAAATTTCAAGATCCCGAAATTAAGTTGTCCTACTACAATTTCAAACAAAACTTTGTCACCTGAATCATGTTGAATGCAGAAAATTTTGATGGACCACAGCATTCATGTAAATGTTAAATGGATACTTGCTGCAAATTAGGCAAGTAATAAATATTTGTCATAAAAAGAAGAAAAATCAAATGGAAGAGACCCATGAGGTTCCCAGAAAATAAAGATCTAAGATATATATAAACCCTAATCTTGAAGATCAAAGAGCATTTGATTCATAAATCGTAAATAGTTTTCTAAAAATTATATAGATCGAAACAATCTGAAGCGGGGTTTTTGGATACATCAACTTAACAACAATTTTTTTTCTTTTCACAATCAAAACACCAACCATATACATAATTAAGATCAATTCAAAAACCAAATATTAAGAATACAAATGAAAAAGTGAAAAATATATATGTCTATACAGGAGTGATATTGAAGGATCTATATATGCATATTTCTATACATATGAGAGATTTTGGAGAAATCCATCATCTTGGTGATGAGAGAGGTTCATCACCATTTTGAAGGATCTATATGCATGTACATGTCTATACATATCTGCACATAAAGAAGCATACAGGAGTGATATTGATTCGGCTCATCTGGAAATTGAGTCCTTTTAAGTGCTTTTGATGCAAAAAAATCCAACTACTAGAAGAAGATGAGCCGAAGCAATATCACACCTTGTCTACTTCTTCAAAAGAAAAAAGGGCTTCCTAGGAGAAGCTGCTTTCAGCTTGGTTTCCTTTCCATGGAACGGCTTCTTCTCTATAAATAGAAGGAAGAAAACCAAGGGTTTTTAAGTCTTTTTAATGTGGAACAGAAGATAACATATAATATCACTATAAGTATATAATATTGGAGAACATTAATATAATTTTTTATCAAGATGATTTGGTAATCTAGATTTAAGAATCCCACTAGCTAGTAATCTTTTTCTATTTTTTGACACATTTACAGGTCGGGATGGTTTTATTTTTATTTATCTTTTTTGGCTTTTAAGCAAGGACAAGTAACAAAAGCATATATGACATTTCTATGATGTCGCAGAGAGGCAAATGTCATGGTCGGTGAATCATATGGTAAAAAATGCAGTATTAATTGATTGGATTTTGATGTTCTTCTCATCTAAACTTTACTAGTATTAAACTATTAATACCTTAGATTATCTTAAATAACTTTCGTTTAGGTCTTTCTCATTGTAACAAAATTTTAAGTTATTGACCTTAATGATCACCGAATTTTTTATCAAAATTGTTAATAATTTTTAGGTTCTCATCTCTGGATTTTTTAACCATGCTATATGGTATTTAATACCTTATATTGAATACCATATAACATGGTTATGCCTGTTCTAATTGTAACAATTTAGGTTTTTGAATCTTATATATGATTATTAAATCTTGTATCAGATTAGCTCATTAATAAATCTCAATTTCTCATGTCTTGATTATTGACTATATGATACGATAGAAGACGTGTTTGTCTATTTGTTGTTTTCACTTTACATGCATACACATGGATTTCTTTTTTCCTAACACTAAAAAATGAGTGAGATTGGAAAATAAAATTAACTTAAAAACTGAATTGAATTTCTTTAATACTTCCATAAACTATTGTTAGTTTGCGTAGAAGCAATAGTTATTAAAAATAGTTCACGAAAATAGTTCACAAAAAATGCGAACTAAAACTATTGTTCTTACACGAATTAACAATAATTTATAAGAGTGTTAAAAAAAATTCAATTCATTTTTTCAATGTTATTTTTTAAACTCATGTTTTTTTATTTTTTTTACGCTATTTGTAAGAATTTTCTCTTCAATTTAATATCTTATATATAATATACTATCATTGAATTTTTTTTAACATATTAATTAATTTTCAGATCTAGTGTTCATGACCTAACTATTAGGATTTTCACTTTTTAAGTGGTGAAAGTTCATTCATTTTATGAATAGATTTTAGGAGCTTCCTCTAAGGTTTAGTAAAAATACAAACTCATCCCATGATTTTAGACTTTGTTGACAATTAGCTCTCTTGCAAGGACCATCTTTGACAGATTTTGTCATACAGTAAAAATGTTAGAAACGAATTTTGAAATATAGGATAGTTTCTTATGAACTTTGAAAGCAACAGAAATTTTTACATAGTTATATTCAAATTCTAAAAAAAATTATTGTTGGTATTTTTAGTTTTTTAACTGGTGAGAGAATAATATTAATACAATCAATTAAACAATTGGTTTGAGTGAAAACTAACACAATTAAGATTAAAAAAAATTTACATAATCCACACACGCAATTAAAATACAAAGCAAATTCACTTGGTTGAGTTTGTGATATCTAATATGACTAGAAGTCATAAGTTTGATATGATAATTCGAATTATCAAATTCCATGATGATCAAATGTATTAAACAAGAAGATAAAATTGCTATAACGTAATTGTGCAAAACATAAATTAATTAAGGTACAAATAAAGGTGATTAATAGTAGATTGGATTGTGGTCTGGTTGTTAGACCATCAATCACCCTTTGACTTTACAAAGACGAAGGGTTATATACCCAAAAAGTTTCACAATATTATGGGCATTCTCCTTCCCCACCTTTTGTAGGTTGTCCCTCTTGTTCCTGAAAGTTAATTCTTGAGCCGCGTCACAATATTTCATGATTGCCGATCGTGATTGTACTTTAGATTGCTCCTAGTTATTAAGACAAATAAATAAATAAAACTGATTAATAAATGGAAAACATAAAGGTCCCTGGACCATTACCTAATTTTAATTAATAAATTACAGGCTCAAACTGGAAAGCATTACGGGGCTAGACCCAAAGTTGTGGATAGTGTTATAGGTATAGTATTTTTTTAAAGCAAATTAAATCCTTACTCATTATCCAATGCTTTAGATATCATGTGATTAAATTCCAGTCTCTCTCATAAGTCAGTTGTAGTCTGAAAGAATCTTTCCTATCCCTTTGATTAAAATATGATGCTTTTTAAATAAACAAATGCATTATAGTATTGGTTACCAAATTATGATGGCATTATAAATTCATCATTGATGTTTTTCTATATGTAAATTCATTGAAAACTTCCTAGAATTCGTTCAAGGCATTTCTTAATATTATCCAAATTTTGAATATAAAAATAATCGACCAAGAAATAATTAAAAAAATTGTTGGATATAATATTTTAGTCAAACTTGAAAATAAGTTGTTAACAGTGGATATATATATATATATATATATTTCATCTATGAAGTCGGCATGATTGTAAGCAAACCTTACTTATTTTTTCTAATGGTTAGAGATCTTCAAAAAGGTTTTTGGTAAATTAATGAATTCTTAAAAGAATCTTATAACGATTTTTTTTTTTTTTTTTATAATATCAAAATTAAAATAAATTTAAAACTAGTTTCAAACTATAAAAATAAATTTCGTTTAACGCTAGTTTTATTCACAAGTAAGTTTATAGCGTATGAATAACGAAAAGCTTTTACGTGCAGGAATCGACTAATGGGTGGTGCTAAAAAATTATTTTTATATTTCAATGTTAATTTTAATATTTATAACACTTTAATATTATTTTAAATGATTTTCACTGTTATAATAATAACTTCCAAATTTTAATAGAAATTTTTAACGAATTTTAAAATTAATAGCTTAAACTGGTATAATGTAGCCAACCCTTAACAAGAAATGTTAATGAATTAATTGTACAACTCAAAACTTTAGATCACATCTTAAAAGACAGCAAGAATCTTCTTTTGCTGCTTGGGAAATTCAAAGGTTCCAACAATGAACAGTTGACTCGATCTAGAAAGCTAAGCTGGCTAGCATGCATGAATTATTTTGGACCAATCATTATATTTTATAGGTTAAAGGTTTTGGATTCTGGAAAATTTAGATATGAAGAAAATTCACTAGAGATGTTTTCAAGCCCGTATCAATAACTTTGTCAATAATCTTGATTGGTAGGTCTTTTAATTTACACTAATGGTAATTTGAATCATGTAAGATATTAAGAGGCCTTAACTGTTTCGGCATTTTGATATAATTCTTTGTGCTTGTATAAAATTTGTGTATTGGCAAAGAAAGTATGAGCTGAAATCATAAATTTATTAATATAGGTGTAACAGACCTACTTTTTTTCTTTTTTTTTTTTTTTTGACATAATACACATTACAAATACATTTATTATTCTCAGGCTCTATCGATTAGGACACTAAAATATAGTCTGGATCTAGACTCCTAGAAACGGAAGAGACAACCTACTCGAGCTCCCAAAAATAGGAGAGACATCCACAAACCTACATGGATAGATTCAGTTCGAACCTTGGACCAAGTTCAAGACGAGCAACATCTAAGGGGATAAATGCCACTATACTGCACCATCAATTGGAAGTGACTTACTATGAACCATCTTAATTTGGTTAAAATCAATTAATTTCATCAATTTAATTTATATTTTTATATAAAACATAAAAAGTTGCTCCAAATATTTTAAGATAAGCTAATAAGATCATTCTGCCCAAGTGCCTATCATTTGGAATCTCAATTCAACTAATAAATAAACTTAAGCAAGCACTAGCAGCCACAACCACTAAGAGCTGTCGTTTGGAGTTTCTAGACTTGGTAAAAGTTGGTGAAAAAGGCTTAGCTTGATTTGTCTTTGAATGGTGCAAGTTAATTCCATTTTTAAAATAGAACAGATTCCTAACAAAGAGCCGACACAATATAATATAATTTACCACTTTAATTTATAATCACCGGCTCTCATCAATTACGTGTCAAAGTGAGATTTCCTCATTTGTTAAAAAGAAAACAAAAAAGAAGTGACATTTCCTTAATTATTGAGTTGTAGTGTTTTTGTCTAGAGTAAACAATTTATGTGCATGAAACGACTCGTGGTTGAGTTAGTTCTGACACATCACATTCTTAGTATTTAGTATATATGGTTATGTACTGCTTCATTCACCATAATAGTGAGAACCAGATTTTTACTGAGCCAATTTGTAAGTTTGTATGAATAAATTTTTCCTCTTATTATGAAAATAAATATCTAAGCCTTGTAAGTGTTATAAATTTCGATAGGTTCTAACAGATTTCTAACTTATTCGGTATCAGTTTAAAAAAAAAAAAATAGAGAATATATATCTGAGCCTTGCAAGTAGTTAATGATTTTAATAGATCTCGATAAACCTATAACTTATTCAAAGTTAACTCTTAGGGGAAAAAAAAAATTAGTTGGGTATCTTCTTGTTAGTACTAATAATGAGGTTAATTCAAATTCTATCATATTTAAAATAAAAAATATGTGAGATTTATACCACATGAGTAGATATCCAAGCCCAACTTATAGTATCTGATTTAAACAAGTTTTGCCACTTGTAGTGTCTGATCTAAACAACTTTGATCTAACTCATATTGATTAATTTATTTAATTTCCTTTTTCAAAAAAGAGTTGCGCAAATATAAATATTACAAAGTGGTCCCTTTTAATCAGTAAATTTTTGTGGATTTAGTAACACTTCCATTTGAATTTCTAAAATCCTTATTCATCACTCCTTTTACTTGCTTCTGCTATTATAAAATAAAAAGGAAGAAAAAGAAAAGAAAACGGAAGGTGTTGCTTCAGTTAGTGCAAACATGGGAGAACTGATTGATGGGTCAAGCAGTATGATGCCATTTGTGCATCATATTATTGACCATTATATCAATAAAATTATATCATGTATGTATTTATATATGAATTTAAATAGAGAATTTCCATAATTAATTATTATAGAGGGTCGAATTCTGCAGATAGTAATATAGAGATTCGACTCTATAATCAATATCAATGGACCTAACAACTTACAAAAGGTTGCATGAAATGGACAGATTACCTTGACATCAAGGTGGTATTCATCTATCTCTTTGTTTTGCTCCCTTTTATAAGTAAGGAAAGAGCCATTGTAGACGTGTAATAGCAGTTGGGATCAAGGGAGCTGTTCCTTTGATCCCTACCTCTACATCAATGGAGAGATCTCATTAAACTGGTCAATACCTTCTTTATTGTGGCGTTAGCTGTCTTGAGATCCCCTCTTCAATGGTCAAACCTCTTATTAAAGAGGCTTGAGTTGTTCACATGTTGCATTAAGTCATGAGCTTTTAGGTTCTAGGCTTCACTTGGCCGGATCATTTATTGGCCCAAACTTGGATTGCTGCAGTGGGCCTTTCCATTTATTTGCCAACTAGACCTGTATTGGGTTGATTTTTACCATTACAATTGTTTTGCCCCAAAGCAAGATACATGAATAAAATATTAAAATTAAAAAGGAAAAGTAGATAAACCAAGAATTCTCTATTTTATAATTTACATTTTCAATGAAATCTGTTTTTACAAAAATGTTGATAGAGTTTCCTTAGTTTTTAGAATTTCCTAAAACTATATTTCACCTACATTTACAATAAAGTCCACAAATAGCCTCCATCATAAATTGAGACTCCATCTCTTACAAAATGTTCACTAAACATTTCGAATACCACATGTACAACACAAGGCACATTTATCTTTATATTTATATTATTAATGATTCCAATTTGAATATTTATTTCTATTCTTATTAGGAGTGGTTGAGTACTTCCCTCGACCCTAAAAAATTAAGAGTTTGAGTCTCACATTTGTTCTATTAAAACAAAATGTTTGGGTGTGAGTCTCCTCTTAGAAGGAGTTGTCATCTCCCTATTGTGAAAGTAGTAATATGGACTGCATTATCTATGATCGATCTCGGTAGGTATCGACAATCCTTTGAACTCCATAAGGTGTCAGTATTCCAATATATATATATATATATATATATATATATATGCACTTCTTTATATCTACATCAAAAGATAAGATTATACAATTAGTTATTTATCTTCACAACTTTTAAATAAAAGTCTCTATTTTGCAGAAACACAAATTGATTAATCTACCATTGTAAACTGAGAGAAAAATGAGGGATGAACTTATAAAACTGAGTAAGGATTATTCTAAATTCTACACACACATATATATATATATATATATATTTATTCTTTAATATAAATAATATCTCAAATACAAACATGGATAAACAAATATCACTTTTTCCAATGTGGTGCATATTACAAATCAGCAATGATTTTTATCAAAAATCATCCATAATGTTTTGCATATTTTTTTCTCAAATCAAGTCAACTCACTTCCATATCAAAGAACAGATAAGAATATTTTAATTAACAAGCAATGGATCTATAAATTCCTTCCATAAACAAATACCATAATACAGAGGGTACTGACAAACAAACATCACAATAAAAGAGTGCTACCTATCATTTGATATCTCTATATATATATATATATATATATATATCCTTGCCAATGTTGGAAAATAAGGTTGTGGTGCTGCTAAAAAGTATTAAAGGATGTGGTAACAAACGGAGAAAAATTGTTGAAAGAGTTGATGAGCGGTTGCTTTGTGCTATCTTAACTATTTGAGCCTGTCTTGGAACGCTTGGATTTGTATTCGCTTGATCCAACCGAGGTTGATGTTTTTTTGGAGTTGGAGGTTGGAGAGTACTGACTAATGAGCTAATCTTCTGCTTGGAAACAAAAATGTACAATCTCATGGCTCATGGGTTAATTTTGTAGTAATGATGTTAAAAGCGATTTGGTTTGAATTAGAAATGAGAGTGAGCACTCTAAGCAAAAGTATAATAATGCTGTTGGATTGTTGGATTGTGGGGTGCCTATAATCGAGTCTGAGTTGACAGATGATGAGCTAGGCAGTGCAATGAAAGGGGCAATCTCCTGTGATGGATACACGAATGTCCAATAATATTGGAGTAATATTAAATTGCTCAAAATTTTTTTATCCAAATTCATATTTGAATCATATGATAAGTGAGTTATTAATAATTTATAAATTATAAGATGATGTGATAGTTAATACAATGTTGACAATTTAAATGACACGTCATTTTGATAAAAAAATTTAAAAAATTTAAAAGCCTAGCATTACTTATAATATTAATATTAGCTATTCTGGAGAGGTTTTGTTCGAAGATTGACATCGATCGATTGCTTCTGATGGATAACCTTTGCTCTGCATTCTTGTTTTAAACATCACATAGAATGAATGATGTAGCCTATTTTGGTGCAAGGATAGGATCCTGGAGGTAGCTGAAGAAGATGACTTCATTTTGGTGCAAAGAGGCTGTTATGTATAACTTATTTTGTCTGTTGTTGTCGATCTTTCTTCGTTTTATGTTTAGGTTTATTGTGTTCAGTTCACTTGTGGAAAGACTGGATACAAAGATGTCAAGTTTTTTTTTCGAGTTAGGGAAACGCTTGACAATCCATCTGGCTATCCTAGTTTCCTCTTTTCTAGAGAGGGTTCTAGTTCTATACGTGGCTTAGTTGGTTTTCCCCAAATTTGTATGGGCTTCCAATGTTTGTATTTTGTTGCCCCCCAGTTTGAGTGAGTAACGAAGTTTCCAGCATTTCAAAAAAAAAGAGAATGAATGATATATTTATATGCATTTTATGAACTAGTTTTATATTCATTTCTATTCGTTGCTGCCAAACTAACCGTTTGAAAGCTTTATTTATGTATTATATAATTGATACTCGGTATTAAACAAGAGTTTGGAAATGAACTACAAAAGTGATTCCCATAAATCAGATAAAACTATGGATTTTAATATTTGCATTCCTGTGGAGTTATTCATGCAGTCTTGGCAGGCTTGATCAGTTTGGTTGAGATAGGTGGTGTGTTATGTGTACATTTTGTTGCTTACTGGTGTGTGTCTAAGATTATAATCATGGATATTCTTGAAATGTCAGCACCATGAGATCAATAAAGCCACTTGAGTGCTGGTTCTCTACTGTTTGGTTCCTTCTCTAGGTTGGGTGTAGGATCAACTCCACAAAAATCAATTTATATATTCCTTCACTTAAAAGCTTATTTAAGGATGTTTATTAATAGAAATCTTTACTATGAAAAACAAATTTCATTCCCGATTTATGATTATAATATTTATTTAAAATTTATGTACTCCACCCTCTCAAAGAATTAAGTTGTTTTTAATTAAGTTCCGGCTAGAAAAAGAACTTAATTCCTTTCTCCCATCAAGGAATTAAGTATCTTTTATAATAAATTTTATTTTTATTTTATTTTTTTTTTCAATTAGTAAACATATCATAAATACAAAAGTCATGATTTCCATTGCTTCGAAGTAGGCATTCGATGTTTAAATTATGGGTCGCGGCCTTGGGAGTTCACCTAAAAGTATATAGATTATGTTCGGCAGTTTTTGAGATTAATGCATCAAAATTACACTATGCTTGATCATGAGTGGCGACCTTAGGAAATAATGCCCAAAAGTACACGGTGAACACAATGCACTTAAAATGATTATGTGAAATTTTGATCAAAGAAATTGTGGCTAAATCATCATATATGATTTTTTTTTTTTAATTTTTTTTAATTTATGAACTTAGTATGTGAGGACATGAGATTAATTATTTTGGTTGAAATTATTGTTTTTCTCTTGTGTTCTCAACTTAGTGTTATTATGGAAACGACGTGGTTTGTTAATCTTTTAATAAACATTTCTCTTTAACTACGTATGCAGTTAGTCGTTAGGTATGTTATGTGCAGCCATGGGTGTGATTAGTGAAGGCCCACCAGTGGTAAAGTCCCCTCACTGGGCCCAAAAATGTTTTCAAGATTTTTTTTTTAATTTGTTTTATATTATACATTATATTTACTTAAAAACTGTTGTTAACCAACAATTATAAATCAATGCATTTTTTTTTTTATTACTGTCACCAGATCAGAACATTATTGGAACTAGTTAAGATGAGATTTTAAAACACAATCTAAATTTTTGCTCTTAGATGAGGGAGAGAGCTACTCATATAGAGTGAGGAAACTACTCACAATCCCACGATTATATATATATATATATATAATCTTAATAAACCTTTAAATGGATCCAAAGATTTTCAGCTAAGACTAAAAGAAAATTAAGTTATTTTAAGTAATGGCCCAATTGGGCCTTAAATTCGACAAACATAGACCTATGCCCAAAGCCCAGAGCTCCATCTCTTGATTCTTTAATATATTAAATTTTATTTTTGAGATAAGATCTAAAGCTACTGGTCCATTAAAAATTTTTTATTTTTTAATCGTAATAAGACTCTAAATGGATCCAAAGCTATTCAACTAAGGCAAAAATAAAGTTAGGTTATTTTAAGTAATGGGGCCTTAAAAGTTAAACTTGAGATTGGCAATATTTCCACCCCTCATAAATTGTATGTACATCCCTTTCATAAATACACCTTATCAAAACTATGAAAAATCTCCAACTTGTAAATAAACTTCAATTAATAACAATATTGCTCTTCTTTTATTGTTTTCGTATTATATTTTTGTAAGTGCAACCTATAATACTTATTTTGTTATTTAATTAATTTTGCTAAAATTCTAAATTTTTTCCCTAACAGGTAAATAAATTATGATTTTCTTCTAATAATAATTAATTCAAAACTTATCATTTTACAATCAATTTCTTAAGAAGATTTTAAATTATTTTTCACACTTTAAAATTAATTTGTATCCTTGAAAAAAAAAATTGATATTTGAAAAAAAAATAATTTAAAGAAGTTGGAATTTGAAAATATATAAAAAGTTTTATCTTGATTTAATTTTTAATTGCGTTTAATATTTAGAATTATATGATAACATTCAAACAAGTTTATTGTAGTTTAATAAAGGTGTAAATTTTTATCACGGTTCAACTGATGTGTATTATAAAGAAAGAAATTTAAATTGATTGATGATTCCTTATGAAGTATTTGAAATAAAACAAACTTCTTGATATATGCTCTTATTTTTTTCTTTCAAACATGTTTTCCTTTTTAACTAAATACAATAATTTCATTATGATTTTGATTAATTTTTAATACTCTGTAATTAATTTGTTTCCTTAAAAATTGTTTGATAGTTGAAATTAGTATTTCAAAATTATTCTCAATATTCTACAATTAATTTATTTCCTTAAAAATTGTTTGATATTTAAAATTAGTATTTAAAAGAAAAGTTAAGGGTTTAAAAAAATAAAAAAAAATTATCATATACATGAGAAAGTGACTAGTATTTATGGGTGTAGCTACAAATTGTTTACCCTTTTTAATAATTTTCTTTAAATATAGTATTGAATTTTTATAAATAGACTATGTTGGAGGTGTACACACAATTTTTTAGGTATGTAAATATTGTTACTCTAAACTTGATGAACAGACTTATACCTAAAGCCCAAAGCTCCATCCCATGACTTTTCAACATATTAAATTTTGTATTTGAGGTATTTAATTTAAAAGTTTCGAAGGGAAATTTGATGCCTTTGAAAACAGTATATCATCCTTTTAGTTTACCTCATAAAGAAGAAGGATCAATTTTCCGTAGTTGAAGCCAACAATCTTAATTATAAATGACAACAGAAATTCCAGGATTCAAAGTTTGATAAAGTGCACATTTTACACATAGTTGATAACTCAAACTATCTTAAACTATTTGTTATGCTAAAATTTATATAAATTAGTACATACATCTTCGAATTTTCAGTGGAATTTTGAAGAGGAATAATTACAAAAGACAGAAGAAAGAATTGAAAATTTAATAAATAAACATACCACGGTTCCCCAGTGCAGATTCTTTACTTGCCCATCTGGGTCAAACATCTATATTGTCAACAACCTTGTGACGAATTGAGTTGATATTATTATAGGTAGTGTCTTCTCTGCGCTCAAATGCATGCCTCTCAAACACAAACCAACAATCATCATCAGATAAAAGTTTCAAGTCATGATATCCGTCAGGACTCATTGTTAATGCTACGTCTACACGTTGTGTGGTAATGATTATTCTACTTCCTGATGCAGCAGCCATAAAGGGTGATTTCAGGACTTCCATAAACCATAGTCCTTTGCTCCAAACATCGTCTAGCACTAGCAAGAATTTTCTTTTGGATATTACCTCTTTTAATTTAACTTGAACTGCATTTAAATCAGTTAGACCGCATCTATTGAGAGTGAATGTTCAAGAATCGATTTTGAGATTCTTAAAATATCAAAATTGTCAGTGTCAAGTGTCAATCTCAAGTCTTAAATGCTATAGTTAGATCTTTTTCTATCAGTTTAAGCTTTTGAGTTTGATGTTAACTAATATAATATCAGAACTTATAATAATAAAAAGCGTTTAGTATGTATCCGACATCAATCATCTGTCCATGTTACATATGAAGGAGCACATCACGTTTCAATTTTATGTCTTAAATACTATAATTGGGTCATTTCATATCAGCTTAAACTTTTAGGTCTGATAGTGACTAACAGTCAAAAAACATAAGCCAAAGCTTTTGTGTCAATCATAGAGTCTCCCACTTCATTATAAACCTTGCGAGCAAGCGTTGTTTTGCCAGCTCCCCTCCCATGGCAACAATAGGTATCACACTGAAGTTGTCACAGCTTGGTTCATCACTTAACACCATTGCAAGAATTTTAGTTGTGTCTTTATCTCTCCCATTAAATAGCAGGTTCAGTTGGCATGCTTGTAGACTAAGACACCACCGCTATGCAAACAAGCACAAACACAAAACAAAGCTATTAAAACAAAAAAATATATTGTTTAACTGAAAAGAACAAACACAAAATCGAAAAGGTAAAAACAATACGAACGTGAAAAGTTGGAGAAGAATACCAACCAGATGGGTCATCCACATGAGCAGAATATCAGAAGCAGGCACAAAATGATAACATCCATCAGAGAATTTCCGCAACATGAACAAGAATCGTTTTTACTGTTGTCTGGCAGAGAATTTCCACATGAGCAGAATATCAAATACACAATTATGAAAGCATACTCTTCGTTTTCCTATGAGTTTTGAGAACCTAGACTCACAGTATTGCCTGTAACTGGCCTGATAAACAATGTTCTCACCAACTTGTACATTCTAATGTGACATCGATCTCATACAAAAACAATAAACTAGACATCTAATAGCATTTACAAACAAATAGAAATTGTAAAAATTGAATGATTTGGTTTATAGTAACACCAAAATTGTGAAATTCAAGATGCAATCATGTTGAACAAGTAAAAAATCTTGAAAGATTAATAGCTAGCTATCAAGAGTCAACTTATTGTAATCATGGTTTATCAAGACTATAGACTAAAAATTCAACCTTCTATCAACACATTGAAAGACAACAAAACTTGATTTTTTCCTAACACTTTCTTAGTAACCATACAGCAAGTGTACACATATAACTTACAGGATTCAAGGTGTGACAAAACCAAACCCACTCAACATCAAAAGGAGGAAGAACCAAAGGAGGAGTTGACCCACTACCGTTAGATCACAAATCAACGGCATCCACACCTTATCATACCTGCGCCAAAAAAAAAAAAAAAACATCATGTACAGGAAAATCAAAACAACAAAAGGGCATGAAAATTTGTCACCTTCTAATGGCTTCAAGAATGGTTGGCTCCTCATGCAGCCACAGAGACTTACTGACACTTCTCAAGAAACCAAGATTTCGTCTGGTAGCGGAGACAAGATCAACACCAAGTCTTATGGTGTCAACTTCGGATGTCTCACTTAGAGTTCTAGTCTTCCAGGATGTGTCAGACATCATTGAAGAGAAACACAAGCACAAAGAGAGAGAGAGAGAGAGAGGTTGAATGGTGTGCTTGTGTTGCATTAGAGACATTGATTCGAGTTTAATGATGATTTCTGAGACTGAAGCTAATGAATTAAATAGATATTTTTGTTGGGGGTGACAAAGCAGAATAATATTTTTATGCGAGGAACACAATAGTTTGAAAGTTAACATGAGCATGATGGTTGGAAGGCGATTAATAAGATAGACGGCAATAGCAAAGCCATAAGACCAATAAGGTAAAGGCATGGACGTATGAAAAAAGATACAGACCTGTTTCAACTATGTGACGATGACAACATTCAGAATATCCGTTTTGTTTTGATGCATGAGGAGGAGATGTTAAATGAGAGATGCCATGAAGAGCAAGAAACAAAGAGAGAGGTTGGTATTCTCCCCGTTATCAGAATAAAGTGTGATGATTTTCTGTTTGAAAAAGTTTTCAACTAGTGTTTTGAATCGAATATGAGATTTTCGTTTTAATGGATAGAACCAGATATATTTTGTGAGATGATCAACAAAAATAACATAATATTTGAAATATCAATAGAATGAATAGAAGAAGTCCAAACATCAGAAAATATAATTTCAAGAGGAGATATAGAGACAAGAGATGAGATGGAGAAATGCAATTTATGACTTTTATTGCACTGACAAGAATTACAATTGAAATTAAATTTTGAAGGTTCTGACAATCCAAGATGAAAATGAGAAGCAATGTGTTTATAAATAGAATATGATGGATGTCCTAATCTGTGATACCATACTGGTGGAGTAAACGTGATATTGGAGAAAGTGACTAATGGAGAGAATTTGATAGAAGAGACCGGCCATTCGAACACAACATCCTTAGTTTGGTCTTACAAAAGAGTTGCCCCTGTGCTGATATCCGGTATGGATAATGGGGAGACCTATGCCAACTCCAATCACATGTCATCAGACCGTTCATAAGGAGTATGAATTGATAGATTACTTAAGTCAGCGATGACATGGTGCGAAGCCTCACTATCTAGAAGCCAATTAGAATTGCTAGGTGTGTTGGTGGTTGCAACATGAGCACATGGTAGACATAGTGTCGGAGAGCGTGGCTACCATTATGAAGATGGACGAGGAGTTGACGATGGTTGTGAAGTCGGATGCGTTTACTGGAAAACAAGGCATTGTGTGACGGTATGCCCTTGAACACAACAAAATTGTCAATGACCAAGATAGGGCCGAGGTGAGGGGCGACCATCCTGGGTGATAGGAGCATTGAAGGCCGGTTCATGTTCATTGGGAATTGTGAGTTGATTATTGTGTTAGCCATTGTTAATGATGAAGCTATTGTAGGCATGAAGGAGAAAAGAGAAGAAGATTTTTTTTTTTTTTTTTGGGTCGAGCTTCACGAATTGGCTTTGATATTATAAAAAGATTGAGAGAATGAAAAAAAAAATTATGACATATCATTTTCATTCCAAAAGATTGAATATATAATTTACAATTGTAGACTTATTCTAATAGGGAAACTTAAAATCAAGAAACTAATTGACTATTACAAATTATGAATTTCCTTTACTAGAATATAGAAATAGAAAAATTATAATTATAACACAAATTATGAATTTTCTTTATTAGTTTATATTGGTTTGAAGGATAGTTTTTCTTTGTATAAGTTTTGTAAAGAGTTTTGGCCTTATATCTCTTTTTCAACAATCTGTGGACAACTTTTTCTTTTTCTTTTTCTTTTTCTTTTTTTTTTTTAAAAATTTGTGTTTCCTTATTTAAAAAAAGAGATAGCTTTCCTAAGGTAATGGAAATCACTTACAAATTATGTTTGTGAATCATTGATAGCTCGTGATGGTGATCTGCACAATGAGATTAATCAGGATTGTGATTGGGGCATATGTGGAAGTAGAGATTTATTCGTTCACGTTGTGTTAGGCTTTTATAATGACCTAGTACTTGACTAAGCAAACTTTTACTCTACATTTTTCTTCTCCTTATTCATCTTACGGAACTATCCATTGATTTGAGCATTTGAATGGTTTTATTAGTGAACCAATTGTTGGAAAAATAAGAAAATAACCCATTTTAAGGACCAATTTTTTGTTGGGTTAGAGATCTTGATCTAGATAGATTTATGTATTCATGTGCAAAAAATGGTATCTAAATGAATGAGAAATTGAGGTTTATAGTACACCTATTGGGAGATTTTGTCCCATAATGAATATACAATTTTTTGAATTGTGATTAAATGTTGATTTAATTGATGTCTTTTAAGGGCAACTGAATTTGAAGAGTTTGTAAGTGAAAAAAAAAAAATTAAAGCCATTGATTTTGAATTGGATTTATAATTGAACAATTAAATTACGATTTTAATTTTTCAATTGAATTTATAATTGAAAAATAATTATGTATTGATTTTGAATCGAATTTGTAACTGAAAAATAAATTGTAGATTTAATTGCTATGAATTACAAAATTGAATATTCAAATTGTAACCGTTGGTGTTAAATACAAATTTAAATTTTCAAAGCGTAATTGATAATTGGTTTAATAACTGATTTAAAATCAAGTTTTTAACCGCCTTACATGGAGACTATAAATTGACATCATTTTGATTTGTTCAGTGATAACTGGAATCCATTTTTATTTGTTAGTTTATTTTCTCTTGAACATTATTTCTAATCATAAGTTTCCAGAGTGATAGAGATTTGGGCTCAATTTGGTTCGTCAAATGAAATTGGTTGGTAATGTTGTGTTTTAGGAGATAAACACTAAATAAATCAAATGATGGATAGCGAATTTGTTTTAAGAACATCGTAGTTATTATGGGCATTAATACTTTGATTCTATTTTATTTTATTATATGTTTTTTCCTATTGCAAATTCGTTATAATCTGGAGAGTCTCCAAAATCTTACTTTGATTTTATTACATGCTCTTATCAATTTTCTAACAATCTTAAGACAAATCTTTCCTGATCCTTTGTTTTGAAGAATAGGTATTGTAACAGTTGGGATTGGTTAATTCAAATTATAATTGGTTTTACAATTTTTGGATCTTTGATTCTTCACTCTACTATATGTATTTGATTTCAAAATATTTTTTATTTTTTTGGAAAAAAAAATGTTTGGAATTTTTTTTTAGAAAACAATTTTCTTGGTGAAATTGTTCGTTCAATAGGGAAGAAGACGGGTTGTAATAGTTTTGCTTTACAACAAATTTATGTTTCATCCTTTCTTTAAGTTGATTGTGGTGAAATATAAAGAACTTTGGACTTTTATTTTTAAAGTGAATAACATGATTTGGTTTTCAATTCTTGACAGTTGACTTGATTTGACAAAGAATTCAACTTTAATGAGTTGTTATTCTTAATTAATCAAGAATAGTATTGAAAATTCGACTCAAATCAATTGGGTTTGGATTTTCAGAATATTGAAATTCAAATCTAATTAGTTGGATTTGAATTTAAGACAAGAATTTTGAGATTCTTGATTGGTTTCAAAATTACTCAAAGAAGTTGAGTTTGAATTTTGAAAGAAAAAAAAAGGTGGTTTTTGGATCCAAATGTCTTTTGGAAAAATTTTTGATTTAATATTTAGAAATTGGTGTAAAATATTTTGGCAACTTAAATATTAAAAGTGTTTAAGTTAATTGGATTGAAGTGATTTATATTGTGATATATAAATCAGAAACTAATTTTATAGAAATGAGTAGAATTAGCGTTATTAACACTTGAATTATTGAATTCTGGTAATAACACTATTTAGAACCAAAATATGGATCAAGTGTTATTGCTTGTTATTACACCAGTAAGTGCACTTGCGACAATAACTTTGTCTACTGCATAACTGGGTAATCTAATGATATTGGTTTTGGTTTCTATGAACCATTTGGTTAGAAAAAAAAAAAAAAAAAGGAAGAAATTCAGTGGTTTGAATTTCAAAAGGTGGCAGCAAAAGATGCCATGTTACTTGACCATCTTGAACCTCACGAGGTTCTTAATGGAAGATCCTCCTAATGCAAAAGATCGCGAGATAGACATTCAAGTTATTAGTGTCATTGATGCACGAAACCATTTAGATTCCTTTTACAGAAATTATATTATGAATGGTTTGGCTGATGTTTTGTACAATGTGTATACTTTTAAAAAGATAGCTAAGAAGTTATGAGAGTCCTCAAATAAAAAATATAAGAATGAGGACGCGAGATCGTTCTCTCTGTTGTGGTCTCAAAGGTTGATTTAGTTGGATCAAATCCCAAGGTGTGGTAGATTGATACTAGTGCTACCAGACATGTATGCTCTAATAAATAGTTATTTTCTTCCCTCCAACCAGTTGAGAACAGAGAGAATATGCATCATGGACAGTTTCAAAACAAATATGTATAGCCAGATCCATATTGAAATCTAAATTTGCTGTTGGAAATAAGTCCGATGGTGTGGAAGTGCATGTCTAAAAAATGTTCTGGCTAAGAATGATTTGGTATTTAAATGTGTTCATTGTAATGCATATCTCTTTTCTAGGAGCTTATCTAGTATACTATTTATGAATTAGGTGCATTATTTCAGTATATGATTATTATGTTAAAGTTTTAAAGCCTTGTGAGGTTTGATGTGCAAAAATTTGATAGAAGTATCAATTTCCATTAAAGCCAATGTGGAATATGAATTTATTGCTTTGGATAAGTGTGGTGAAGAAGATATTCTAATGAGGGTAAAACCTATGCCAATAGTTGGTATCCCTTGTGATAGTCAATTTGCAATAGAAGGAACATAGAATGTACAATGGTAAGTCTAGATATACGTATTGTTAGACAACTAATCTCAACTAGAACTATTGACTATATAAAGTCGAAAGATAACACTATAGATTTGCTAACCAAAGGGTTAAACAGAGAGTTAGTTATAAAATCGTCAAAAGAAATGATACTAAAGCCCATAAAAGAATAAGTCATTACAAAGGAAACCTATCTAAGTGATTGGAGATCCCAAAATCTAGATTCAATAGGACAATCTAATTGTAAAAACTTGGTTGCATCACTATAAAAGATATATTCATGTCCATTAGAGGTTATCATTTTGTCCATTCCCATGATAAAATAGTGATACCCATAGGAGTTAGATAAGTTATATTTTTAATGATCCTTATGCGTCGGGAATCCAAACGGAGTAATATGAGTTACTCTAAATTAAAAGATTATCTATATAAGAGAGAAGTGGGGCTTCTAAAGAGAATTGTGAGGGGCTCAATTCTTTAAAAACTCTCACAGAACCGGACAAATGTTTATAGCTAAAATGAACATAATAATGAGAACTAAATTGTGTTAGGAAAGATTTATGTGTGAGATAGATAATCATTTACATAAACGACTGAACAATTCAAAGACATTGTGTTTATTGATAAACAGTTAAAGAAATTATATTTTCACAAAGAAAGGTCCAAAGACTTAAACCTACCTATCATATTCAAAATCTGACGATTAAACTCTGTTACCAAGTTATAAGCGTTCTTTGAGTTATAATTTTTATCTCTTCTGTCAATTTCATTTATGTGAGGGATTGTTGGAAAAATGGGATAAACACCCATTTTTTGTTCGTTAGAGATCTTGATCAAGATGAACTTGTGTATTCATATGCAAAAAATGATGCTTAAATGAATGATAAATTGAGGTTTAAAGTGCATTTATTGGGAGGTTTTTTCCAACAATGAATCTGCAATTTTTTGAATTGTGATTAAATGTTGATTTAATTGATGACTCTATGATCACGATAAAATATATTATGATTTCATGCTCATAAATCTCACTTTTGTGATAAGAACTTGAATAAATCTTAGTTATTTTGGTATGTTTTTATATTATTTTATGCAGGTGAGTCATGAAAGGGTTGATAAGTAAAGTGATAGATTTTCAAGGAAATTTTAACAATTCAAGGCCCAATGGTGCAAGGACTACAATTAGAAAAGCAATCGATTACATGGGGTGGTTGTATTTACAAGAATCAAATCAAGTTCAGTCCAAGCACAGAATTCAGCCAAGATAATCAGTCCATGAAGCACAAATTCGGGCCCAAAAATAGCGAAATTAAAGTCTCAATTGGAGTGACCAGCAGCAGGCCATGAAGAATTGACTGGCATCAGCCCAAGTAACATTTCAAGCCCATGAAGCAGCATTCACGTGCAGCCCATGTCAATTACAAACAAAAGCCATGCATTAGAAGCCAAAAACGAAGTCCTTGCAGCGTGCAGAGGTTGGTCGCGACCGGCAAACGCGAAGTGCAGCTCACGATCGTTATTCGTGGTACGCAGCAGAAAACTGGCGTGAATAAGCTATTAGGTGCAGACCTGGAACACCTGTTTTGTTGCCCTAAATGCACCCTATAAATACATGATTTAGAGGAGAGAAACACAACACGACCAAAGAGGAGAGAGCGAAGAGGAGTTTTGGACGTGGTTTTAAGTGGTGTTTTGAGCGTCAACTTTTGTATATTTATAACAGTCCTTGAATCCGTCCTTGGTAGTCATTGAAGAGAGTTTTCTGCAGTCTTTTGGCGCAGCTTTTGACAGAACCGAAACACAACCAAAAGAAGAGAAATTAGGGAGAGACAGGTCATGGTTCTAAGGGGTTTGAGTACCATTTTCTGCAGGTTTCTGCAGATGTTTGCAGCAGCCTTTGAACCTGATTTGTAACCCCTCTCAACCAGCCTTGAGAGCAGTATTTGCAGGGTCTTGGATGTGGAAATTATAGGCTGGAATTGGGGTGTAAATTCTGCACAAAGCAGCCCCTGTTCTGCAGTGTTTCAACAGCCTTTCGACCCAATTTGGAACCAGATTGGAGGCAGCGTCGTGACCTGTTTTTGCACGACTTTTGCAGGCTTCAAAGTGGAGTTAGAAGGCTGGATTTAGGTCACAAAATCAGTGCATAACAGCCCTTAACAGCAAGTGAAGACAGCCCTCAAAAACGCCTCAAAACCATCCGTGAGGAAGAGATTTTAGAGCCAAAAAGCAGTCCGTCATCAACCTTTTTGGAGTCCAACAGCAGCCTATCATTACCCACATATTTGATGCATAAACAGCACAGGAGAAATGAAGATTTCGTCATTGGAATGGTGACCAGTTCCTGGTAACAGGAGGATCACGCTACTACAATGAGATTTTCCATTGATATGCTTTGATTTAAATTGTTTAATAATGTAGGTTGTTTGCTTGTTTAATTTGATTTGTATGATATTGATGATGACTTAAACTTGTTGTCTAGGGTTGCAATGAACCCTAAACCATGAAACTCACCATATTTTTATTGTTGGTTAATTAAATTTTTGTTATTTGAGTTCTATTATATTGTAATTTTAATGTTCTTAGATTATTTGATCACTAGTTTAAAAGAATTGGTAATCTTGAGTGAGCTTGAAAGAGGAACTATTGTGTTTAGACTTGAATAGAATGGCATATGGCATGTAGGATAGAAATATACTTATGTGTTATGTGTGATCGTGTGTGGGTACTTATTCGTAATGAGTTTACATTAACCATTCAGCATATAAATATAGTAGGATGTTTAATGTGAACATATTTGTGATGGACTTGAAAGAGACTCACAAATACCATAGTGTTACCTGATTAAGCTCATGATGAGAATGAGATAATTGATGGTGGAAATATAGGGTGAGTGGATTGATTGGGTGAAATTGTAACTCTAGATCATTATCTCATCGGTTGTGTGTGTAATTTAGTTAGTTGTATTTGTTATTTACTTAATTTAGTGTATTTTATTAAATTCATCTTCCGATAATTTGGATAAGGGTAGTCAAGATCAATTTCAGTACTTAACCTGACTTGGACAATCTCTGTGGAAACGATACTCTACTCATCATATATTACTTATGAACTATGTATATTAGCACGTATATTTAGTGTGTATTTATTAGAAATTATTTCATCACTCAATTTAGTTTATTAAATGCACTAGAAATATTTTGTCATCACTTTAAGGGCAATCAAACTTGAAGAGTTTGTAACTAAAATAAAAAATAAAAAATTGATTATGAATTGGATTTATAATTGAAAAATTAAATTGCGATTCTAATTTTTCAAATTGTATTGATTTTGAATTGAATTTGTAGCCGGAAAATAAATTGCAAATTTAATTGCCATGAATTATAAATTTGAATATTCAAATTGTAACCGTTGGTGTTAAATGCAAATTTAAATTTTCAATGCATAACCCTTAATTAGTTTAATAGCTGATTTAAAATTAGTTTTGTAACCGCTCTACATGGCGACTATAAATTGACATCCTTTCTAGTTGTTCAGAGATGATTGGAATCCATTTTTATTTTTCAGCTTATTTTCTCTTAAACACTATTCTTAGTTGTAAGTTTCCAGATTGATTAAGATTCAAGCTCAATTTGGTTTGTCAGACGATACTGGTTGATATTGTTATATCCTGGAAGACAAACATTGAACAAATCAGACGATAGATAGCAAATTTGTCTTAAGAACACCGTAGTTATTATGACTCTCAATACTTTTATTTTACTTTATTTTATATTATTTTTTTCTGCTACAAATTTATTGTAATCTAGAGAGTCTTCAAAATTTTACTTTTATATGATGATTTATGCTTCTTACTATTCTAACACCAATAATGCTTGATCTCATTCTCTTTGCTTTTGCAAGTAGATAAAGGTCCTAATTACATCAAGACCGACTAATAATCTCTAACTTTACCCCTTCTGCCACAGTCATTTTCCTCATGCAAGGGGTGCATCCAGCCAACCCATTAAAGTGCCTTAAACATCATTATCACTAGTTGGAGTGAATATGAACTTGTGTCAATACTTTTTGTAAGTATATGCTAATATCTACATCTCAAAGTTATTAAATTTTAATATTGTTTTTGGAAAGAAAAAAACGTATACATAAAAGAAAGTGCTCTACCAATATAACATAGTAATGTAACAATCATAATCATCAATTAACTTAAAGACATATAAAACAAAAATGAGAGAGAGTGTGAGGAGGAGGATGAGGAGAATTGGGTTGGATATTACAATTAATCTATAAAATTAAAATATTTTCATTAATTAGAAAATATAATATATTTTCATCAAGAGGATCATATCTTGCTCAAAAAATGTAGAACTACGATACCAAAATTATGCAAAGTCAGAAGCTCTTTCTTAAAAAACTTTGAGCCAGTATATAATTGACAATAGGATGAACCTTGTCCGCAAAATTCGATATCAAGTTTTGCATTTTCATAACCTCCACTTTCAAAATAAGCAAATCCATCATGTTTATGATAAAGGCAGAAATCGAATTCATGAATACAATCCTGTGTGCTACTCTTTATTTTAGGATCAGTTGCATTTCTATTTACCTCAACAAATTTCAACCTTAAACTCTCTGTTTCTTCATATACTCTATGCATGGCAATCCAGGTTAAATTTTTCAAATTTGTTGCGGTTTTGCTTCGAGAATCTGCCTCTAAAACTGATAAACAAGTATCAGGAAACGTTGTGCTATTACAAGATTGTTCAATTAGAGAGACCTGCTTGTCATCATCTCCTGCTATCACGATGTTTTGATTGACAAACAAAGCATGAACAATGATAAAAAATATAAGGGGAGAGAGATACAAACCAGCTTGATTCACCATTTTCATCACTCAATCAATTGCAAGATCCCGAGTCTCTAATACTATTGTTTTATTTTTATGAGTTTTGTCTATCTATGATAAAGATTTTGAAAATCTTGAATGAGATTTTTTGATATACTAAATAATTTATTAGATATATTTTATATTTAGATGATCTTGTAAAAGATTATTAACTTCCTATTTATGATGAAGTATAATTAGTAGTGAATTGACAGTTTTATTTAAATGGTAACATATGTATATGTGATATAGATATAATTTTCATTTAGACGATTGTGTAAAAGGTTATTAATTTGCTATTTATGATGAATTATAATTAATAGTGAATTGTAAGTTTTATTGAAATGGTAACATATCTATGTGTGATAGACATATATATTTTGATTTGAATGACATTTATTGACATCATAAATAATATATTAGGTATATTTTTCATTTAGATGATTATGTAAAAGATTATTAATTTATTATTTATGATGTAGTATAATTAATAGTGAATTGAAAGTTTTATTTAAATGGTAACATGTGACAGACATATATATTTTGACTTGAATGACATTTATTGACATAATAAATAATTTGTTGGGAAAATCTCAAAAAGCCACTTGACGTATGAAACAATTTCGTTTTACCACCCACTGTTTCATTTTTATCCAATTTACCACAAACATTATAATTTAACAGAAAATTTGACAGAAGTTAAAAAGACCATTTTAGCCCTAAGATTTTTATCAAAATAATATTTTAAAATTAAAAAAATTAGAAATTAATAACGTATTAAAACATTAAAAAAATTAATATAAAAAAGGTGGAGATCTAGATTGGATCTCCACTGTCCATCCAAACAGTGGAGATCCAATTTGGATGGACGGTGGCGATCTAATTTGGATCTCTACAAACAAATTCCATAGTCAATCTCTTAATATAAATATCATCAAACACCAATAAACTCTTCAATTTTCATATAAAAATTAACAAACCCAAAATTAAAACTAACAACTCTAAAATCAATACATCATCAACAAACCCAAATCAATGTTATCACTAGCAAACCCAAAATTAAAACTAACAAATCAATGTTTTCATCGTATCCAATCGGTTATCCAATGGCCAGCAGAGATGGGAACCTAGATCGTCTCGATCTAGGTTGAACCCAGGTCATCGACAAGTTGAAGAAGACACATATATGGAGTGGAGGTCGGCAGCCACTTGGTGGAGGAAACGATTGCTTCGGTGAAGGAGACGAAAAATGATCTAGGTTGAAGAAGATACAAAGTTAGAGCGGAGGTAGGCAATCACATGGTGGAGGAAGTGACGATTGGTGAAGGAGACAAAAGAGGAGTAGAAGGCAAAGGTGGAGTTAGAGAGGTGGTAGTTGAGTTTTGTCTCACATGGATACCATATTCACAGGACGAGATCCCTGCCACTATGCTATTGTCGTCGCCATCGAGATCCTTACCACTATGTTGCTGTCGTCGCCGTCATCGAGATCCTACCACCATCATCACCGAACAGAGATAGAGAATGAGAGAGAAAGGTGCTGACCCAAGAAAAGGAAAAGAGAGGAGAGAAAGAAATTTGAGAGAAATATATATATATGATTTTTTTATGATTTTATATTTAATATTATTTATTTTGATTTTTTATATTTTAATTAATTTTCCATTTTCTTTCCCTTTTTGCCCTGGAGTTAAATGGTCAATCAAGCCAACATAACGGATTCCATGAGAGTCATAGGTATTGTTGTCCTTTCATACGACTCTAGATGAGCTTTTGGATATTTGTGTTTATGTTCAATTGTATTTCAGATAAATATGAAACAATGAGTTGCAAAATAAACAAATTTCCATACATCATGTTGTTTTTTAGGATTTTCCCTAATTGATTAGATATATTTTCCATTTAAATGATTGTGTAAAAGATTATTAATTTACTATTTATGACGAAGTATAATTAATAGTGAATTGATAGTTTTATTTAAATGGTAGCATCTATATGTGTGATATATATATATATATATATTTGGCTTGAATGACATTTATTGAAATAATAAATAATTTATTAGATATATTGTCCGTTTAGATGATTGTGTAAGAGATTATTAATTTACTGTTTATGATGAAGTATAATTAATAGTAGAGGTGGGCATGAAAACATGGAATCGGCCCGAAAGACCCGATCCAAATAGATCTGTGGGTATACGATCCGGTTCTCTTGTTTAAATTGAGGGTGTTCGGACCATATGACTAGAAAACACCATGTTTCATGGATCGATTTTGTTTTGGGTATCCAGAACTGACCTGACTCGCACAATACTAAACATAAGAGACACATGTGCCATTTCCCTTGGCCATATATAAACCCCAACCGTACAACTTAGCCCTAATCTTTTGCTCTTTCTCTCTCATCAGTCACTTATCTCATCTTTTCTCTCATCTCTCTCCTTCATCTCATCTTTTCTTCTTTGTTTTTTTTCTCACAATAGCAGCCAGCCACCCACTTCCATTCCCATTTTCTTCTTCTGCATCTCTTACCTCTTACCCACCTTGTCGCCATCGCCGTAAACCTCTCATATCAACTATCATTTTAGGTAAGTATTTTCCCAATCTCTCATTTCTCATCTCTCACCCATTTTCCAATTTAATGGTTTTTCAGTTGTTTACCGTTCATCAAACTCTCTTTGATTGAAGAATAACAGCTCAGGTGTTAGAGGGACAAGTCTTGTAGTGGGTGGAAACTAATTTTCGAATGCCATCAACATAGGTGCAAGTGATAGGAATCACTCATCTTTTAACGATTAAAGTGTGTGATTGTTGATTTTCAGAAACTAGACCCCCTTTTTTGCTTTTTTGTTTTTTGATTTTTGATAAAAACATAGGTTTTTTAGGATTAGGGTTTTAGGAGAGATGAGATTAAGGGAGAAGACACATTGGAAAGGATTTCTTAGTTTCTCCTCAATTTTTTTTTCTTTGTTTTCGTTTAGGCCCAAAATCGAAGAGCTAAACTGAACCGAATCGTACCAAAGGTATTCGGTTCCGTTCAATTCTTCCCCCTTAATGGACCATTTTCGGATCCAAAAGTGGAGAACCAAACATGGTAATGTCCACCCCTAATTAATAGTTAATTGGAAATTTTATTTAAATGGTAACACATCTATATGCGATAGACATACATATTTTGACTTGAATGACATTTATTGACATACTAAATAATTTATTAGATATATTTTTTGTAACACCTTCTGCCCCTCCTTTCATTAGACGAGTCAAAGGGGTGCTACATTCATATGCTTTTTATAAAATCCATAGTTCGAAAACCATATATGTAAATTATTTATATGAGAATACGAAATTTTAAAACTTTACAAAACCTTTAAAACCTTTTTATTTCATTTGGAAAAACTACAAGACTTTCCCCTAAAATTCAGACTTTCCCAACCTGTTACAAATTAAATATTTTCATTTCCAACACAAATTTTTCCACAACCTATTCACAACTTGGAACCAAACTCCGTTTGGCTCATCATTATCCACATACACAACATTTACCAAAATATTTATACAAATTGATTTTTCTTTACAAAAGTTCTCATTTTAAATCCAAATACAGATATGCATGCACAAGAATAAAAATTGAAATTGTTATATATAAAACCAAATATGATATATACCCAAAAATAAATATGGAAGGATGGATAGAAGTGACTCTTTGGACTTACTGTAGATAAATTTTCTCTTCAATCTTCGCCCTCTAGATGTAATCTACTACCTACGCTCTAAACATATTTGTTTAGTGAGTATACACTAAATTCAAATTTATAGTTTTTGAATATAAAATACCATATAACAAAATATCAAACATTTCAATTCAAAAAACTTTAACAATTTATTTAAACACTTATTAACACTCATTTCATTCATACAATTACACAATGTGCCTGAATCATTTTCAATGCCCTTTATAAACAATGACATGATACCTTTGAACTGGAAAACGAGATTTCCGGTATTGGACACTCGGTGCTTACCCATCGAATTTCATTTCACATATATAAAAACCATAATTTGGATCCAGACACTTGGTGCCTCTCATGGTCCTTAAATTAATGATTATCATTTTATTTCAAACATGTTGACGTAGAATTGCTATAATAACCTTATTGGCATGCCAAGTTCCAATTCTCATCTACCGATACTCAAGTTTACTAGGGCTCATTTCATATTTCAAATGAATGCATTATCATAATTACCATTTCATTTCAATTAAAAGATTTCCATAAATTATTAAAACAAATTTCATTTCAATTATCCAATTTCTCATTTGAATCGTCATAGCCATTCCAAATATGCATTCAAACATAGTTAATAAATCGATTTGATTAAACCATTCAAATTAAAACATTTTAAAATAGATTTATTCATATAATTGAAAACAAAATTCAAATGAAATGTACATCAACTTTTTTGCCACATTCCTTGAGTTATTACTTTTCAACGGAAACTCAAACTTTTTCCTTTCCTTTACCTTGGCTTCCTTGAGCTACCTCCTTACCTACATATCATATTCTCGCTTAGAATACATAACATTTAATTTCACAAAACTTGTTAAATAACTTCTAACTTAAGTAACCTATAAAATGATACTTTTCACTAAAAAACTTTTCTACTTGATTTCTACTTAATCAAAGCTCTAAAATTCATATTTCTTTTCATGAACCTTATTTGTATACACCTAGGAACATCCCCATATGCCTGAAATAATTTTTTAGAACTCGAAACGAAAAGTCAAATTTTTGGCGCCCCTTTTGATGAATACTATTCATAGCTCTCTCCCTTGCTTTTCTTTCCTCAATTCTTGCTCTATTCATCTCCCTAACACGCATTTAGATCCCTCTTAAAGCGGTTTTAAAAAATTTCAATTATCGGGTGGTGAAACCTAGGTAGGAAAAATCCTTTTTTTTCAACACTAATTTAGGTGCACTTTTCACATTTTTCATTCCTAAACTCAATTTTCTTTTCCTTAATGTTATTCACACTCAATTATATTCATTCAATGCATTAAAACGTATACATGAAGTGATATTACATGATATTCACTTATGCCATTCATATGGACTTTTAAGTAAAACTTGGCTAAATTGATTTCTAACTTATTTATAGGTTTCTCCAACAGGTTTTCCACATGGAATCATGCTTAAAGGACTCAAATTTAATAGGATTCCTACACCCCTCATTATGGTCTTTCATGGCATAACATACACCAAGTTCATTTCCTTTGAATTTTTCATGCTATCTCATTCAAGCATTTCATCAAACACCTAACAAACAAATTATTTCAATCAAATACAAGCTAAAATCACATCTTAGAATTTCCAACACAACCCTAGCTCTTCAAACTTCGTGGCTCTACATGGTTTATACTTGATTTTACTTTCTAAATGCTTAACTCTTAGTATAGATAAAAACCCAAATCAATTCCCAACAAAAAACCTCAACTTAAACATCACACAACATCATTCAAACCATGTCAAAAGTGATGAAAACTAACCTCTATTCACTTGGATCTTGTTCTAAACTTGATTAACTAGCTTAGATTAGCTTGGAGATTTGATTTGGATGATAAAAATTGATGAAAATCACTTGGATCACCATTTTTTTCATGCTTGGCCAAGATACACCCCTTTCTCTCCTTCTCACTGTTTTTTTCTTTGGTTTCTATCTTTGGCTTTTGGTTTGGCGAGAAACAAACCACAAAAGTCAACTTATATATGTATCCTTTACAAAAATAACCATTACGTCCCATGAAAATTTGGTTTTCATCCCTTAACTTTGCTTAATTTTAGTTTGACCTCAAATATGATATTTGTATTTCAATTTAGTCCCCTATCACTTTAATAATCTCTTAAGGACCTTTACCATTTTACCCTCCTATTTATACTCCAATTGAGTTCAATCAATATCTAAAAACTCCCTACACTCTTTGAGCACTTTCATTGATCGTTTAAGGACCCGAGATATTACTTAGGGACTATTACCGAGCAATTCCTAAATAGAATTTAAGGTTTTACCATATGTATATATTTACGCTAAATCTACTTTTGCATGTCACATTTCAATTCATAAATGATATGCATGCTTAAAAATATTTGGGGTGTTACATTTTCCATTTAGATAATTGTGTAAAAGATTATTAATTTACTATTTATGATGAAGTATAATTAATAGTGAATTGAAAGTTTTATTTAAATGGCAACATATATTTGTGATAGATATACATATATATTTTGACTTGAATGACATTTATTGAAACAATAAATAATTTATTAGTTCTATTTTCCATTTAGATGATTGTGTAAAAGATTTACTTACCATTTATGATGAAGTCTAAGTAATAGTGATTAGAAAGTTTTACTTAATTAGGTAATATATTAATGGTGAAAGTAATCAAATTTAGTTAACAGTCAATTTCACATAAATTTTCATGTATTAACTAAAACAGTTGGAGCATATATATATATATTTATATCAAATCTAATTAATAATAAAAGTAGTAATAGTAAACAAGGGGAACTAATTTTAGGTGCATTTTAGTGCATTTTTGCATTGTATATTGAGCACATTCTAAGTGTGCTTATCATGTGTAGGTGAGAAGCATCCGATCGGATCACGAGAGGACTTTTGAAGCTCATCCGAGTTAAGCCCAAGCTTAAGGTGAGTGCACTTTCAAAGAGTTTTCTAAAGTGATTTTATGTTTTTGCATTGATAAACTAGATTTTATGTTTTTGCATGTATAAGTTCTTGTATTTAAATACATGTATTATATTTGTAAAGTAAATGAGTCCAAGGACTCAAGTTTAAAGCTTTCAAGTTAAAGCTTTTGTGCTTGTGCACCAAGTATAAAGATTTGTAAGGCATAGCATTAAAGAAAAACAAGTTTTCAAAGGCCATAAGTACCCACCAGTTTATCGAGTTCAAACTCATACGGTATATCCCACTTAGTAAGACAAGGGTTTGGGGAAACGAGTCACTAACTGAATGGTTAGAGTTATGAGTGAGTGTGTCGCCCCTACTTTGTGGGATATGGTCTCGCACTACGGTTAGCGATACAAAATTTCGCACGTAGTTGCTGAGAGGTCTCAGAGAGTTGGTTGCGGTGGATGTCAGATACATAGCTTTGTGACCTACCACACTTACGACCTTAGCTAAGTCGTCGTATGGTCAAGAGATTAGGGTTACAAATGGTGCTTTTATAAAGTTAAGTTATTTTTAAGTATGTTCAAATTTATGCTTTACCAGTTTACTATCCGTTGTTTATATTGATGCTATGAAATTGAATGAGAATTATACTTTAAATATCTTTTAAGAAATAAGAACTTTTATTAACGTTTTCTAAAGAGGAAGTTTTCAAAAAGTAAAGTTAAGTTTATAAACTATTGCACTCACTGAGCTTTATAGCTCACTCTTCAAATTGTTTATAAAAATCTCCTCAGGTACTCATGTGGGTGAAGACTAGTGAAGCCTCCCTCCTTCGTATTCAAGTGGGCGCAAGTGTTGGCATTTACTTCTTGAAGAATGTAATAAGCATATTTTGGGTCTTTTGTATATTGCATATGTTTGTACATTTTGCATAAAAAGAGTGACATCTTTTGAGTTGTGTAAAAGTGCACAATTTTGTGCTTGAAAAATCAAGCTTGCTAGATTGAAAAGTGCATGTTTATATCTTGTCTTTGAAGGTTTCAAATTTTTATGTTTATGTTGATAAACTAGATTGCGAGAAGTTGGGTTGGATTGTGATTATAGTTTGAAGTGTCCAAATTGATTTTCAGGTTTTTGTTTTATCCAAATTACAGCCGTTATGCTGCTGGTTTTAAGCTTTAAAAATGATCAAATGAATAGTGTCAAACCAACCCAAACCCTTTCAACTTTAAAGTTTAAAAGATTAAGCTTTCGCTAAGTTAAGTTTTAAGTTAAGAGGGTTCGCTCCTCGAATGCCTTCTTCCCTATCAAGATGGACTTAGAGGGATTCGTTGGGGTGCCCGGGCGTACCCTTCGGATAACAATCTAGTGGCGGTCCGAATTGGGACGTCACAACTTAACTCTCTTTGGAATCCTTTAGGGGAATGCATATTATAGACATAGGAAATGATTTCTATATTGTCCATTTTGTTTCTAGAGAGGATTATGATGTGAACCCCATATATAATTATACGACACCCATAATCAATTGGATCAACAACCCTAAGAAAATTTAATTCAAGCACAAATCCAAGAAAATAAACAGAATATATTTTGACCCAATGATTAGCAAACCATAAACCAAGATAATAAAAACGTTACACGCAAAAACAAGAGAAGGAAGAGGGAGATAATCCTAGAATGTTAAATCAAGGATTTAAATTGATAAATCTCAAAGTTCTTAAGGAATAAGGAGAGAAAACTGATATTTAATCATTAAAATTCGTCTAACTCGTTAACCTAATGTTTACAACCTTTTTATGGGCAAAGAAATAAACTCCAACATGAAACTTTAGCCCTCTAACAATTAGGCTTAACTAAACACACTCATAGACTTAAATTATTTAAATGTCTCAGCCCAAAAATAAAGTCTAACATAAAATTAAACATAATAAACTAACTAAGGCCCAATTAATAATGTAAACACAGCCCATAATATTTTGAAGGCCAATTTGCCTCCAATCGAAGCCCAATGAAGTTCAATTGCCTTCACAAATTAGCCCGATTGTCTTCCATTATCTCGTTATCTAATTGTCTTATTGTCCTCTATAATTGCTATTTTGGTTCTATCATTCCCCCTTTCATCAAAAGATTTGTCCTCAAATTATGATCCATCTTTACTGTTGTCCGATGACTTGTTTGAAACCCGAAAAGAATGTTAGAAAATCCTCACAACACTCCCCCACGTGTTTCACACTTTTTTTTTTGGTAGTTTTTTTAATCAAGCTAGAATGCACACAAATTAAATTGAACTTAATAAAATTATTGATGATACTTTCGAATCAAGAAATTATTATCATTCAAATTTTGCAATCAAGAACCCTAATTGATGAATCAAGAAACACCAAGAAATAAATATATAATGGATTATTGATAGAAGATATATATCTTAGTGTAGTGCATAAATAGATCATACTTGGAATACTTATATAATGTGCGGCAATATGAATCAAACAAAGATTCAGTCACAGTAAATTAAGATTGATGATGGATGCTTTGTGGGTTGATAATGGATGGTGATGTGCGACTCTTAAAGGAAGAAAAGATTAAAATATATACTGAATTGATGATGAAACAAGATGAGACAATAGCAATTAAATGATGTAAAACAAATAAATTTCAAGTTTTATGGTGGATGAAGTGGAAGATTGAAGAATATTAAATTGATAATGGTTTGACAATTCAACAGTGGTAGATGGTGTGCGGATCATAAGAAACAAAAGAAAAATTATATATGTAAGGAGTGATGGATGATAATGGTGATGCATAGACTTTAAGAACAAAATAAAACAAAAGATAAGATGGATAATCTAAGCCTTATGTAAATGGTAATTTTGGCAGTCTAGAGAGGCAATCCAGCACCAAAAATGATGGTAAATGATTAGAGACGGCTAGGATCCTTCCACAAGTGGTATGGAAGATATGACTATGGGTGGAAGAGGCTATAAATTGATGGTGAATGGGCAAAGACGTGATGATGATGGCATTCTTGCAGAGTAGTAGTGTTTATGAGATAATATTATATGGTGAAAGTATTTTAGTAAGGTAGTAGTGTATATGGGAACTTCTGGTCTTCTGCACCTTCTTAGTGAGATACCTTCTTAGTGAGATACCCTTTTATAGGTGATCAAAAGCTAACAAAATAGGATATTTTCCTATCTCGTAGTCCAATAGAATAAAGGAATCATCACTTGTTTTTAGATAATGAGCTAGTTATTTCCTATTCAAACTATCCTTTCGATTCTGTTGATGTTTATTTCTTGAATGTGTACACCTAGTCGTAAGCAAATCAAAGAGGATTTTAAACTCTTGGGCTTGATTTTGGTTGACCAAGTTATTAGGCCAACCAACCAACACTCACCTTAGGCCATGGCAAATTTGGGTTGACAGATTTTGACCACTATAGTTGTAAGTAGATTATTAAATTTTAAGTCGAGAATTTCTTTTGATTCAAAAGAAAAAAAGTAAAAAGCAGAGCATAGTCCAGCTTGGAAAGGATTGTAATGTTTTGTTGGATATTGAATTCTATGGAATGAGTGAGGTTTGTTTGGTATTAAAAGTCATAAAGAAGAGAAAAATGAAATGGTTAGAATGATATTGAATCTTATTTTTTGGCATTTAAATGTATGTACAAAGTAAATTATTAGTATAGGTTTTAAAGGGGTAGGGCCCCAACCTAGTCCAAAATTTCCAAGTCCATTGCATTTTAGATTTACGTTTGGGCTTAGTCTAGTCAATATACGTACCAGATTGCACCATACTTTACATTCTAAATTGAGATGAGCCTAAGCCATAAATCCATTATTTAATCAATTGGCTATGCTTGAGTATTTATACTTAAGCAAATAGCCATTGGAGGCTTTGCGTAGGGATCCCACATTTTAAGGATTCTTAGTATTTGACCCCAATAGGTTCAAAGGGGGCTGACTTGGTCAAGGAGACCAAATTAGCAAGGTGGCTGTAGATTCTAGGTTGGGTTTTGCAATGGACCTTAGGCTTCATTAGCTGATGTTATGGATTTGGGCTTCACTTTTGGACTTGGACATAATTTTTACCACTACAATTATTAATTTTAATAAACAACTTATTGTTATAAAATAAAGCATAAATGCAATGAATTTAGAACATTAACCAAAACAATAGAGAAAAAGAGAAAATAGAAATAGAGAATATAATTCTATTGATAAATACTTTGAATGATTACAAAACAGGCTTATATATAGGCTAATTGGAAGAATAATTTTCATAATGAAATAACAATAGTTTAGGTTATTTTCATAATAGAATAATAGCAAACAAGGTAAAAAATATTTTCAAAATGAAAGTGGTGTTAAGTCCATATATTCATAACATTCCCCTTTGGATGTAAAATCACCTGATAATATCCTTTGAGATTCTTGGACGTGCCTAAATACAGTCTCATTAAAAACCTTAATAGTAAAATTCAGTGGGACAAAACCTGATCAAGGGACAAAGAGTACAACACATATGCCTAAAAATAAATAATATTCTCCCCTAAAAATTACACAACTATCACTCTTGTAGTTCCACGAAGATATCGAAAAATATGTTTGATTCCATTCTAGTGTTTTTGAGTTGGTGTAAAACCAAACCTTGCCAAAAGATTTATTAAAAATACAATATCTAGTCTTTGCATTATACTAATTATAATAAAGCACCAATGACATTAAGATACGGTACTTTGGACCAAGTATCTTTTCACCATTATCTAATCCATGTTTAATTTTTCAACATAAGCTAATTGATGGATTATTATTCCCTCTAATTTGTGCTTGATCTCATGGCCAAGACAGTATCTTGTCTTCCTAAAATTTTTCATCTTAAATTCTCTTTTCAAATATTAAGTAATTCTTAAGAGTTCTTCAAAAGTTCCAATTAAATTCATGTCATTGACTTATACTGTTACAATTACAAATCTAGATTATGATTTCTTTATGAATACACATGGGCCTATAGGATCATTAATCTATCATTCCTTTATAAGGCATCCATTGAGATAATTATATTGGGCCAATTATTGCCAAATTTTCATTCCCACTTTATCTATTATTTATACTATGTTTTTTTTAGTAGAATTGATACTTTTATTTTGTTTAGTGTTTTTGTGTTTAGATGTAGGTTTTGAGGAGAAAAGAGATGGAATCAAAGGATTTTTTAGAATAAATTTGAGTGGAAGAAAACTGGAGATCTAGCTAGAAGAGCTTGCAATTTGGAGAAGCTTGAAGGATTTTAAAGTCAAGGACTTATGTGTAAAGTTTGAAGATTAATGCATCTCAAGGGAATTAGAAGAAGTTTAGGGGCTGATCATGTAATTAACCAGTCAAATTAGAGTTAGAGATGTGCAATTAATGAGTTTCACGTTCATGTTACAAGATTGAACTATATGCAAGCTGTGACCAAAACCTATGTTAGAAAAGTTGCACGATATTGTCGTATGATCCAAAGTTGTGACAAACTACAACACTATTGTAGAAAGGAGTCATTAGTTCAAAAGCTACGACAACAAGTTGTGACATTGTCACAAGATGCGGTCCAGGAAAGGAAGTTGCAACACCTACTTTTAGTCGATTTCTAGTTTCGTCAACATTAATTGCATGCGTTACTTTTTAGCCACGAAATGTCTTTTTGTCGACCCTCTCACATTATAATAAGTGTCCTTTGCACACCATTGATCACACATTAGGAGAAGAGGGAGAGAAGTTGAGGAGTAACGCTGAAGGCCTCGATTCTATCTTTTCTTTTCTTAGTTTTTTTTTTTTTTAATTTTTAATTTTTAATTTTTTTATTTGTTTATTATTCTTTTTATTTTTATGTAATTAGTTTATTAATTAGAACTAATTTGAAGTCCTATACATGAACTCAATTTGTTTATTTTTTTAATAAAACTTAGTGTTTTGCATGATGAAATTAATGTCCCAAATTTAATTTTAATCTATGACTTATGTTTCTTTGATTGATCACTTTAGGAGTATATTTTTAGAATTATATAGTGACAATATAAACTGTACATCATACAGACATATTCTTAGTTGGTAACAATCAATTGCTTATGAACAAATTGAGGAACATTAATTCATAGATATTTAGAATAGACATAATATTATAAGATTTGTATGATATTTATATTCATGTAGTACTTAATGAGTTCCAATTATTAAACCTAAGCAGACATCAAGTTAGGTTATAATTAGAAATACAAGCATCTATATAGACATTATGTGATTTGCATACTAACTAAAGAAGAATCTATATGGCATGAGCTAATCATATATTGTCGTGAATATCTTTATCATGCATTATCATGAATAATCTTTTTAACAAATTGAGAGATTGTTTAGTGATAGATAAAATATCCTAAGTAAGTTTTTATCCATTGATTTTTCTTTTTAATTGCAATTTAATTTTTAGTTTTTAAACTCAATCTCAAGAACTTCTTATTTTTAATTTTATTGTTTTTAGTTTTGGTCTTAAATAAACTTGAAATTAAAATAAGTTGTAACTTTTCGTGGGATTGATCATTGCTTGTCACTATACTCATTTGCAAGATTTAAATTTTAGTTCATTAAAAAAAGGACCAACATATTATACTACATTCATCTAAATTGCTTTAAACCATATAAAGATCGTTGTAACTTTATTAAATACAAGTTACGAAAATTTGAATTATCTGTTTCTAGCATTTTAAATCTTCAAGGATTATTTTCATTACATGAAATTAATAATGAGACAATTTCTTTCCACATTATCAATATTGAGCTTTGCTATAAACCCTTTAACTGAGATACAATTATATCTCATTATCTCAAATTTTTATATGAGTAATTATTTTGATATAAAAATATGATGTCTTCAAGCTTCCATATGACAAGTCTAATAAAACTACATAAGTATAGTTTTGCTTTTGTTTTAATCAATAATTTTTATGCCGACATTTATCCATAATTTGTGATTCATGTCCTTATCATTTTTCTGTAATATGTAGAATAATAAAATATAAAATCCTAATTTCCTATAAGTTTTCAGTATACATACCTCTTTAAAGGTTACTGTAAACTTTCATATATTCTTAGTATAAACTTTAGTCTGGTTGGATTGAGTTGATCGGGTTGGATTCAGTCCGCCACAAAGGTATAAAAAAAAATCCAATTGATAACTCTCATAATTTTAACAATTTGATTAAAATAAAACTAGTACAAATAAAAATTCAATTATTATAAATAAAAGATTCAATCTATTATAGAGATCGTCCTTAATCGTCATCCTTAATAAGCATTTTTTTTAGAGGGAATAGAAAATCTAGGATTGAGACGTCTAGAAGTGGACGTTGGTTGGGTTAGGTTGAAAATTTTTCAATCAAATCCAACTCAATTTAATATCCATCCAACCTTTTTCAAGATTTAACTTAAACCAACTCGAGTCGGGTTGGTCAGTCGGGTTAGCTAGAGATACCCACCTTTATTCGACCCGTTCAACTGCAAATCTCACAAACCGGGTCGAGTTCAGTACCGAAACCGTGATTTGTTCGACAGTCCAAACCGACAAGTCTCACACACACACACGCGCACACCCCCACACACATCTTCACTTCTCTCTCTCTCTCTCTCTCTCTCTCTCTTTCGCTCTGATCAGAATCGATGAAGACGACGGAGGAGGAGACCGTACGAGAAGTGTTCTACGAGACTCGTCGTCACGCGTCCAGGTCCTGCGCTTCCACTTATCCTCCTCAACAGGTCTCTCTCTCTCTCAGATCTCTCTCTTGATTTCGTTTCTTGTATATCAGTTAAATTCGATTTTGAATTCGTCGATTGAGTGACCGACGCTAATCAACTTGAATTGTTTGTTTTCTGCAGGCAAATGAAGGTGTTAAAGGCGGATTCTTATCGCTTGTTTCAGTTCCAGGTACTATGAATCTACACGTAGAGGTTTTGTTTTGAATAGTTCGATTTATTAGTAGATGCATTGTTAGTTTAGTGATATATAGTAGGTTTTGTTTTTTGATGGAGCGAATTCGGTTTAGTTTTGGAGAAATGTTGCTGATTTGGTTTTTGATAGGTTATTGATATGAGAAGTGGAGAAACAAGTGTTATTGATGTAGAGATTGTGAGAAGTCTTTATGGTTTTTGTTGGGGTTTTGACAGTCTGTGTTAGTTTTTTTTTCTGAAATGCCACATATACTTTCAATCATAAGAAAGAACTAATACAATCAGGCTCAGTGTCAAGCCAAGTTCTATCCTCCTTAGAGAAAAATGCAAGGAATGCAAGGGTATGTGCCACTTTGTTACAATTGCGTGGAACAGAGTGGCAATGTTGAACCCCAACAACCTTACAAAGTGCCTTTACATCATCAATAATGTGTGATACAGGACACCACAAAGAATTATCATTAACAATTTGGGATACCACATTAACTGCATCCAATTCAAGCCAGGAAACCTGGAATTTATTTGTGTACGATGCTGTTTTGGATGGAGTGAATTTGGTTTATTGTTGGAGAAATGTTGCTGGTTTGGTTGTTGATAGCTTATTGAGATGAGAAGTAGAGAAACAAGTGTTATTGATATATCCAGAGATTTTGAGAAGTTTTGATTGTTTTGTTTAGAGTTTTGATTTTGTGTATTTTAGTTTTTGGAAGTTTATTGTAGATATTTTTCATTGAGTTTTGAATATTTTGATTTATGAGTTGATGCATTGTTGATTAAGTGATTTATTCAATATTAGATGGTATTTTTTGACTTTTTGTTTGTATGTGCTGGTTTAATTTAGATAAACTAATTTTTTATTTTTTTACTTTTTATTTTTTATTTTTTTGAGAGATATTGCTGCTTTGGGTTTTGATTATTGATATGAGAAGTAGGTAGAGGAGTATTATTTATATAAGTAGAGATTGCGAGAAGTCTTGATTGTTTTTGTTGGGGTTTTGATAGTCTATGTTACTTTTTGGAAGTTTATATTGTTTTTATTTTTTGAGTTTTGAATGGTTTGATTTCTTAGTGGATGCATATCTTTTTTTTTTTTTTTTCCCCTTTCTTTAACATTGGCATTTTATGGGTTAGAAGTCTGTTGGGACCTGTCGAGATTGATAATTCATAACGTGGTTCGAATGACTACTTTTATAATCGGAAGATAACAACTCCTATTAAGAGGAGATTTAGACCCACACCTTGTACTTTAATAGAACGAGGGTGGGACTTGAACCCTTGACCTTTGAGGGTCAAAGGAGGTACTTAACCACTTCTACTAAAAAGTGGTGTTTATTAGTGATATATTTAGTATTTGAAAGTAGGGTGGGTTTTTAATTTTTTTGTTTTTTGTGTGTGTGTCTATTGTGTTTTAGATGGTTAATTTGAAATAGTAATTTGTATTGAATGTGGAATCCGTTGGTTTATTCATTTGTATTTGGGGTGGGTCTTAGGGGGCAGTATCTTAATTTTGGTGCTCACATGAAACTATGCAATCCACTATTCACGATGACTCTTCTTTTCTTTCCACTTATAATGTGAAGGTGTAGGTAAACTTATAGAAAAATGGAGTGAATACAAGCGTCCAAGAAAAATTCGTAGATTGGTATCCTTGTTTGTCTCCCCACGAGGTGAACGTGTGGCTGTGGCTGCTGGAAATTGTATTACAATTTTGCAGAAGGAGGATGACTATCAGAAACCATATAGAACTTTTACTAGTAAGATTTACTTGCTGATTTCATAGTTCATTTCCCTGTATAATGGCTCAGAAATATTGGTGTCAGGTTGCACATTTTGTTGTATGACATATTAGATTTATTTATATGTTATGACTATGCACCAGCATGCAAGTATATAAGCTCAACAAGCATCAGAATTTCTTTCAAAGGAGATTTTCAGGTTAATTTTCTATAATATTTGCTTTCATTGTTTTTTGGGTGTGAAATTCTTTATCTAGGATATTTAACATCCCCCATTGATATTTAAAAGATGATATTTATTTTGTAACTTGCAGTCAGCGTATTGTACACCTGATGAAAAATCTTAGTATTTGACCTTTATAATGTGGTCAAAGTTATTTCAATTTTGGAATGAATGGGGGAGTTTGCCTGATTAATAATAATTGACATATAGCATGTTTGTAATTGCATTGAAACCTTCTTTTTTCTTTTAGTCCTATATTTGTAGAACACATGAATGGAACATTAGGAATATAACAGAAACAAGAAAGCAACATCGCAGGATGACTACAAGGTAGAGATTTATGAAAGTTTAAGCTGTCTGTGACATAGCTTAATGATTATTTGATAGAGGCTTGTTATTAAAGTTGATTGATATGGATGGGAATATTCTGGGTATGAACCATGAATTGAATCAAGTGCTTGGAAAAATAGAAAGTAAACTCTAAGAGTTCTTTAAAGTTTGTTTACTGCTTTATTTTCTTTGATCTGAAATTGTGTTTATCTTCTGTCTCACATGATAGGTAGTAGCCTTGGTGCATTTACTTATGGAGCTTGGTCTGAAGCTCATGATGTTCTTGGACTCGTTGATGACACTGATACAGTATATTTTATTAAAGCCAATGGTGATGAGATAACGAGAATTACAAATAAGCATTTAAAAGGATCTTTACCAATAATAGGCTTGATTGCACCAGAAGAAACTCATGTACAGAGATCTTGCTTGTAAGTGTTCCTTCTGCCTTCCAATCCTTTCTGGTCTGCAGCCTAGATTACACTACACAGAAGGATAATCTTAAAGAGAAATTTCTCAATTGATCTTAAGTATAAAAATTAAGGATTTTGGATTCTTACAGATTTTCGTAATCTATATATTCTCATGGTTTGAACGCTACCGAAGCTACATCATAGCCTGCTTAATTTTGTTGGCCGGTTTTCAGGTGTACTTTCACTCTTCTTACTTCAGATGGATTACTCCATCAAATTGAGGTCAGCCAAGAGCCAAGTGCCTCTATTTCCTCCACAAGCACATCAAGTAGTGGATTGACTTTGAGAAATCAGTTCCCTCTGAATGTTTTCTGTGTGGACTTTTATCCAGAGCGCTCCTTGTTGGTTGTTGTTGGTAGTGCTGTCACCGCTTCTCTACCCTCTGGTGCGGATACTGGTATTGTTTCATATCATTTATTTTCTTTGTCTGTCTTTGAATTAATTTTCTACCTAATTGATCTTTGTAAACCTGGTTTGCAACAATTAAGCAATGACTTTGATATATGAATTTTATATGTTAAAGGATTTGAATTGACTAGACGAATTATTTATTTATTTAATTTTTTTAGTCTTTTATATTGGTGTATTTTTTACTATAAAAGTTAAGAGAAAAGTTTCAAGTTGCTGTATATGTTGAGTTTTATCATATCATTTGGTTTCCAGCCACTGAAGTATGTCTGTCCATTTGTGGGTCAGTCCTTGAGTTGATAACCTAGTTCTTTAGATCTCTTGTAACAACATAGGAGGACAAGGGATCAATCCTCCGCAAAACCAACCTCGGGGGGGAATTTAGTCTAATTTGTTTTTCTGTATAAGGTGAGATGGCATGGGGTGTGTGGTGAGTACCAAAAAGGGTAAAAATTATATATTTCGCTGGTGGATCTTAGAGTGCTGTGTGACAGAAACCTCAAAATTTGTGTTCTATGTGTGGTTGAGTTTGTAGTTTAGATCTCTATTGCTTTCAGAAAATGAAAAGGGGTGTTTAACAGTTTGTTAGATGGCCAATACTTCTATTTCAATTTTTTCTTAATTAGTTATTCATTTTCTGCCAGGACCCTGTTCCATTTCTGTTTGGCGTAGATGTCAAAATTTAGACTTGGAACAACTGTTCTCTATGCAGTTTGAAGGCTCATATTGCAAACCAAAAGGTACTGTTGGGCAGCTTGGGCATCCAAAGGTGCAGATTTCACCTCAGAAAAATTTTGTTGCTACCTTAGATATGCCTGGATGCTTACACATTTTTAAGATGGATAATGAAAGCTGTTCACTTTCAAAGTTTGCTTGCGAAGAGAGAGGAGCTGGATTTCTTAGTGGTGTTGTTGATTTCACTTGGTGGTCTGATCATATACTGACTCTTGCAAGAAAAGGTGGTATTTTCTCCATGATTGACATCATTAGTGGGTTAAAATTACAAGAGGAGGATCCTGTATATTCCGTGCTAGTTGTAGAAAGGGTAGAGCAGCTTCAAGGTCATGTTTTTCTTTTGGAAAGTAAATCACTTGATGAGACATTTAACACATCTAATCATAATGGAGGGGCCATCAACTCACAGTTTATGGAGCAGATTGGAGAAGACAGATTTAATCAATTCAACATGTCTAAGCTGCACTGGAGCTTGATATCATTTTCAGAGAAATCTGTTCCTGAAATGTATAATATGTTAATTAGCAATCACAAGTATGAGACTGCTCTTGAATTTGCCAATTGTCATGGCTTGGATACAGATGAAGTTTTTAAATCACAATGGTTGTGTTCTAGCCGAGGAGTAAATGAAATAAAAATGTTTTTGTCAAAGATTAAGGATCAAGCTTTTGTACTTTCTGAATGCATAGATAAAGTTGGACCAACAGAAGATGCTGTGAGGGCTTTACTTACGCATGGGCTGCGCCTAAGTAACCAATATAAGTTCTCTGATATGGAAGATCATGAATACACCCAAACTTGGGATTGGGATGGCCGCATTGCTAGACTGAAGTTGTTACAGTTTGGAGACAGACTGGAGACATATCTGGGGATAAACATGGGCAGGTATCATGCTATCCTAAGCTCCATATGTTGATTTAGCAGGATAATTTGAATCATGGTTTCCAAGTTATTGTTGAAATCTTGAATTAAGTCTTGTTGTCATGCCTTAGAAATGTGCGTGTGTGTTTTTTTTTTTTAAATTATAAATTGGATTTGTTAAAAATACTTTACTTCTCTTACAGATTGTCTTAATCTGTCCATTCTAGTTGCTGTCATTATTATTTTTTTCTAAATTTTTCTTTTTGTCCATTCTGCTTTTTGTCGGGCCAAATTGCCCGAAAGGTTCTGTGTACAGCTAATGCTGCTAATGTGCTTTTTTATAGCATCAATCATGTTTATTTTATTATTCTTTAGGTTTAGGGTTAAGCTTTTCTACTATGTGACTCAACTCTTTTTAGGTTTTATCATGTATATAATTCACTGGATGGTTTCTACTGACTGACATCTTATTGACATAGTCTTGTGCAGGTTTTCTGTGCAGGAATACACCAAATTTCGTGTTATGCCTATTGATGAAACGGGAGTAAAACTTGCTGAAAGTGGAAAAATTGGGGCTTTAAACCTTCTTTTTAAGCGTCATCCTTATTCACTGGCTTCTTCCATGTTGAAAATTTTGGCTGCTATTCCTGAGACAGTTCCCGTCCAAACCTACATGCAACTTCTTCCTGGAAGGTCTTCTCCTACAAGAGTTGCTATGAGAGAAGAAGATTGGGTTGAATGTGATAAGATGGTGAGATTTATCAGAACAATACCTGAGGATCACGAGATTAGTATCCAAATTAGAACTGAACCCATTGTCAAGTGGTGCCTGGGATCTCTCTGGCCATCAGTTGATGAACTTTCAATATGGTATAAGAATAGAGCTAGAGATATTGATTGCTATAGTGGGCAGTTGGACAACTGCCTCTGCTTGGTTGACTTTGCATGTCGCAAAGGTATCACTGAGTTGCAGCAGTTCTATGAGGATATTTCATACTTGCACCAGCTTATTTATTATGTTGAAAGTGATGGAGAAGTATGCTTTAACATGAGTCTTACTGCATGGGAAAAATTATCTGACTATGAAAAATTTAGTACAATGCTTAAGGGAGTCGAAGAGGAAAATGTGCTTGAAAGGTTACATGATAAGGCAATACCATTTATGCAAAAGAGGTCTCATGGTCTGAAATCGGTTGCTCCAGAACTAGTTACAAATGACCAATTTATTGACTACCGTAAGGATGAATCATTTCTGGTTAGATGGCTAAAGGAGATTGTTTTAGAGAATAAATTAGAAATATGCTTGATGGTCATTGAGGAAGGGTGCAATGAATTCCAAAGTAATGGCTTTTTTAAGGATGAGACTGAAGCATTGGATTGTGCTCTCCAATGCCTCTATTTATGCTCAGCTACAGACAAGTGGAGTACCATGGCTGCCTTGTTGTCTAAGTTTTCACAAAAGCAAGGCAAGTACTGCTTCCGTGCTCAAATAGTTACTGATGATATTTTGATTGTTCTTCATCTGTTAGGAATACTGTAATGCACATTCACAAACATGCTTTTGCATAAGCATCTATGTTTGAATATGTAGTAAGTTATGAATATTGGAATATCTTGTTCTTTAGCATAATAGTGATTTTCAATGTTTCAGATACTGAAATAAACATTAATGGTCTTGGGAAAAGACTCAAAATGGCAGAAGGTCATGTTGAAGCAGGGAGACTTTTGGCATTTTATCAGGTTAGTATTCTCTTTTTCATTTGCCAATGCTTTTGGAGTTTCATGGTATGTAATTAATACTATGAATCCTTTGGTTTCATTTTTCTATATGAACCATCCTATGTAAACACTTTTTTTGTCTTCATGTTCTTGATATCCAAACATGGTAAACTTGTCCTTAAAGTAGGAAAACTGAAAGAAATGGTGGCATTAATTGGTTTCTTGGATGCATGTAACAAAGTAGTCAATTTGTTTACATTATAATAATCTGAAGTGAATTATTGGTTCTTTCTATAATTTCTAATGTTAGAAGGCGAATATGACCTTTCTATGGATTATGCACATATTCTTTCTGAACTGTGACTGAAAGGGATATCCCAAACCGATTAGCACAATCCAATTTTGAGTGTGAGCAAGTCTATCCAGGTAGGCAAAGGGGAAGTGCAGACTTGGGTATTTTATTAAACTTAAATAGTTGTGGAGGCTTGCAGTTGGTGGGGTTTAAATATGGAGAAGGGAATGTTAGTTGCAGGCAGGGTAGAGAACATTTATGAGGTGGATTTGTCGTAGGTTCTAAGAATTGGTGGAATTCTGTCTAGATATCTGTTTTTAATTTTTATTAGGAATAGTGGTGGAGCTCCTTTCCCCACTTATTTGGTGCAACAAGGAACCAACTTCTTGCATTATATAATTTTTCTTTAATTGTTTTTTTCCTTCTTTTTTTTTTTTTCATCTGAATTCGAGTGTCAAAGGTATTTAGATTTTAGGGGTGCTTGTTTGTTTGCAGGTTCCAAAGCCAGTGATTTTTTTCGTTGAAGCTCATTCAGATGTAAAAAGTGTAAAGCAGATTCTTCGTCTTATACTCTCAAAATTTATCCGTCGACAGCCTGGACGATCAGATAATGACTGGGCAAACATGTGGCGTGATATGCAGTGCTTGCACGAGAAGGCTTTTCCTTTTCTTGACCTAGAATATATGTTAATGGAATTCTGTAGAGGACTGCTGAAAGCTGGGAAGTTTTCTCTTGCAAGAAATTATTTGAAGGGTACAGGTTCTGTTGCTTTAGCATCAGAGAAAGCAGAAAATCTTGTTATTCAAGCTGCGAGGGAGTATTTTTTCTCAGCTTCTAGTCTTTCTAGTTCAGAGGTAAATATGCAGATGCTCACATTGTAACACAGCATAGGTTATCCTGGAAATGTTTGATATTTATATATTTATACTGTAAATATTTTAATTCTTAGTCCCCTTTAAGTAGTGCATATACAGTTCAAGAGAGCCGTAGTGCTAGGTACTTGGGGCTGATTAACTTAGTTTTGTATTGAGCTATATCCCAATAAATTCTGAGTTCATATACTCTAATAAATTTTTTGCACATTGGTATTTCTATGTAAATTTATTTATTGCATTTCTGCAATGTATGTCAGATCTGGAAGGCTAAGGAGTGTCTGAATATATTGCCAAGCAACAGAAATGTTAAAGCAGAGGCTGATATGATTGATGCAATTACTGTCAACCTTGTCAACCTTGGAGTGACAATTCTACCTGTGCAATTCAGACAAATAAAAGATCCAATGGAGGTCATTAAAATGGCTATCACAAATCAAGGTGGAGCTTATCTACATGTTGATGAACTCATTGAGGTTGCCAAACTTCTGGGGTTGAGCTCTCCAGAAGATATATCAACTGTCCAGGAAGCTATTGCTAGAGAAGCTGCAGTTGCTGGTGATCTGCAATTGGCATTTGATCTCTGCCTTGTTTTGACAAAGAAAGGACATGGTCTCATTTGGGATTTATGTGCGGCAATAGCAAGAGGACCTGCCCTTGAAAATATGGATGTAAGTTCTCGAAAGCAGCTACTAGGTTTTGCGTTGAGCCACTGTGATCAAGAATCAATAGGGGAGTTGCTCCATGCATGGAAAGATCTGGACATGCAAGGCCAGTGTGAGACTTTGACGACATTGACAGGGACTAATTTTCCCAACTTCTCTGTCCAAGGTTCCTCAGTTATTTCAGTTCCAGGCTACAGTGTTCAAGATATGGTTAACCTAAAAAATTGCTCTGAACTGGCTGAAGGTGTCAACATTGATGATCAAGAAGTTCATATAAACAATATAAAAAATACACTGTCCATTGTTGCCAAAAACTTGCCTGTTGAAAGTGGGATTGACTGGGAAATGCTTTTGAGAGAAAATGGAAAAATTTTGTCCTTTGCTGCTTTACAACTTCCATGGTTGCTTGAATTGAGTAGGAAAGTAGATTATGGTAAAAAAATGAGTCATGGGTTGATTCCGGGAAAGCAATATGTAAGTGTAAGAACACAAGCTGTGGTGACTATTCTTTCCTGGTTGGCAAGGAACGGTTTTGCTCCCAGAGATGATCTGATTGCCTCTCTTGCAAAATCAATTTTAGAACCACCTGCTAGTGAAGAGGAAGACATCATAGGCTGCTCTTTCCTGTTGAATCTTGTGGATGCTTTTAATGGGGTCGAAGTAATAGAAGAGCAGCTGAAGTTAAGGCAAAATTATTCAGAAATTTGTAGCATAATGAATGTGGGATTGGCGTATAGTTCATTGCACAACTCTGGAGTTGAATGTGAGGGACCTTCTCAGAGGAGAGAGCTGCTGTGGAGGAAGTTTAAAGAGAATCACACGCCACCTAGTTCAGGTGATTGGCTTTATTTTCTTGTTTTTCGACTTACAAATTTATCAATTTACATACTTTTTCATATGCTATATTATCTCTCATGCATGCTTTGTGTTAATCAGAAATTCTCGGAGTTGAGCATTATGTTTTACTTGTAATGATGTGCTTAATCTGTTCCTTGTGTTACTCTTGAATTCAGGTGAATTAAACAAGATTGACAAAGTACAATCTACGTTCTGGCGTGACTGGAAACTGAAATTAGAAGAAAAAATGCATGTGGCGGATCAATCAAGAGTGTTAGAGCAATTAATTCCTGGGGTTGAAACTGCTCGCTTTTTATCTGGTGATACCAAGTACATCAGAAGTGTTGTTTCCTCTCTGATTGAATCTATAAAGTTGGAGAAGAAGCACATTTTAAACGATCTGTTGAAAGTGGCAGAGACCTATGGCTTGAATCGTGCTGAGGTGTGTTGTATGCACTAATAAAAATCGAAGATAATCTATTATAAGTTTGACAAAATGGATGATATGTGTTTTCCTTTGTTTTTCTGCAGGTCTTACAACAGTACCTAAGTTCTATCTTTGTTTCTGAGGTCTGGAGTGATGATGATATTTTTGCTGAGATCTCAGGTGTCAAAGAAGAAATACTTGGTCATGCTCAAGCAACTATCAAAACTATATCATTGGTTGTATATCCTGCAGTTGACGGGCACAACAAGGAACGCCTTGCACTCATATATGGTCTACTCTCTATGTGCTACTTGCAATTGGAGGCAACCAAAGAATCATTACGAGACTTACACCCAGCTTTGACGCATGCATCGGCTTCTGGCTTAGCTCAATTCTACACAGTGATTGAGCAGGAGTGCAGAAAGGTTTCCTTCATTAAGAACCTCAACTTCAAAAGCATTGCCGGACTAGGTGGCCTGAATTTACAGGGTTTCAGGAGCGAAGTCTATGCAAATATAAATGAATTTAGCCTGGAAGCCTTGGCAAACATGGTCCAAACCCTGGTCAGTATTTATGCTGATTCAGTGCCAGAAGGACTCATGTTGTGGCAGGATGTCTACAAATACTATGTACTGAGTTTGTTGACGAATTTGGAGAGTAGAGCCAGAACAGAATTTAATGTTGACAACCCTGAGAGCTTTCAGGGCTTCATCAACCAGCTTGAGCAGAGCTATGATTTTTGCAGAATGTATATCAGACATTTGACTCCTTCAGATGCTTTAGATACAATGAAGCAGTACTTTAGTGTGATTATACCTCTGCGTGGTTCTCATAGGAGCATCCCAGATAACTCAACATGGCAGGATTGCCTCATTTTACTTATTAACTTCTGGATCAGATTGACCGAGGAAATGCAGGAAATTGCATCCACTGAGTTAGGAGATATAAGATTCAGTCCAGATTGCTTAATGAATTTTCTGAAGGTTCTAATGAAGTTGGTGATGGAAGACAGTATCTCGCCAAGTCAGGGCTGGGGAATCATAATCAGCTATTGCAATCATGGTTTAAATGGAAATTTTGGTGTTGAAATTTTCGTTTTCTGTAGAGCCATGATATTTTCAGGTTGTGGGTTCGGAGCTGTTTTGGAAGTATTTTTGAAAGCAGTATCAGAATGTAGCTCAACAACTGCTGATGTGGAATTCAAGGATATTCCACGTCTCTATTTAGATGTATTGGAACCCATTTTACAAGATCTGATCAGTGGATCCCATGAACACCATAATTTGTATCATTTGTTATCTTCTCTAAGTAAATTGGATGGTGATTTGGAAGAGCTGAAATGGGTCAGAAATGCTGTTTGGGAGAGAATGGCCAAATTCTCAGATAATTTGCAGTTACCAAGTCAAGTTCGCGTTTATGTTCTAGAGCTTATGCAATTTATCACGGGTAGAAACATCAAGGGTTTCTCTTCTGAACTGCAATCATACATTCAGCCATGGGAAGGGTGGGACGAGCTGCTCAATTCAAGTAAAAGGATTGAAACTGTTGTCAGTCAAGGGTTGCCAGAGCATGCTGAAACTTCTAGCAGGTTTACAAGTACTTTGGTCGCCCTGAAATCGACCCAGCTCGTGGCAGTCATCTCACCGAGTATAGAAATCACCCCTGATAATTTAGTCAATGTTGAAACAGCTGTTTCTTGCTTCTTGAAGTTGTGTGATGCTGCCAGTACAGATTCTCATTTTGATGCTTTGGTAGCCATTCTGGAAGAGTGGGAAGGGCTTTTCGTTGTTAAAGCCGAGGTACCACCTGCAGAAGCATCTGATCCTGAAAACAACTGGACTAGTGATGATTGGGATGAAGGATGGGAAAATTTCCAGGAAGTAGAATCTCTCGATGAGAAAGAAAATAAAGAGAACTCTTCTTCTCTTCATCCTTTACACGTATGTTGGATGGAGATCTTCAAAAAGTTAATACCAACGTCCCGAGTAAGAGATGTTCTGAGACTGATTGACCGGTCCTTATCCAAATCTGGTGGAGTTTTGCTCAATGAACATGATGCACGAAGTCTGAATGAATCTGTTCTTGCAATGGATTGTTTTCTGGCTTCAAAGATGGTGCTTTTACTGCCATACGAACCAATACAATTGCAGTCTCTGAATGTAGTTGACGAAAAGCTGAAACAAGGAGGCGTCTCTGACACGATTGGCAAGGACCTTGAGTTTTTAACACTTGTGTTATCTTCCGGAATTATATCAACCATTATTACCAACTCCTCCTACGGCACAATTTTCTCGTATCTCTGCTATCTAGTCGGAAACTTCTCCCGGAAATTTCAAGAATCCCAGAGATCAACTCCCACCAACAAATGCAGAAACACAGACAAAGACTTGCATCTTTTCAGGAAAATCATCTTCCCTTGCTTCATATCAGAACTTGTCAAGGCAGACCAGCCGATTCTAGCTGGACTTCTCGTCACAAAGTTCATGCACACGAATCCGTCTCTCAGTGTCATCAACATTGCGGAGGCGAGTCTTCGAAAATACCTGGAAAGTCAGCTCCAAATCCTGCAACATGAAGACTTTGCTCTTGAGGAGGTAAATTCTTGTCAAACACTAAAGTATACAGCTCTTAGCTTGAAAAACAGGTTGGGAAATCTGATTCAATCTACCTTGTCATTACTATCTGGTAATGTTAGATGAAACTTTTTTGGGGGTTTTTTTGTAGGATTGAAAATTAGAAGTTATACATTGCCATTTTTTTTTTTCCTTTGAGGGAATATAAGTTGTACATTAGATATTTTACACTTTTTCTAACAAATATATCACAAGAATTTCAGGTGGGATTAAGTTGAATTTTATTATTATTTTTTTTTTTGTCACCCAATGTTTTGTTGCTATGATTAATGTAGAAATATTGTTGAATGTCTGATTGCATGGTGAGTTGATTTTTTTTTTTGTTTTTGTTTTTGGTTTTTTGTTGTTATAATTGTTACCATTGGATTCCGTTGAATTAGTTTGTAATTGTATTAAAAGTCCCGTTATAATTACTTTAAAGAAGCAAGTTTCCATAGTGTGAATAGTATTTAACATGGAGAAATGTATTTAAGAATTATTGAATTCAATTAATTTTTTTTTCGAGTTACCACAATTAAACCATTTTGAAAATAAAAGTTAGTGCTTTCTAGCACTTAAGAACTTTTAAAAAGTAGTTCATGGTGTTTTGTAGGACTTAAACTTAGAATTATTAATAGCTATTAAATTCTAATATAAAAAAAATTCGCAAAAAAAAATATTAACTATTAATTTTAATTCAATAGTTAGTAAAAAATTTATATGGTAAAAGAATTTTGATATGCAATGGTCTAAAAAGTAATAAATTTTTATATATTGGATAGATATCTAATTTATTTGATGTTCATTTTGAGAAAAAAAATAAATAAAATTTTGATCTCATCAAATATGTTTTTTATTTAAAAAATATATTTTTTTCAGTATACAATAAGAACCGATAAAGTGAAGCATTGTAAATAACGAATACTATTATTTTAATGTCATAAGACAATTATGACTTATGAGTTAATTTTTATTATTTCGTTTTGAATTTTCTTAATTTTAATTTTTAAAATATTAACTTCTCTAATCATAAATTATTTATTAACTATGTATCTCAATCTAACAATATTACCTATTAAATTTAATCTCAAGTAAATATTGATACGATATATGATATATTTTTATTGCTTTTCATGTTTTGAAATGATTAATATAAAAAATATTTTTAAAAAATTTCACTGATATCTCAATGCTTTTCAATAGATAGTTTCATAAATTTAAACAATGATAATTTCAATGAAATCATATATACATCCTTAATTACACTACACCCTCAAACATTCAACACATTTATCTGCTTGCATAAAAATAATAATTAAAATAAAAGTTAACTAACTATAATTTTCAGGGTAATCCTATTTTCTTCATTTTAGTTTGATATAATCAAATCCCTCGATAATTTTAAAAATCCTTAATATCCATTTGTTGATCTATAAAATAGATCAAATAACTCCTATAATTTAAAAATATATATATTCAAAAAATTCTTTTATCATTAAAATTGATTTTAAAAATAAAAATTTAACCTTTAATATAAAATAACAAAACTAAAGAGTCAGTTTGATTATTTCAATTATTTCAATAATGGTAATAATGATAGAAAATAAATTGGGGCTCTTCGAAACTGCGTCATATAATTGATGATTATATCAAGCCGTGGGACAGAGTCAGATTGTTCCATTATTCCATTATTTTCAGAATAGCGAGTACATTTTTCACATACTCGAGCGTGTCTATAATGTGTTTCAGATTTGACTTTGTTTCACAAACCCAAACAGAATTTAACATTGCATTTAAAAAAAAAAAAAAGGGGAACTATACAGAACCAGTTCCTAAGTACTACATAAGCAAGCTTTATCTGCAAACACTTTTTGTCTGATCATTTCCACACAAAAAAAGAATAATAATAATAATCCTAACAATTTATTTTTATTTATTTATTTATTTTTCCAATTTTTACAAATTGAACATGGATGGTTTACCAGAACATCTGTGTCTTAAAATTTTCTACTTACTGGATCACCAGAATCTTGCAGCAGCTCAACAAGGTTAGTAGACTGGTAGGTCATTGTTCACTTGTTTGTTGAATTTTCTGAGATGGGGTCTTCTTGTTTCTTGTAAACTGAATATTTGTGATAAGATCTGAACTGGGTATGTTGAGTTTTTATTGAATTCTTCGTTTTTCTGTGTTTTGGTTTGTAATTGTCTCAAGGTTAGATCTTTTGTTGATGTTTTTGATTGTATATATAGCGATTGTGTATCATTGTTTGTTTAGTTAATCTTATATGGGTTTGACTTGTTCTCGTGTTTTGTTGATCAGTTGTTGGATGCACAGCTGATTAATTTTTAAGATTACAAGATACAAGAGGAACATGTCTTGCATTTCAAAGATCTTCGATTGTCATAGCAGAGTTTTATTTAGGTTTATAGTTGAGTTATTGGATACTGTCTTGGACATTGTCAGCCTGGCTATTGTGGTTCTGAGTTGTTCGTTTTTAAGAGACAAGAGTATCACGTGATCTGTACGCTTGTTCAGGGAAATCTTGATGCATACTGTATTTACTTTTGGAATCCGCTTTCTGTAGTCATTTCAATCGTCATTGGTAGTTTTCCTAGAAGTATATACATCCACATATGTTATATTATTAGATGGATGTATGGATCAAGTATGCGGATTAATGTAGTACTCATATGTGTATATCCTGTGTATGACTTTCGCCTTTGGTTTGTGTCTTTGACTATTGTTTCGTTGATATGATTAACCATTACTTACAATTACCATGTTTTTGATGGCGATAAAGAATATGTTGTGTTCATTAAACTTTATGATCATGGGAAGCTTTCATTGTTAAGTGTGTGTTTTATTCTCTAGCCATAGTGTTCCAAACAAGACTAATTCAATTAGTTTCTTTAGGAGCCAAAAGTTGCTCGGTTGTTTATTTTTGTATTCCTGCATTTCATTGAGTTCCCAGCTGTTTGAACATGTTTGAAATTAACTATGCACGATTTGGTAAAGTTTGCAGGAAGTGGAAGGTGTTAGCCTCGGACAACAAGCTGTGGTCTAACCTATTCAAAGAAAGATGGGGTGGAGATCATGCTGCATTCTTTGCCCCTGCTGATTCAAAACCATGGAAAAATGTATATGAAGTCCAAGATCGATGTGATCGCATTGGACTGTAAGTCATATGATCTATATATATCAATTTTTGTTGATTACATTTACGTGTGCACAGAGTTCTAGTACATTTTATAGTATATTTGAGTTTATCAATGTGTTTGACTGGAAATAATATTTTCCGATGTCAGAACATAACTTGAAGTGCTTTTTGGAGAACTATCTATAAATAGTTTCTAAAAAAATTGTTTTTTTCATTCAAGAAAACATTTGGAGTTATTCAATGGTCACCGCTAACCGCTTTTGGTCATGGTTGGTCACGAACCTTTGGGTTTGTATATTGATCTCCATCTTGTATATATCTTTATGCATTACAATTAGAGAAATAGATAGTATGGGTGAAACATTCAATTCGGTGATATTATCAGATCTCATAGACCACTGCTAATTCTAGTTTGTTCATTTAAGCTAAGATGGGGAATTGGTATTTTCTTTTATTATTTTTATTATCTTTTATTTTTTTAAGCTCTTAAATCATTGATAAGAAAAGAACTTAGAAGTCAAGTTTCATTCAAATTAATCAATTTGACTGACCGATTTTCCGTACACAATTTGATTCCTTTGTCAGCCAAAATAATTGAATGAAGAAGTTTTCTGATAAAACACTTTGACAGATGCCTTTTCAGAATGTGTTTTTACTCTGATTTTATTGCTTTTCAGGGGGCTGAAGATAATAAGAGAAGGTGGTGACTACTATCTTGTTCACCAAGGTGAAATCCAACGTCATCTGGGTTCGATGAGCCAACGGAAACGTGTCAACAATTGTCCATCGAGTTCAAACGGAGAAGTTGATTTTTTGGAAGAAGAAAAATCCAGCCAAGGTATTTTGGACAGAATTCTTTTCTTCATTGGGGACTTGGAAGTTGCTTCAAATGATGCCAAACGCAAACGAATGCTGTGATTTAACATGTAAGTATATTCATTGATACGTAAATTTGGATGGTGTAATTTTTGTGTACTTATTCCCATTTTAATGTAAGCATCTCAAAATTTTAATTGATTCAAATGGTCATTAGTTTTTTGCTTGGAAGATCGTATTAATGCTAGCATATTGTTTTGTTTTCTTCGGATCGAAACGTGAAGATATTTTCCATTTTGGAGAATCAGTACCTCGTAGGTTTGCTTTAATGAAGTAATAGATTTGTTGGCTAATTGAGGTTTAAATTTGAACAAATATTATTGCCATAGTTTGGCTGGGAGCAACATGAACAATTCTTAGTATCCGCCGGTGGTATACTCTGTACAACCGTTAAGATAATAATAATAAGAAAACCATTTTAGCTAGCAACCTTTGATTGAGTTACTCCAATTATTATCTTTGTTTTGACTAAATAAGTGTGAAAATTTGTGTAATATTATTTTTGTAAAAAGAAAATTATTTACTTTGTCACAAATTAAATATTAAAATAATATGGGAGAGAATTTGGTTAGGATTTTCTTGCTCTTTATATTTAGCTAAATGATTCAACTTTTTCAAAATTGCTAATAATATACAAAGTGATTGGAGTTAATAACCTTTTTGGGCTGAGTATAATTGATAGTTAGTATGATTGAAGATGATTTCACGGACACCAGGTGCCTAAACACCATGTGCCTCCCACTAGCCAACAGATCTAATTCTATATAAATAAAGGATAATGGTATACATCCCGTTTGTATTCTGACTTTAATCCTAATTTATGATGTATTAATAGATGAATGAATAATTATTATTAATTACTTATTTCATTTGAAAAATATATTTCTTCATCTGTTGCTATATCTTCCATTGAACTTAAAAGATATAAAATGAAATGTTAATTGTTGAGGAAGAAATGTTTTGTTATGTTGGAGTTTCTTGACATGTAAACAAAAAGAAAAAAAATGTGTGGCTCACAATTACACAACCAGATGGTGTTAAACGTTAATGCATCTTGTAGTGCTGCAGACACCAAAGGAGCCCATGGGACAGTGGAAGGCTATCTTTAGCGAAAAAAAAGGGGTCTTTACGTGAACATCCGCAATAAGGTCAATATGCTACAATCACTGCGGAGTCAAGTTGCAAGTTGGGATACTCCATGATAATCATGTAATTACTTCATTAAGGTGATCCAAAGGTTGTCCCTGGAAACACCTTCTAATGTTTAAGTCAAAATTTATATTTGATTATTTTAATAAGGGAATGTCTTTCCTAAGAACTTAACTAATTGGTAGGTTAGAAATTATAATAGATAAGGGAAAGTGTCATTTAACGATACTTAGAACCTTCGGACGACAAGTTTTGGCTGCAACAATATCTTAAAATTATATTTTAAACCTATATTAACTAAAAGCAAGCAACCAGAAGGCTACACTGAATGGCATTGATGCTGTTCTTGTAGACACTGAGCCTTAATGAAAAGGAGTAATCTAGAACTAGATTATATGTGACTACAATCAGAATACTTTCAAAGCTAATCTACCTAATTTGGAGGCACATTAGCACTCTCAAACCTACTTTTGATACCCAATTATCTCATCGAAGACAACTCAGTCCCTTTTATTGTAAATTTATTATATCTTTATTGTCATGTTAAAAAAAAAAATAATATTTAAAAAGAAAAAAAGGTTAATGATTATTAAACCTTAATTTTATTTCAAGTATCAAATGTTTTGACGTAATACATAATTCATATAATTATTATATCCATCTAAAGCTGGGATTTAGATTCTGTGCTATCATTTTGTTTGTGAATCTTTTCATTGGTTCATAAAATGGCAAAGAGAAATTAATTTCATCTGAACCCTTCATTTTTATGTCTATCACACATCACAATCTGATTAAAAGACAAAAGAATGGTAGAAAATCTAAATTCGTAAAACTGAATCTCTATGCCATGCCTAGCCATTGTAAGAAAATGTTTTGACTTCCCTCCATAAAACCAATTTATTCCCCTCTATAATCAAAAGACATATAATGGATGTTGTCATGCATTTTTCAATTAACATGATGGCGTAGGATTGTAAATGGGATGAATTAATATTTGGAGTGTTTACAAATAAGTAAATTCATTTTAATAAGGGTAATATTGGTATTAATTGGGTGCTTATTGTAATGTTTTCATTTTTAAACTTTAGATATGGGTGTATCTATAAAAAGGATGTATAAATCATATTTATAGGCGGTAATATCGACACCCTAAAAGAAAAAATTGATTTTACTTATGAAATGTGAAACCTTATATAGTTAATTTGTAATTTACTAATAAATAATATGCTTAAAGTACATGAAATAAATAAACTTACTATTAAAACACACTTAAAGTACATTGAACAAGTAAATTTCTTATTAAAATATCTATTATTCATTATTAAACTTGGCATCACACTTGTATGGACCATTTTACTCTCGACCTTATGAACTCCATTGTAACTGTAACGGTAGGTCTATCCGTATTTCATTTTCATAAGTTCAAGGCTTAAAGTACATTTCACGTGATTACATCACCTCTCACATATCACATACATTTAATTTTATCTACTGTCAAGAATGTTTCTGCAATTTTGCCATATATATACATATATAGGGTCATTTACAATACACTTGAGTATTGATACATTTAAATTGATTACATTATAAAATTACTGATTGTATTTATTATATCTGATTATAACTAAACATGTCTGAAATATAATCAGTAATTTTAGAATACAACCACTTATTTGTAGTTATCAAATGTATCGATACTCAAATGTATCATAGAATGTGCCTATATATATATATATCCTCATTCTTGAGCCTACAGTACTGCTTGAATGCAAAATTTGCCACATCTTATATGCATTTAATTTTATCTATACTGTCGAGAATGTTTGTTCAATACATACCTGTCCTCATTCTTGAGCTTACAGTAGTGCTTGTATGCAAATTTTACCACCTCTCATATACATTTAATTTTATCTACTGTCGAGAATGTTTATGCAATTTGGCCATATATATACCTCAATGTGGGCCTTGTGCTGCATGAGCTTGAGCAGTAAGTAACTTGACCGTGTGAGCATGGTCCATGACTTGGTCCATAACTAGCATAAGCTGCATGAACCATACTGTTAACAATATATATATATATATATACCTGTCCTCAGTCTTGAGCCTACAGTACTGTTTGAATGCAAAATTTGCCAGGTTGGTTCCAGAGCCAAATGACACTTGAACTGGTTATCATCTTCTTTATTTCGATTCTAGTTTTGAAATTCATTTTCTCCACAACAGAATCTTCAAAAAAGCTTCCCCCAAGTCCCTCACCCTTACCCATTATCGGCCACCTCCATCTCCTCGGCCCTTACATGTACCAAGCTTTTCACAAACTTTCATCAAAATGTGGTCCTTTAATTCATCTACGTATCGGTTCTGTCCGCTGTGTTGTGGTCTCCACTCTTGAGCTCACAAAAGAGCTTTTCACAGCTCATGATCTCACTTTCACTCATCGCAAGCACACGGCCGCCATTGATTACCTCACAACTCCTCTTTCGCCTTTTCACCCTACGACCTTACTGGAAATTCATCAAAAAGTTGAGCACGGTTGAGCCCTTGGGGAGCAGGACTCTTGGTCAGTTTCTTCCGATTCGAAACAGATAATGGCATTACCTTATCGAGTTTCTTCATGAGAAGTCTAAAGTTGGTGAGAGAATTAATGTCACCTAGGAGTTGTTGAAGTTGACAAACAACATCCTATCTCAAATGATGTTTAGTATTAGGTGTTCAGGGACACAAGGCCAAGCCGAGGATGTTAGAACATTAGTTCGTGAAGTGACTCAACTTTTTGGAGAGTTTAATCCTTCTGACATTATATGGATTTTCAAGAATATAGATTTGGAGGGATTTCGAAAGAGATTCAAGGACATACAAAGGAGGAACGATTCGTTGTTCGAAAAGAAAATCACAAATCGTGAACAAGTGAGGAAGGAGAAGAGGAGGAGAAATAAATTCAATAGTGAGGTTGGAGATGAGGAGGTAAAGGACTTTCTTGATATGTTGCTTGATATCTCTGAGAATCAGAATTCAGAGATAAAGATAAGTAGAGATCATATCAAGGCCTCGATTTTGGAATGTTAAATAACCTTTATTTTCCAAATTTAATTTATATTTCATTGCCAGTTGTTTTAATTTTTTAATCTATTTTATTGTAATTTTTTATTTTTAATATACTTAATTTTTTTCTTGAGAATTTTATATATTTAATTTTGTTTAATAAAATTAATATTTACTTATTTTTTATATTTTATATCATAAATATCTTATACTATTAATTAGTGTTGCAAAACTCAACGAGTAGGTCCGAATACTCGCTAGGTACTTGGTGATAGGGGTTTCGTCAATCCAATAACCCCAATTTGGCGAATCTTCTAGTCGAGTTGGGTGGAGTATTCGATCAACTCAACAAATACTTGGTCCAGGTCAATTAGGCGAGTATTGTATTAAAGTTGCTTTTGAGATTGTATGAGACAAATTTTATGATGTTTTGTGGTTATATGATTATATTTTGACCCTATAATTATTTTGGTATAGGTTTGACCGTCAATAAATAAGTTGACCGTTGATCAATGGTCAAGCTGAGTATCCACCGAGTAGCCAAGTATTCGCTACTTTTGGATCATCGCTCAAGTAACAAGTAATGAGTTCTAAAATATTGTCGTTAATGTAGTAATATATGTTTATTATAATTTAAGGTATTTTTAGTTATTGCTATTAGACACATTTGTTCCTTTCATTTTTATTCTTTTTGCTTCAACACATGTTACCAAACGAATTTTCAAAATTCAAAAGAAAAAGAAAAAAAAAACAAAATTATTGTTTTTATTTATATTTTTTTCTCGAAAAACAACAACTAAAATAGTTCTAGGACACACTCTAAACTTTTTATGTTGAAAAGTGTTGAGGATGCTTTCGTGGGAAAGAAATATAGCAGAAAGAATGGAAAGTCATAGGGTAAGCAAACATAGGCTACTACACTTTTAGTATTCCTTTTATTTTAGTATAAATCAACAAGAATAAGTCATAACCTTAATTGGCCATTTATTTCCTTATATGTTGAGTCTTGTTTTGATAGTTTCTTTAACTCTTGGATGTTTTACTTGGCAGTAAATCATTTGTATTTTTGTTAAGATTCATCATCTTCTTATAAAAAAGAGGAAACGTTGAGAAATAAAGGTACTGAGATTTTTGCAAAGAACAGACTAACGAGAGTTTGGGTGGTCTCTTAAGAACAAACACCCACTGTAATAAGCTTTTCAAAATTAGTTTCTTCTAAGAAAGGTCGGAACGCGAACAAAGGAAATCAAGAAGATTTCCCCGTTAATCGGCCCGTGATGAGGTTCTATTCGAGGGAACATAACATATTGGTATCAGAGCTTGTCGTTATGGGTGATTCTGATTAGTTGGCACTTAAAGTCCAAGACTTAGGCCAGTGGATGATGGAGTCGAACCAGAAGGTGGGCCAAGAGCTGCGTGACTTGCGTGATTTTGTCACAACAATACAATGCTTTTTGGAACGACAGTCTGTAGGTAAAAACTGACCTCGATACTAGCTTCGAAAGTATCAACCATAACCTGTGGGGACAACCAATGGAACAACAGGTCGTGTCACAGGTAGGCCGCTCCGGCAACGCAGTTGTTCCACGGTACTCCAAACTTGAATTTCCCACCTACAATGGCACGGAGGATCTGTTAGGATGGCTATATTGCTGCAAACAATTCTTCCTCAACCAACGGACATGCGAGGGAGACAAAGTTGGGTTGGCTGCTTTCCATATGATAGGTGAGGCGTAGTTGTGGTTATACCGACTTGAATAAGAAGAATCGAAGCTCACATAGGAATCGTTCAAGCACTACTGCCTGTTAGGATTTGGTCCTCCGTTGAGCAACAATCCTTTGGGTGAGTTGATTAATCTCAAGCAGACAGGTACAGTTGAAAAGTATCAATGCCAATTCCAGATCCTTCTCGCTAGGGCTACAACAGTCCGCTCCGATGAACAGGTAGATATGTTTACTGCCGGGTTAACGGAAACCCTTCGAGTAGATGTGGAGATGCAGAACCCTCCGAATTTGGTAACGACAATGAACATTGCCAGTGCTTTCAAAAGGAAAATGCAGCTAAGTTATGGGGTAAGAGGGCGACGTTCTTCTGCATGGAGAGCGCCCAAACCTACAATGTCAGTTTTCCCCATTGTATCCAACCGTGAGCAAAAAGTGACAGTAGGTACTGCATCTGCAACTTCCAACAGTGTCAGCACACCAGTTCTGATTATTAAGCGATTGTCCCGAGCAGAGATAGCTGAACGATGTGCAAAAGGGTTATGTTACAATTGCGATGAGTCATATACCACAGGATATAAGTGTAAACGACTTTTTTGTTTGATGGTGGATGACTCGGAGGATGATTTGGAGCAACCAACTTTAGTGGATCTCGAAATATCCCTTCATGCCATAACAAGGATTCAGAATTCCCAAACTATGCAATTATAGGTATTAATGGCGGGAGAGCCCGTATTAGTTCTTGTCGACTCTGGAAGTACACACAATTTCATCAGCAAAAAGGCTGTCCTTCAATTGGGTTTGCCTAGGAAGATCAAACTACGACTTCAAGTGTCTGTGGCTAATGGAGAGAAAGTACCTAGTTTAGGTATATGCGAGGCTGTTAAAATTCAAGTAGATAAGGAATTTTTTTTTTCAAAGACCTGTATGTTATACCATTGGAAGGATATGACGTAGTGCTTAGGGTGAAATGGTTACACACGTTAGGTCTTATTTTGTGGGATTTTGCTTCTCTAACTATGAGCTTCAATTTGAATGGGCAACAAGTGACTTGGCATGGCAAAAAGGTGAAGAATGAACCGCAGGCACACCTAATCCATGCAGAGAATGCACATATTGCTGAATTGGAAAAATTATTGGCTGATTTCCATGTTCTTTTTCAGGAACCCACTGGTCTACCCCCTTCCCTAACATGTGATCACTAAATCACATTGCTTTTGGGTTCAGAACCAGTAGCTGTAAGACCCTACCATTATCCCCATCTTCAAAAAGATGACATTGAAAAACAGTGTGCCATTATGCTGCAACAAGGGATAATTCAACCTAGTCAATCCCCTTTTTCTTCACCAGTTTTGTTGGTTCGTAAACAGGATGGGTCATGGCGATTTTGTGTGAATTATTGCGAACTCAATGCCAGAACGATTAAGGATAAGTTCCCAATTCCGATAGTCGATGAATTGTTAGATGAGCTTCATTGGGCTCGATATTTTACAAAGCTGGATTTGAGGTCCGGATATCACCAGGTGTGGATGGATCCAGCAGATGTCGAGAAAACAGCTTTCCGCACACACCATGGCCATTTCAAATTTTTGGTCATGTCGTTTGGCTTGACGAATGCCCCTTCTACATTTCATTTCCTGATGAATGAGGTATTTCACCCTTATTTACGTATATTTGTTTTGGTTTTCTTCGATGATATTCTTATTTATAGCAAAACTTGGATTGAACATATACACCACATAAGGATGGTGTTTGAGTTATCGCGTAGTCATCGGTTGTTCTTTAAGAAGTAGAAATATTCCTTTGGGGAAACTTGGGTGTATTATTTGGGTCAGGCAAGGGGTTCTCTGCAGATGCGAGCAAGATTAAGGCAGTAACCGATTGGCCTACACCTCAATCAGCTAAGGCTTTGCTTGGTTTCCTTGGGTTAGCCAGATACTATAGGAAGTTCATAAAAAATTATGGGTTGTTAGCTGCTCCATTGACGAATCTGTTGAAAATATGTTCTTTCCAATGGAATTTTGCAACAAAGGCATCATTCATGGCTCTAAAGCAAGCTCTTTCCACAGCTCCAGTTTTAACGTTGCCAAATTTTATGCTGGAATTTATAATCGAATGTGATGCATCAGGGATGGGTATAGGGGCGGTACTTCAACAATAAAGACACCTAATTGCATTTTTAAGTCGTAAATTGGCGGATCGTCATTTTAAGCTTCCAACATATGAAAGAGAATTGATTGGGCTTGCCTTGGCAGTGAGACATTGGCGACCGTATTTATGGGGTCGATCTTTTCTTATTAACACAGACCACTACAGCTTGAAATACCTTTTGGAACAAAAGCTCACAACCTCCCTTTAATAACATTGGGTGAGTAAATTGTTTGGCTTTGATTTTCGGGTGGAATACAAGACGGGTTCTTTAAATCGAGCTGCCGATGCCTTATCTAGAAAAGATGAAGACGATGGGATTTTGTGTGCTATTTCTTATGCCAAGGTGTCCCTTTTAGATAAGATCCGTTCAGAGACTATAGGGTCAGTCGAACTCCAAAACATCATCAAGCAAGTGCACTTGGGGAACGCTGAAAAAGGTTGGACTGTCCAAGATGGGTTGGTTTTTTTTAATGACTGAGTGTATTTGTTGTCTAATTCACCCCTAATTCCTTCTATCATCTCTAATATTCATGATTATACCCACGAAGGGGTTTTAAAAACGTTGCATCGTGTTAGGCTGATTTCTATTGGACTGGAATGAAGTCTACAATACGTGAATTTGTGCAAAATTGCTTGGTTTGCCAATAAAATAAATGAGAAAATCTCCACCCCGCTGGTCTCCTTTAGCCTTTACTAATTCCTTCTCAGATATGGGCAGATATTTCTATGGATTTCATCGATGGCTTGCCAAAAGTTGGGGGAAAATCTGTCTTATTTGTGGTGGTTGATCATTTCTCGAAATATGCTCATTTTATGTCTCTTTCTCATTCATACGTTGCTGTTTCAGTTGTGCATGTTTTCTTTACTCATATATTCTATTTACATGGTTTGTCGGAATCAATTGTGAGTGATCAAGACTCCGTTTTCACTAGTTCATTATGGCGTGATTGTTCCGATTAAGTGGAACAAAATTGGTTTTTTTCATTTGCTTATCACCCGTAATCAGATGGTTAGACTAAGGTGGTTAACAGGACCATTGACATGTATCTTTGCTGTTTTTGTGGTGACCAAACTCGAAAATGGGTGGATTGGCTTCCTTGGACGGAATTTTGTTATAACACCGCTTTTCACACCTCATTAGGCACTATACCATTTCGAGTTGTGTATGGTTGTGAACCCCCTCATTTGCTTTCTTATGAACCAGGGTCTACTTGCTTAGAGGCAGTTGATAAAGCCTTCTAGGATCATGATAAGGTCTTGGCCGAGGCTTCGCTTGCAATAAAATAAGCCCAACTACGCATGAAAACTACTTATGATTGTCACATCGTGACTTGTCTTTTGAGCCAGGGCAGTTTGTGTGGCTTCATCTGCAGCCATACCCTCAAAAATCAGTACATAAGAGGCATTTTCATAAACTAGCTCTGAAGTTTTATGGTCCTTTTCGGGTATAGACCAAGGTAGGACAGGTTGCTTATGAGTTGGAGCTTCTTGCAAATAGTAAGATTCATAACGTTTTCCACATTTCCTTGATTAAGGAATTTAAAGGGGAGTGTCCTTTAACTATACCTCCGTTGCCTCCATTGTTAAATGGTAAAGTGATTCCGCAACCTCAGTCTATTATTCTTTCCCGGCTGAATCGAGGTATCCATGAGGTGTTAGTTCAATGGGCAGGGTTTCCACCTACCGAAGCAACTTGGGAACTTATCATTCAATTTCATGAGTCTTATCCTGAGTTTAAGCTTGGGGACAAGCTTGTTGTCGTGGAGGGGAGTAATGTTAAGGATGCTTTCGTGGGAAAGAAATACAGTAGAAAGAATGGAAAGTCACAGGGCAAGAAAACATAGGCTACTACATTTTTAGTATTCCTTTTATTTTAGTATAAATCAACAAAAATAAGTCATAGTCTTAATTGACCATTTATTTTCTTATATGTTGGAGTCTTGTTTTGGTAGTTTCTTTAATTCTTGGCTGTTTTAATTGGCAGCAAATCATTTGTATTTTTGTTAAAATTCATCCCCTTCTTATAAAAAAGAGGAAACGTTGAGAAATAAAGGTATTGAGATTTTTGCAAAGAATAGACTAAGGAGAGTTTGGGTGATCTCTTAAGAACAAACACCCACTATTATATTTTTTTCAAAAATAGGTTCCTCTAAGAAAGGTTGGAACGCAAACAAAGGAAATCAAGAAGATTTCCCCGTTAATCTGCCCATGACGAGGTCCTATTCGAGGAACATAACAAAAAGCTAATTAATGTTGATATAGCGAATTTATTAATGATTATTAAACTACATTTTACCATTGAGCTTTGACGTCTGTATAAAATAATGTATAGATTTTCTCACTAGAATTAGAATGCAACCATGTGAACTTTGATGTATATATGTGCTGGATTTTCTCACCGTTGCCACAGATACAACATCCATGGCAGTTGAATGGACACTAGTAGAGTTCATCAACCATCCAAAAGTACTAGAAAAAGCTCAGAAAGAGCTCGATGGAGTCGTCGAAAATTCCAGGCCAGTTGGAGAATTAGACATTGCCCACCTTCCATATCTTCAAGCCATTATAAAAGAATCTTTTTGGCTCCATCCTTCTATTCCAATGCTTGCAAGAAAATCCATCCAAGACTGCAAATTCAACAACTACATAATCCCTAAAGGCAGTCTATTGTTTGTCAACATTTAGTCCATGGGTAGAGGGCCCCAATGTCTGGAAAAATCCGTTAGAGTTTCAACCCAAACGTTTCTTGAAATTTGAAAATGATCAAGGTGATCTTTCAGGGGTTATTGATGTTAAGGGTCTGCATTATCAATTACTTCCATTTGGAACTGAAAGAAGAGGTTGTCCTGGAATATCTCTAGCCATGCAAGAACTACCAACCATTTTGGCAGCTATGATGCAATGCTTTAATTGGAAGATTGATGGTGATTCAGTTGATATGAATGAACGGCTAGGATTGACTGCTCCGAGGGCCCATGATCTTGTGTGTGTCCCCGTGGTTCGATTTAGTAATATGTTTTGTTAATATTATTTCACCAATCTTAGGGCCAGTATGATATTACAGTAGCTTTTAATCAATTATTATTAGTTGCTTTAAAGAAATACTTTGATATAAAGCCTATGTTGGATAAGAAGGTTGCTTCATTTAAATTTAAATGTCAATTAGTTGAATAAAAAGATAATGTATGTTTGAATTCCTACATTAGAAGATAAGGTGTTTAGCTTTAAAGAATAGGATAACTAATTGTGGTTACAATATAAAGACACCTATAACTTGTGTACTGTTTTTTAAGGGTTTCATAATAAAAAAATACCTTGTTTTCTAGATGGTATCAGAAACTTATAAGGTTTACATCTTATATCAGCTGGCATAGCTAATTTTTTGAGCCGTTTATTGTTTTTGGTGTGTTCTGAGATGTTTAAGGGGATTAAGAATGACTCAGATGGCTCTAGTGAGGTTGCTTGTTCGAATGTAGTTTCCACTACTAGAGAGTTACAAAATATATTAGTAGCTTATAGCTAAATGGTCAAAACTATCTAAAGTGGTTTTAAATGGTTAGAACCTTCTTAACGAGGTAAAAACAAGTTGAGTCATTTGTTAGGAACTAGTCCAAAAGAGAGAGATCCCAATTCTAAGGTTTGATATGAAAAAGACTCTATGGTGATGTCCTGGTAATAGAATTCCATGACACCTGAGATTAGTGACGCTTGTATGTTTCTAATTTTAGTTGTAAGGCCCCAATCCAAATGGTCCCAAAAAATAAATTGAGCTCAAAATAAAATCTATAGATTGACTTAATTTAAGTATAAGCCCAAGAAATAATTTTATTGAATTTATTAAGGAGTCAAATTGAAGTGATAAAAATAGCTCAATCAAATTATTTATAGAGCTCAAAATTTAAGTGAGCCTAACTTGAAAATTAGTGTAGGCCATTTGTCTACAAAATGCATCTATTTACTTTCAAAATAAAAGATATATATATATATATATATATATATAAAGGGGTGTAAAAGAAAAAAGGTAATAGCAAAAAGTGATGTGCAAAATGAAAATTTACAAGACAAAAGAGACAAAATTGAGTGTTAGCCGAGAATGAGAGAGAGAGCATGAGATTGTGCCCTTTTTTAAAAAAGAAATTGGACATGTGTCCATCAAATATGCAAAATAAAGAGAAAAATCTGATGGTGGGATTTTTTTTTTTAAATGAGAAATGACAAGCGTCAATAGCTTGATAAGCAATATAGAAAATAAATAAACAATGAGATAGAGATGAAAAAGGGTGTGTGTGTGTGTGTGTCGGCTACATGGGTTAGTATATGTATTGTTGTTCAATTAAAAACACACACACACATAACCGATCACATAGCAAAGCAAAAGAAGGAAAATAAGGTGATGTCGTGAGAGAAAAGAAGAGGAAGAAGAAAAGAAAAAGGGAGAAGAAAATAGGAGAAAATGTCCATATAAGTTATCTGAATATTTTAGTATTTGATTTATCTAGATAAGTAATTTTTTTTATTTCATTAAGATTTTGAATCCAGAAAATCAGTTAAATTTTTTCATAAGTTTTAAATTGAGTTTTATGTGATTTTAGGGTGGATCAAGAATTATGAGAAATCATAAGAGAACCCATTTTAGACTCAAGAATAAGCAAATGAGATATGTGAGTGGATAGTTTTATTTAAATTAAATTGATTGAATCATGTTTATTTATATTTTAGTTTTTATTATTTATTCGAAATAAAGTATTTGTTTAGTTAATTGATTTTATGGATTGTGAATTATGTTTCACGATTGAAATAAAATTTATTACAAATTCGTATTTATGTATACTTATCAGAAATCCTAGTAAGAATTTTATGTTTTTAGCTTGAGTTGTTATTAGAAAAATTTTAGAATGTTTCAAATAATATGATTTTATGTTTTAAGAAAGAATATTGAATTTTGTTTTGAGAAAAATAGTTATCCAGAATTATATGAATATTCAGAAAATATTTGAAAAAGGAAACATAAAATGTTTTCATAACACCAAAGTTGTACACTCCCCTCTAACGGTCAGATAGACTACACATAGATTTGCTCAGCACGTGTATAACATATGTTATTTCTCACTCTGCGTGTGTGTTGAGCATCTCCACCATGTATAACAGATTTCTCCGGGTAATAGTTGATGTAGATTTTCAAATTACCGATATTATATTTGAGTTTGATCTGTGCAAAAGAGATATACAAAACCCCAAATTTACAGAAAGAGGTTATAGATTTTTAGATTTTATGTTATTAAAGTTATAAAGATGATTTGTATAGAAATTTTCGGTTTTACTATGACATCAGATTTAAATTCAGTTTTGTTATTTCATATATGAATTTATATGAATTATTGAATAGTATTTATTGTTATTAGAAATATATTATGTTTTATATAAAAATATTTTTGTGAAAAGTTAAATCCACTCATTGGGCGTTAACACTCACTCTTTTATAAAAACCATTTTTCCAGGTATCCGCTGCAGGTTCGTGCAAATTATTACAGATCGTGAGAAGTGCCACGTGATGATGAATAGTTACATTTGTGTATATTATTTATTTAATTTAACATATTTCGTGAATTTGTTTCCATAATAGTTTTATATATAAAATATTAAATATTATTTCCAAAATATTTTATGAACATTTTATATATTCAGTAAATGAGTTCAACATAAGAAATTTTCTTAATTTTAATTGGTTCAAATTAAATTTTATAAAGTGATTACCAGAATTACGATGATTATTTCAAAGGATTTTTAGTAAATCTAGTTTCAATAAAAAAACCCTCAGTTCTCACGAAATTCTCTCGAACTTGAGAGAAGAGTAAAGTAGACATATTCTAGGGCAGTGTTCCAAAAATCGATCGATTTGGCTGATTTTTGATTGGTTAATCAATAACTGACATCGTGTCGGTCCAATAACCCTTATATCAGGGGTTCTAGTCCTTGGAGGCGAGTACTCACAAGTTGGGTTGAATACTCATCAATTTGGTGAGTACTCAACAAACTGATCACAAGACTCACCTACCACCCCAAACTAGTCATTGAGAGAGAGTGATGATGACAACAATCTCCCCAAACCAGTCACCAAACTCCAACAAACAACCCCTAGTCACCACATCAAACCTCAACCTCGACCCTCAAATTCAATCACCACACCAAACCCTAACCCTCAATCTCCACATCAAACTCAAATCAGTTTACTTACCTGCTACCAGTCGTTGCTGCTCGTCCTCACTATCATTTGACCACCACTAGAACCTATCTACATCATCCTCCGTGATTTTAGAGAAATGGACTTCAACTTCGACGATGATGGAAATTCATAATCTCGAAAAGGTAATGGCAACATCGATAGTGACGATAATGTTAGAAAAGAAAAATGATGAGAAAAGAGAAGGGAGAGAGAGGAGAAAAGGGGAGAGAGAAAGAATGTGAGGGTTTAAGTGAAATGGTTTGATTCATTTGATTGTGTAGACTGTGGGATGTACTTTATATATAATGGGGATAATTTGGCCATGACCCCTAATGTTTAAAGAAATATCCGTTTACACCCTCATATTTCAAAAATAATAATTTTTATCTTTTTTCCAAAACAATACTCATCAGTTACTCCTTGAGTAACCAATTACTCGTTACTCGCTTGGTTGTTGGTCAATTAACGAGTAGCGATTTTTGGAACCTTCAAGAGAAATTTGTATCCTAAGCTACTTTTGTCAAAAACACGTATGTGAGAACAAAGCAATTTTTGGATTTTTTTTTTTTTTTTTTCCATTTGCGAATTTCAAAGCATTATCATTCAAATCTTTGGCCTTTTTCTTGAAAGTTTCATTGTCTTCCAAAAGTTTACTCTTAATTAACAAAATTGCTTCTTAGTCAAGATCATATTTTCTTTTTGCAAGACATATCTCTCATTTTTTAATGCATCAACATCTATTTGTATAGAAAGATATTTTCCACTTTCAAATAATATTTGCCACAAGATAAGCATTGTTCTCATTTTTTAAATGATCGAAAGCAATTTGTAGAGAATCATTTTCTTGCTTCAAGAGTCTATGTTCTTTTTGCAACTCATTTTCATTTGAAAGGGTGCAGACTTGGTTTTCAAGAACTTTATTTGTTCTTAGAAGCAAGTTTTTGAAATTCAACTAGCAATTCTTTATAAGTATCATGCAGTTCAATATATGAAGATTGATAATCAAATTCAATTGCTTTTTGACATAGAAGTTACCTCATTTCAAATGTCCATAAAACACATGCATAGAAGTTACCTCAGTTCAATATTGGTAGCTTCATCACCTTTCAAGAATGGAGGATTTAAATGCTAGTCTCTTTTTTTTCATCTTCATTCTCTAACATCTTCATTTCGTGAATGACCCAATGAGCTCCTCTAGTGGTAGCTTGGAGAGACCATTAGATTCTTCAACGGCAATTACTTTAGCCTCACAACATTTTGGCAAACATCTAAAAATCTTTCTCACAAGATCTTCACTAATATAGTGCATTTATGTTATCGATAAAACTATTATACATGTTAGAGAGATTCTTCATGATGCATCTTAAAAAATGCATAGTATACTAATTTTGAACTCTTTAAATAACTTTGCTTGTGCTTTCATATGTGACCTCAAGTGCGTGCCAAATCTCTTATGCTTTTAAACATGATGAAATTCTATTATATTCCTTCTTATCTAATGCACAATGTAAGATGTTCATGGCCTTAGCATTCAAACAGATCATTTATCATCTTATCCCAAAATTTCCCTTCTTTTTGAATCATCTTGCCTCCAACATTTTCATAAGGTATGTAAAAGCATTATCTACAATTTCCACAAATCATAATATATAGATTCTGTAAAAATTCTCATTCTAACCTTCCAATATGCATAGTCCTTACCATCAAGATAAAGTGGTTATAAATAAACATTTCATCATTAAAACAATTATCACCTATGGTTGCCAAAGCTCTCAGACAATTAAGTCTCTAAAAATCAAGAGCACCAGGCTCTGATATTAATTTTGGGATTTAAAGGCAACCCAAGAGGGAGGATGAATAGGGTTTCTAAGAAATTAAAAGACTTTTCAAGCAAGTTCCTAGCCGCATATGCAACACTGAATTGTGCAAATATAAATTTGAATAATAAAAAGTAAATTACGTAACTTAAAAGATAAGGAATAAAGAGATTAAAGACGATGATTTTCACGTGGTTTGGCCAATCTACTTACATCCATGCCTTAAGTCACCTGGCTTGAGGATGAGGATTCTCCACTGTCTTCAATTGGACTTCGAGGTGCCAATCAAATCTTTGCAACAATATGATTTTCTATCCATAAGATCAATTTCTACCAAGTGATACCTTACACTTGGATTTCTAACTTACACTAGATTTCCAACTCTTAAATACAAAATAAATAATTGAATATTAGAAAATTCTCTCACATGAGTATAAGTAATAAATAATAATAAATCTCAAACTTAGCTCAAGAGATTTGAAGGTTTATGATTCAAGCTAAGTGTAATGAAGGGTACTCGTGAAATGATCTTAAGAAAGTTTATAGCCACGAGTGTGAAGTGTTTCAACTTTCATTTTGTGAGTTTAAACTTGTATATATAAAAGATTTGAGAAACTGGCCAATTTTTTTTGTTAGAAAAGTTAGCAGAGTGAATGGTCAAACGCCGGTTTTGTAGCGGCAGGGGTGCAATCACAAAATCCAGTCGTTATGGCTTGACATTATAATGTGCAATCGTATACCAATTTGGCCTTGTTGCAAAGAGTAGAATGGGGTCTGAACCATATTGACAATACAAGCATATATAGTCACATTTCAAACCACCCTAAAACCACCTTAAAACCACATTGAGACCACACTTTGAGTTTTGAAATTTAGATCTAATTTCAACAAGCTTAATAAATTTAAGGAACTTATGACCAATCCAAAATATCCAAATATGTTCAAGGGTCGATCTAAGCTCATGACGATTTGGCTTAGGAAAAGATGATTAATCTCTTAAGCAAGTCTAAGCAATATTGCACATCAAATACGTACGAAATTAAAATCAATCTCCATCTAAAAAGCTTCTCCATTTACATTTTGTAACTTGATGATCATTGCTTCTTTAGCACTACATACACTTGATTTCTTTAAAAATAAAAGCCTTTCATGATACTTTGCGCATCTCCATTAGGATAGAAACTTTATTTAAGTCAAAAGTAATTAAATCAAATAATGTTAGAACTTCATTTGTTATGATCAAAATCAAGCATTAAAACATTGAGGTTAACACAAAAGAATATCCAAATTTCGTATTTCTAACATTTTATAGTTTAATCTTTAAGTGCTACTCAAAATAAATCATTTGCTTCAATAACTGTAAATAGTTATGCTGGGATTTTAATATTTCTTATTATGGACTTACATATTAAATAACAATTATATTATAGACTACCAATTTTAATAGAGCCAAGTAAGTGATCTATTAATCGGATTCTACAAATATCCATTGGGTATGAGCTTAAGTGTGTAGAAACCTAATACTAATGAATTAAGATTAATGGGAACCTAATTAGGTTAGTATATAAAGAATATTATAAAGGATTATGGTCCTCAAGTCAAATCAATGTACGTAATATTTTGTTCTCTTCTCTTTTCTCATTCAAGAAGAAAAATATAGAACAACCTAAGGTAATTTAGCTGTGGAAGACTCAATCTTTTTCAAATTTATCAATATGAATTCAGATATGTTTTCTCTGTAATAATTCTTAATGATTTAATATGGATTTTTAGATTTTGGTATAGGTTTATATCTATCAAAGTTATATCCAATAATTGGTATCAGAACAAACTGATATTGAATCATTGAGAAATTAATTGATTTGGTTATTGTTGTTGTCATGGAAGCATGATGAAAAATATATTTTTATTAAAGCGAGTAGTACTATATTCTTGTTATAGATCACAGTGTCCAATTGATTGAATCCTTATAATGCCAAAATTGTGTGTTTGTGTGTTTTTTTTTTTTTTTTTTTTTTTTTTTTTTTTTTTTTTTTTTTGCGTTTGGTTACAAGTAGAAATCAAAGAATCCTGTTAATAAAGCAAAACTTATATAGAAACAAAAGTTTTGATCTAAAAGTCAATAAAGCAAATATCATATGTTTGCTTTTAGGAAAAAGGACGACAATGACATGAATATATATATATATAGATATATATATATTGGATGATGGTGCCTTTTGTGTGTTTTACTTTTGGCTCATGGATATTGTGGAAAAGTTCGATAACCATCAATCCTTTTTTTATTGTTATTGTTATTACTATTTTTATTTTAGTATCTGTTGATTGATCACAATCAATTTTCAAGTAATGTGATTAGTAGAGCCTCCCAATTTTTATATTCAGAAATATTTGGTGGTCACTGGACTATATTGTTTTGCTTGCATGCATATAAGTTATATTAAATTGATGACAATTTGGAATTGATTCTGAAATAACAGTATATGATATATAAATTCACTTTGTTGGATTAATGATTCAGTGTAAAGAAGGTTTTCAATGGAAAAATTCATCTTTTGATTTTTTCTTGAAAACACTTTCAGTTTTGATTAAAAAAAAATCTTATATCTCAAAATAAATTGAATTGAAATTATATATTGCCAAAGTAACCTCTATAATGTAAATTTGTTTATTTTGGAATATTAAGATGTGCATGTCTATTGTTTATATGAATAATGACTGGCCCAAAGAAAGATTTTTATTTGGCCAAATAATATGCACCCTTATGGTAATAAATATGTGACGATTATTAGGTTTTTCATGTGAGCAATAAATCTATCCAAAAAAAGGTTTATTGCTTGACAAGATTAATTGTCAATATTTGATTATTGCAGGGAGAGTACCACTTACAGTTGATATTTCTGTTCAAAGACTAAATGTCAATGTTGTGCTAGGTATCTTGTTTTAGGACCCACCATTATAAGAATTATTTAATCATGTCATGTATAAATTAATTAATTAATTAATTAATTATTCTTGTATTATGATATGATTATTGATTATGAGCTTGTATTTGATTTTGTTCTCAATTCAGTTACTACTTATGCTTCAACAATATTTGGCAATATCAATTTCATTCATGTGCTTAATGACATGAACTTCAAGAATTGAAAAGAGAATGTTATGATTGTTCTCGGTTGCATGGATCTTGACCTTGCGCTTCGGGAAGAACGGTCTGCAGCTCTTAATGAGAATAGTTCCGTTGATGAAAAGGCGAGCATAGAGAAGTAGAACCGTTCTAATCGCATATGTCTTATGATCATGAAACATTTCATTCCGAAAACTTTTAGGGGCTCTATGTCCGAAGAAAAAAATGCTAAGCAGTTTCTTGAGGAAATAAAACAATATTTTGCAAAAAATGAAAAGGTTGAAACAAGTACCCTTTTGGCTAACCTTGTTTCAATAAAGTATAAAGGAAAAGGAAAGATAAGGGAGTACATCATGGAGACGTCTCATATCGCTTCCAAACTAAAGGCTCTAAAGTTATAGTTGTCTAAGGACTTACTGACACACTTAGTTTTAATTTCTTTTCCTGCATAATATAGTCAGTTTAAAATGAGTTATAACACTCAAAAGGACAAATGGACTCTTAATGAGTTCATATCTCACTATGTACAAGAAGATGAAAGATTAAAGTCAGAAGGTTTTGAAATTGCTCACTTAGCAACCATATCTAAGGACAAGAAAAGAAAAAGAGAAAAAAAAGTTGCAGTTGGGGTATTACTGTATAAGGTGCAAAAGAAACAGGATGAGAAGTTTACCCGTTACTTTTTCAAGAAAGCTGGATACATTAAAAACAAATGTCTCAAGTACACCAACTGACGTGTCAAGAAATGTATGTTTCTCAATTTGGTTTGTTCTGAAGTTAGTTTAGCTTCTGTACTTGAACACACTTGATGGATAGATTCTGATGTTACTACTCATTTAAGTGTCTCTATGCAGGGTTGCCTGTAGAGCCGAAAGCCAAATGATGTTGAAATATTCATCTATGTGGGCGATGACAAAACAGTTGCAGTAAAGGCTATAGGAACTTTTAGGTTATTATTAAAGACTGATCAATTTTTTAATTTGGAAGAGACTTATGTAATACCATCATTTAGACAGAATTTGGTTTTAGTTTTTATTTTGGACAAATTTAGTTATTTTTGTTTATTTAGAAATAATAAATTTAGTCTTTTTCAATATTCAAATCTTATTGGTACCAATTCTTTATGTTTGCATGATAACCTATCTTTGTTGGATACAATTGCCTCAGTTAATGAAATCTTGCATATAAATTCACGAGGTACAAAACGAAAATTAACTTACAGGGATTCTACCACATTATGACATAAGCATTTAGATCATATCTCTAAACAGAGAATTCAAATACTTGTGTCTGACGGAATTCTTAATCTCCTTGATTTAACAGATTTTCAAGTTTGTATTGAGTGTATAAAATGAAAACAAATAAACATTAGGAGATTAGGTGTCAACAGGTGTTCTGATGTCTTAGAACTAATTCATACTGATATTTACGAACCATTTCCTACAGTCTCTTAGAATGGTCAGCAGTATTTTATTACGTTTATAGACAATCATTCAAGATATGGATACCTATATTTGATATATAAGAAGCCTCAATCTTTGGATGTATTCAAGGTCTTTAAAACTGAAGTTGAAAATCAATTTGGTAAGAAAATTAAAGCTATCAAATTTGACAGTGGTGATGAATACTATGGTAGTTATGACGGATTCGATGAATAACGTCCAGAGCCTTTTGGGAAATTCCTAGAGGAATATGTTATCGTCCCGCAATACACAATGTTAAGTAAACTTAGCATGAATGGTGTTACTAAGAGACGAAATAGAACGCTTAAGCACATGGTAAGAAGTATGATAAATCATTTTTATTTACCAGAATACTTATAGAGAGAAGCACTAAAGACTGCAGTATATATCTTCAATAGAGTTACGAGCAAAATGGTAGTTAAAACCTCTTAGGAATTATGGACAAACAAAAAGTCTAATATTAAGCATTTATACATTTGGGGTTGTCCAGCTGAGGCCAGACTTTACAGGCCAAATGAAAAGAAACTGGACTCAAGAACTATAACTTCCACAATCCCACTACTGGAACATTTTTTGAGACAGGAAATGCAAGATTTCTTGAGAGTTGAGTATGTGGGGGAAGATAAGATTAAAGATATTGTCTTTGAAGAGGAATTTGTTTCTCTTCCTACTATTGCTATTGATAATGATCAGACTTTTATTCCTGATATTATTCAAAATGTAATTCCGGAATATCAAGACAATATAAAAGAGCTCCCTGTGTAAAATAAAGAAATTATACCTGTAGTGCAAACTTAACAAACTTAAGAGAATATGTCATTGAAACGATCCACTAGAGAAATGAGAAGTGCGATTCCGGATGACTATGTCGTTTTTCTCCAAGCACATGAGGTTGATATAAGAGTGGTGGAAGATGATTCAATCAACTTCCATCAAGCCAAACAAAGTTCTAATTCTCAAAAGTGGATTGATGCCTGAATGATGAGATGAAACCCATGAAGGACAATGATGTTTAGGATCTCGTTGAATTGCCTAAAGGTGTGAAACTCATTGGTTGCAAATGGATATTTAAGACCAAAAGGGATTCAAAAGGTAATGTTGAGAGATTTAAAGCTCGTTTAGTTACTAAGGGTTTCACTCAAAACGAAGACATTAATTACAAAGAGACTTTCTCTCCGATTTAAACGAAAGACTCTTTTAGGATCATAATAGCACTTCTGGCTCATTTTGATTTGGAACTACACCGGATGGATGTAAAGACAATGTTTCTCAATGGTGACATTGATGAAACAATATGTATGATGCAATCAGAAAACTTTGTATCCGGTGACCCAAAGAAAATGGTTTGCAAACTGAAGAAATTTATCTATGGTCTCAAATAGGCTTCTCGTCAATGGTATCACAAATTTCATCAAGTTATTATCTTGTATGAGTTTGAGGTAAATATGGTTGAAGATTGTGTATATCATAAATTCAGTGGGAGTAAATACATATTTCTAGTATTATATATTGATAACATACTGCTTGCTAGCAGCGATTTGAGATTTGGAAATGAATAAAATGAGATTTTTATAACACCAACAATGTACCATCCCCTCTAATGGTCAAACAAGCTACACACGTATGAGTCCCAGATTTGCTCAACACATGCATGACAGATGTTATCCTTTAATCTGCATGTGTGTTGAGCGTCTCCATTACGTATGACAAATTCTCTAAGTACTAGTTGGTGTAGATTTTCATATTACATATGTTGTATATTGAGTTAATCAATACAGATGGAGATTTGCAAAAAACTAGATCTACAGAAAAAGACTTTTAGAAAAGTTTTACAAATGATCGATTTTCATATTTTATATTATTAAAGTTATAAAGATAATTTATGTAAAAGTTTCCAGTTTTACCACGATATGAGCTTTATATTTAATTTTATTTTCAGATATGAATTTATATTAATCATTGAGAAGTATTTATTATTATTTGAAATATGTTTTATTTAGAAGTATTTTTATAAAAGTTATATCCACTCACTAAGCATTAATGCTTACTCTTTTACAAAACCCATTTTTTCAGGTAGCCATCGCAGGTTCGTGCAAATTATTGCATATCGTGAGAATGGTCCAATGATGATGAACAGTTTGCATTAGTGTATATTCTTTCTAATAAATCAGATTTTTTATTTATTCAATTTATATTTATGAAGTGATTATAAGATTTACGATGATTTTTCTAAATGATTTTCAGTAAATCCAAATTTTAATTAGAAAGACTCAAGTTTTCACAGGATCCTCTTAAACTCGAGATAGAAGTCGGGATGGGTCCTATCAGTTTGGTATTAAAGTAGTGGTTTCAGATTCATATGACTTTTTCTTGTCATAGACATTCAATTTTTATTTAGTTAAAGATAAAATTATAGTTTTATCATGCATCATTACGGCTAATCTCGCACGAAATTTATGAAAGATCTAAGTTAGCATCTATAGTTTAGGATAGATATATATATATATATATATATGGTGTGTGTGTGTGTGTGTGTGTGTGTGTGTGTGTGTATAATGGTAATAAGGGATTCATCAGATTGTCTAGTATTTCGAATGTTTGGTAACAATTATTGGAGTATATATATTGTGGTGAAAGTATATTGATTGTGTAATTAGTGAATGTGCCTAGAAGTTGTGGTTGTTCATTACATTTGAATTGTTTGCGGATTAAGAGTTGATATGAATATTTGATGAGTGTTTGATGTGTTTAGATGATATGATCTTATGTTTTGATCAAACAGAATAAATATGGCGTTGTTTTGTTTGATTACTATTTAGCACAAGTTGTAAAATTTGGAAATGTTGACACTATGAAGCATAAAAGTTTATGGAATCAATTGGAAAGATGATGGGTAAGTGAGGTAGATCCTATGTAATTTAAGTCTTTGGTGTTTAGATAACCTTATGATTGATAGATATGATAAGATGGGATTAAGTAGTTATAAATGGATATAATTCCCTATTTTTCAAATGGCGATGGGATTTAAGGGTTTAAGCCTTCCTTATAAAGATTTTGAGAGCCAATTGTTAATCGTTGTATAATATTTTGCTTTTTAAGTGCTGATTTATGATTTGTTTATGACTATAATATAATTTATCGAGTTATATAAGGTTATGACCCGGATGTAATTATGATAGATTTTAATCAAGTTTAGTGGTTAAGAATATTTTTGGTAGAATTTCATTTTTATTGGTGGCGAATTTGATGTATATCTTCATTTGTACTTGTGTTAGTACCTTGATATTAGTTATTGAATATTTGTTACTCGAGGTTCCTTATAGTTTAATTTGATTGGTTATTTTTTATTTGTTTGGGTGAAAAGAGTGAGAAGATCCCAAGAAAATTTTGATGAAGAAATTCTAATTCATTATGGAGAATTGTCATTATTAAAAGAGGTGATAACATGAATTATTATTAGTCTCCTATAATGAATTGGGACTAAAGTAGTTTTCAAGGAGAATTGTTTTCGATATATTAATTTCAATTTGGAACTATTACTTATGGATTTTTATTATTTATAATTTTAGATGATGATATGGATTATAGATGATGTCCTTGAATATTATGACTTGGAGTCTTTAGGTTATTGAAATTTTGGAGTACTCGATAGAGTTTCAGATTGATTCTTGGAATGTGTTTAAAATCGTATAATTGTTTTGCGGTATTATTAATGGTGTGAGTAAATATATTTTTGTTTAATATTAGAGTTGTGCAGTGGAACTGTGATTTTTAATCTTTTGTTTAAGAAAATTCATAATTACTAGGTTTGAAATTGAGTTACGAAATAGTAGACTTGAAATTTGGAGATAAGTTAATAAGATTTATGTGAATGTGACAAAACATTGGTGTCATAGAATAGGGAAAATTACACTAAAGTACCTTAATATATCACATTATTACATCAATGATATGAGTTTATCGTTAATTACAGGTAAATACTCTATCGTTAGTTGACTTAGTCAAACTTAACAGTTTGACAACATTTTTAGAATGAAATGACACAAGTGCCCTTATCATCTCTGTTCTCCTTCTTTCTCTTCTACTTCTTATTCTGGGTTTCCGTGTTCGTCACTCTCTCCCTCTACTTCTTCTCTTCTTCTTTTTCTTCTTCTTGTTCATCATCATCTTCTTCTGGGCATATGGGTTTGAACCCAGATTTAACTGGGTTTGTGTCAAAGGGTTCACATAGTCATGAACCCAGTCAAATCTGGCTTTGTCGACCCAGATTCGACTGGATTCACAATGAACCCAATCGAATCTAGGTTCGTCAAACCGGGGTTCGACTGGGTTCATCGTGAACCCAATCGAATCTTGGTCGATGAACCCAGATTCGACTGGGTTCACAGTCATGAATCCATCAAACCATCACGAAATCCCTATCACCCTGAATCACGCATCCTCCTCATCACCAAACAATCACCATGCCTCTAAAGCCCCACCATCACCAACACCCAAATCCATATCATTTTCATCACCAACCACATCAAATCTAACCATAATCAACATATAGAAAATAAATCAAAACAACTTGCCCAGGCAAGATGTCATTTTGCGATGACCAATAGCCACCATCAAGATTTTGCGATGACTGACAGCCACCATCGAGAAGAAGCGATGAGCAGCAATGATCGGTCAACAGAAGCGAAGAGCAACAACGACCGGCCAGGAGAAGCGATGAGCAGTAGCCATCGGAGACTTAAGCAAGTCGATGGCACAAGCAAAAAGAAAGAACAAGAGAGAAAAAGAGAGAGAAAACACAACCAGGAGAAGAATCAAGAAAATGGGCATGGAAAGAAGAAAAAGGAGGAACAAGAAAGAGAATGGAAAAGTGAAAATGACCTATATGCCCTTATCACATTAACATCTTCATTTAACTAACGAAAGTCAACACGGTCAAGGGTATGTAAGTGTTATTTTAGTTAAACTCGCATTATGACTATTATAATATGTTAAGTCCGCGTACTTTAGTGTAATTTGCCCCATAGAATATAATCTTGAATGATTTATCAGTTTACAAAGAGTATGGATAGAAAAAGATGAAAATGTGTGATTAATTGTTCATTAGTGTATATTGATTTGTTATTTAAAAGATAAAAAGATTACTGGAAGTGTAAGAGTTACATAGAATGATTTATTAGAATTTGTTTATGATAAGAAGTGAAAAAGGAAAATGTTTATTATTTAGAATAGTTATAGGTGTGATTGTTTAGAATTGTACGAGTATTATTGTTATTGAGAATTCTAATTGAAGAATTTTGCTTAATGGTTGTCTATTTATGTGTTACTTGTTATGGTTTTGGACATTATATATGAGGAAATTTATAGAATATTTTATCAGGGTATAATTATGATTATTGAAGAGTTCTATTGAATGATTGTCTGTATAGGTGTGAATTGTTGTTGTGTTGAATATACGATGTTATGTATGCAGATATTTGGAGAATAATTAAGAGTAGAATTGTTATGTTCATTAATGAGGAAATGAAAGCAATGACGTTGATTAAAATCTCAACTCGACACTGTTCATAAATTTCAAGGACGAAATTTTATAAGGAGAATGATTTCTCTGGTCCCAATCTAAATAGACCCAAGAGATTAATTGAAATCCAATTTATTATTATTAATTTGGTCTGACCCAAATTTTAAAAATAAAAAAACAAAAAATATATATAAATAAATATGCTCTTGGTGGATATTTTTAAAAAGTTGGGTATAAAAGAAAAAAAGCCATAGCAAAAGATAAGGTACAAAATGAAAATTTACGAGACAAATGTTGTTATAATTATGATGGCCGACAGAAAGAAATGGTGGTAGGTGGGTTTTTTTTTTTTTTTGTTTATAAAGAAATAAAATACGTAATATTAAAATAAGTAAATAGCGATTTTTCTTAGAAAATTGGATATGTGTCATGAAATTTTAATTTTTAAAAACAAATATGGTGTATTAATTTCTGTTTAATATTTGAGGTGGGACACGGGCCTCACCTGACCGATGTGAGTCCGCTGCTACACACAAATTTGAGACAAGATTGCAATTATTATTATTATTATTATCTTGATGGTTGAGATAAACTCAAGGATCCACTGTGGTGCGATTTAGATGACTATTTTTATATAGAAGAGAGTAACCCACACATAAATAAAAATGAAAGTTCACATAAGGTGGGCGGACAATCCACACACTTTTCTATGGTGAGAGACTGTCTTTATTAGAAGTAGAACTTGTGCCTTCAATGCACAAGGGGCAACCTAATTGACCAACTCTTGCAATTATTTCTTTTACTCTATATAAATCCTAATAATATGAGAGAATTTAATATCTATTAAAAATCAAGTTATATTAGCTTAAATTTTTTATTTAAATATTTATTCATTCATTTCCACTTTACTGTAAGTTGTCGTCTATCATTATTATTATTATTTTAGAGAAAGTAAAGTAATTAACAAATAGTAAAATCATTAAAAAATAATAATAAATAAATAAACCTAAAATTCTATGTTAATATAAGCTTGCCTTTTAATAAAAAGGTTCGTAATTTATTAAAAAAAACAAAAACAAAAAACAGTTCTGAATTAAAGAAACAGAAGACACTAACTGGAAAGCATGGAATGCAGCCCCCAGCCCCTTTAGTGAGGCTGGATAAAACAATTAAAGATCAAGCTTTCTTCAAAAGTTCCATAACGTAAACGTCCCGAGCACAACACGCTACTTGGAAACCTTGAAATCCAGCCCCTTTGGCCAAGGCCTTGAATTCATCTTCAGTCCTCTCTTTTCCACCTTCAGAGAGAGCCAACATCATGCAGTCGAGGTTGTTGACTAACTTCGATTTAAGACTCGGGTCTGGAGCCACCGGAAGAATACTTTAACAGACAATAACTTTTCCACTGACTGGAAGTGCTTTGTAGCAGTTCTTCAACAGTTTCAAGCATTGCTCATCAGTCCAACCATGACATATCCTCTGTTATATTTTGTACCCATTTGTCGATAATAAACCGTACAAAATATGTAAAAATAATTTAAAATTGACTAAAGCATGCATATCTTATTTAAAGAAGGGTAAAAACATTTTAGTCCCTAAATTTTGAAGAAATATTGTTTTATAGAAGGAGCAGAACAAGATGGTTGAAATTCAGGAAGACCAGATTAATTTTAAAAAAGTTACAACATATTTCATTCTTTTTCGGTTACGACTGCATGTGTCCGTTTGATAAAATCACATATAAAATATTTAGATCAAGTTCATCATTAGACAGATCTATTGGCTGCATGGATAATGTGGTATGTGTGTATAAGCTCATGTTAAAGCTTTTGTAATTTCATTCATTTATAATCAAACTGACCTTCAGGAAAATTGCATCTCCATTTGGGACACTAACAAACATGTCTCCTGCAACATGCTCCACACCTACGATCAAAAGTTCAAAACCCACGTGCTTAGCTTTAGAAAATCTATCAATCAATTCACCTAAGAAAAATCAAATGTATGTACCCACCACTCAAATGTGTGTGTGTGTATATATACAAGCACAATTATATATGCCTACCAGGATAAGATGGAGCAACCTCAATCACATGAGGCAAATCAAAGTTAATGCCTTTGATTGAAGGGTATTTGGAGACAATCATGTTAAGTATGGCTCCAATATTACCACCAACGTCTACAACTGACTTGAGACCATCAAAGCCCTCGTAGAGCTCAAGAATATTCTTCATAGTAACTACAGAATGAGAGGCCATTGCATTGTTGAAAATCCTGTTGTATGCTGGATTCTTGCCAGGATACTCGATTGAACTCATTCCATGGGCCTTATGAAATGGAATACCGCCGTCTAGAACTGCATCTTTTAAACAGCACCTATATACAGTGAACCACAAAATTTAAATTACAGTGAACCACAGAAAAAACACGAATTTTGAAAATCTCGCTGGAAAATTGAAATGAATAACTTTTAGCATCAATTATTTCAAATTATAGGTCAGAGGCAAAGGTAATAATTCACAAGCGAAAATCATGATTTATCATTTGTTTGTGAATTATAACTCATGAATACTAATGATACTAAAAAACTCATTTCAATTCTTGGGTGACACTTCCAAATCTCATTTTTTTTCTTTTTCTAGAAAACAATATATATATATATATATATATATATCACAGACATGAAATTGAAGCAAAAAAAAAAAAAAACACTTACCAGCTCTCGAATATTGCCTTGTGTTGACCCAAAGAAAAAGAGCTGAAATGTTGTCATAATCTGCATTCTTGGTCAAGTATTTACTGACAGGGGCGAGACCATAGAGCCTCTCAACTTTGCCGTCACTGAGTGTTCGCAAAGAGCAAGTAAGTATTGAGTAACTAGCGAGGACACGCAGGATGCGATCAAGCATGAGTGGTGCATCTGGGTTGTTTGTTGGCAGTTGAGATGCTATCTCCATTGGAGACATGAAAGCCTCGGGACCAGCTTTGGCGATGATTTCTAAGAGGTCAAGCTCTATGGCTGATTGCAAAACCATGGGCAAGATCAAGCCATTGGTTACATGCAAGCTGCACAGGTATGCTTCTTCATCTGATACTTGGCTGCGTGAACTCATTTTTGTGCTAATATGTAAGATCAAAGCAAAGTTCAAGACAGAAGAAATGTCATTCGAGGATGGCTTTATATATACAAGTTCCTAATAGGCTACTAGGGTTGTTAGGCTAAGTCTTTGAAATTGTCACATGTCAACCTCATGTGTTAAATACTATAGTTTGATATTTTTTTATTAATTTAAATTTTTAGGTCTGATAGTAACTAACATAGTATTAGAGCTTGAAGATTCCTAGTTGAAACCTTCTCTCTCCCCTTTATTTCGAATTCTTATTACACATGTTATAACGGTAAGGGTGTTTGGCATGTGTCTGACATCTGTTATCTGTCCATATTATATGTGAGAAGACATGTCATGTGTCAATCTTAAGTATTAAATACTGTGATTAGGTTATTTCCTATCAATTCAAACTTTTAGATCTAATAATAACTTATAAAAATGTTGAAAAACTTGTTTGAGACCTAAAAGTAGTTTATCGTAAAAGAGTGAGCGTATATTTGACAAAGCTTATTTATTGGTTAAAGAAGCCTTTTTAATCTCAAAAGCTTTTTTCCAACTTTTTGCATTTGGTTTTCATTCCAACAATTAGAAATGATAAAATGCGTCCATTATGGAAAACTCAAATGTTAGGCTTTTTCAATAAATCTCTTTTATCCTTTTCAAAAACATTTAAATATCTAATCTAATCCTATTATATTTTATTAATTTCACTATATCCTTATTAACATAAAACCGTAATAAACTCTTTCTTTAACATATTATAAGCATATCATTTCTCCCTACATATTTAATGAAAATTTATCTTCAATCGATAAGTTTTTTAAATATTTCATATACTTTTAATTTGTTTTTTTTTCTTATCCTCTTGATCTTCCTTTCAACTTTGAATATATTATTTGAAGCACATGCAAAAATACTTTGTTATATTTTAAATTTTCGATATTTTATGTCAAATCATACTTTCATATTCATTTACAATATTTTGTATTTTTTTAATTGTATGCAATAATATTTTCTCATATGTTTTTATATATGTAATATTTAACTTTATTAAAATTATCATTTTTTGTAATCTTATAACCTAAAAGAGCTTTTGAAATTGGTATCATTAAACGATCTATGATATGCAATTTTAAAGAGTTTTTCTAGTTTACATCAAATTGTCAAGAATTTTTCTTTAAATAAAAAACTCTACTTATAAAAGCTTTAACGGTAGAAATTCTATCAAATGGACCCTATGGACTTTGAAAGGTCTCGTACCAAAAGTTAACCCCAACTTGCTTTCACCATAAAAGCTTTTGCAAAATACATGAAGCCAATGTTTCAAAAGAAAAAAAGTACATGAAGCTAAAAACTTTTTCTCTACACCTCCTTTTTCTCTACTTTAATTTACAATTCATTTCTTAAGTCATTCCTACTAACATAATATAATTGATCATCTTATTTTTCTATATTTTTTGTATTTTGTACTTTTACTTCCTCTAATTTATCACACACACATATATATTTCATTTATTAATTTTTTATGATATAAAAAATATATATTTATTACAAACCTATTAAATGTATTTTCTTATTTATATTTTTATTTTTATTCAAATATTATATATGTAATAACTTTATTTCATTTATTGAATATGAAATTTTATTTAAGTTTTCCATATTTTACCTTTTTTATCATAAGTTGCATAATATGTTATTTAAATTTAATATCTCTGATGTTTCTCCTAACATATTCTTTAATTTGAAATGTGATAGTAATTATGAATTATGATTGTCATAATATAGATTGTTTATATTTAAAGAAAAATTGTTGATGTTATAACATTAACTATAATTCATATTTGATAAATTTTATTATTTAAATATTTTGTTCAGTCTTTTTATTATCTCTGCTTTCATTACCAATAAACATGAAGTCTTGCGCATGTTTAAATGGCTAAATGAAACATCATGGGCCTAATAATCACCGGCGTGAAAGAAAACATAGGGATTGCTTATTTGAAAAATATTCACAAAACTAAAAAAAAAAAAAAAAAAGAGAGTTGAATAAATCTACTAATTGTTGATCAATAACACGGACGTACCTAGGATTTTATACTAGAGTGGGCTAGAAGAAATTTTTTCAATAAACTCTGATAGTACAAAAACATTTTATAAATTAAAAAATATAGGCATATCTAGTTAAAGCAGATATAATAAGTTTTATTCCTCAAAATTCATTATTATAAATATATGTTAACAAAAATAAAAAATAAAAAGATTGAACAGATATTTAAGTAATCAAATTTATTAAATATGAATTACAACTAATGTTATGACATCAACAATCTTTCTTCAAATATAGGCAATCTACATTTTGACAATTATAATTTATACTTACTGCCAGACTTCAAATCAAAGAGTATGTTAGGAGAAACACAAAGGATATTAAATTTAAATAATATATTATGCAACTTATGATAAAAAGGGGTAAAATATGGAAAACTTAAATAAAATTTCATATTCAATATATGAAATAAAGTTATTACATATATAATATTTGAATAAAATTATAAATGTAAATAAGAAAATATATTTAATAGGTTTCTAATAAATATGTATTTTTCATATCATAAAAATTAATAAATGAAATTATATATATTATAAATTAGATCAAGTTAAAGTACAAAATATAAAAATATAGAAAAATAAGACGATTAATTATATTATGCTAGCGGGGATGACAAGAATGTAGTATAATGGGAGCTAGGGTAGGCTTGATATCCGCATTAGCTATAAAATTTAATTTTTTTTAGTGGCCCTAAGGTAGGCTTGCCCCCCACTATGCCTGATCAATAAAACTATTTGCAACCCCACTACATTAATGACCCCAGTAATCAAAAAAAGTTGAAAGAAGACACTGGTTGTGATTAATGTGTTTGCCACCCCACCACATTAATCACACCATTAACCAAATAATTGAGTAAAATTAAGAGTTCCTTTAAGTTTTTGTATGTCCTAGCATTTTTGTAAACCTTTTATTTTAATTTTACAGGTTTCCCAAAAGTAGTCCCTAAATATTTATTAGAAACCTTAAATGGTCCATTGAAGCGCTTAAGATTATAGGGAACCTATAGAGATTGATTTAAACTCGATTCAAGATTAAACGAAAAAATAAAATAATGAACGAAATCAAATAATTATTTAATGTGACAAGGGACTAAAATGAAGATAAGATTTAATAATTGTGGTCAAACTAGAATTGATCTAAAAGCTAAGGGTGAGACCAAAATTTTCTTAGGACGTGACCGTCATTTTTAAAGTTAATTGTGGAGGAAAATATGAAGCAAAAAATTGAATTACAAAAATTTAAAAAAAAATAAAAAAAAAAGAAAAAAGAAAACAAACAAAACAGAACCAGTCGTGCGACGAAGAAGAAGAAGAAGAAGAGAAGAAGAAGAAGAAGAAAAGAAAAAGAAAAAGAAAAAGAAGAAGAAGAAGCTGACGTGACGACGCCGGCCGACCAAGCTCGTCGACCACCAGTCGAACTCGACCAGAACTTGCCGCGAACCAGAATTGAAGCTGAGCAGACCGACGACCAAAGCAAACTCGAATCGATCGGAGCAAAACAGGCAGCTCGCCGACGGCGAGCTGCCATCACAACCACCACCATGACCCGATACAAAACCAACTCGATTCATGCCATTTCCAGCTTCAACCGAACTTGATTTCAGCTCGAAACCAGTACCCAAGCGTGACTGAACGAAACCGAAAAAAAGAGGCAGCTAATCAGAGAAGAAGAAGGGAGGTTCGGCTGGAGAAGAGAAGCCCTCGCGGAGGAGAAGATGAAGGAAGAAAAATAGCCCGAACCCAGCCTGAACCGCCACCAAAATCAGCCCCAAAACGAAGTCAACACGAAGAGAAAAAATGAGTGAGTTGATTAAGTTTGAAGTTGATGATTTTGTTGGTGATTAAGTTGATTCGAAATGGGTTTTGTTATGATTTGTTAGTTGGTTAGTTTTGAGTAAAAATGAGTTGAAAAATAAATGAATTGATGTTGATTGAGAGCTTAGGAAACCAAGAAAATATCAAAAATTTAAAAAGAAATCAAATCGCGCACTAAACTAGTTTGAAGGGCAATTCCGTAGATTGACCCATAATGCATCCGTTGAGTATTCGGATGACCCTAACTAGTTTAATTAGACGTATGAAGATTGTTAAAAGTGGAAGATTAAATTTAAAAATCAAAACCAAGAAAACGCCTAAAAATTAGTAGCGGAAATAACGCGTTTTTACCCTAAAACGCTTACTCGATGACCATTTCTTTCCGTACCAACAATTGGACCGGCTAGATGGCAAGTTGGGAAGGTGTTCGGAGTGAAAACGGAACGAAGAAAAGCCTCAAATAGGGCTGTGAATAGTGTTCGGCCTAAAGGGGTCGAAATCGTACAATTTTCGTTTTGGACCTCCGAACGCGATTCCGTTAGTGCCAGAACATCCCTAAGTGATAGTAAATAGGTTTTGGGCGAAGAAAACTGAGTTCGAAATCTTAGAATCGATAAAGGAGCGAAAAAGGGAGGTTTACCGCGTAAAAGGGGTCACTTGGGGGCAATTATATAATTTTAGTTATTTCAAGTTTCCGGAAGTTGACGCGAATGTAAATTTTACGTATATATATGTTGTGTAGGTGACGAGCAAGCTGGTGGAGCAAGGGAAGAGCGATAGGGAGCGTTTCGGAGCCTTCCGGAAAGCTATTCGAAAGTGACCATTAGTTGAGTGTCAAAATGATTTTTTAATGAGTTTTGTGTTGATTTGATTTATGAATGAAGGTTTCATGCATGTTTGAATATTTTGGTAAAATCGAAATATGATTTAAATGATAAGTTGCATGGTAACGAATAATATAGTTTTTATATTTTTGTTAAAACGATGATTTTTCGTTTTGAATTGGATCTAAAATGGATTTTAGTTTTAAAAATGTGAAAAGTAAAACCTATGGCTTACCCAAAAAGTATCAGAATATTACCGGTCTTGGTTGAGTACCCGAAGTGTGCATTGGTAGAGTTAGCAGTGTCGTTACGTCACTAACTATACTAACCGCGGGAGGGACCCACAAGTAGTCTTGTCAATCAGATGTCCAAGAGATTAGTCCAATGCACGTAGAGGGTATATTATTAACTAGCTTACACCCAAGCGAAACAGAGCTCTGCTCTGTAGCGATGCAGTATTCCGCTACTTGAACCGGATAGAGAGCGATTTAGGATTCCGTTCCATACTAGGGTGCCATGTGGCACGGGTCACTATAGATTGGCAAAAGCCGGACTGGTTAGTAGGATACCTACGAGCGGAGTTGGACTATGTCCGGTTTTATAATAATGAAAGGGGCTAGTTGGCAGGACACCTACGAACGGAGTCGAATCAGTTCGTTTCATAAAAAGAAAAGGTTTTTAGAATAAAAACCCCGCAACCATAGTAAATCTGTTTATGAAATTGAAAATCGTGCAACATGTATTTTATAATAGTAATGCATAAAACTCAATTTAGAATAAATGGATTTGATTCGACTTATTAAAAACTATTTTAGGGAGGTTTTTATGAAAATATGATTTTAAATATATTATATGACACTCACTGAGCTTTCAAAGCTCACCAAACGTTTTCTGTATTTTTTTTCAAATAAACCTCCCTAGGCACAGGTACCATAACTGCAGATTATCCCGAGATGATATCAGACAACTGCGGTAACAGTGCTCATGTGATTAGCTACTCTTGTTTTTGTTTGACTTTAAAAAAAGTTGTATATATTTTATTATCTCTACATTGTTTTGTAATTATCCTTTTGTGGATTTAAATTGTGTTTTTGGAGTAAATTGATGCATGACATATGATTTTGTTGGTAATGAGTTTATCAATTGAAATGTGAAATTGTGGTTGTGGTTGTGTTGAAAAATGAGAGCATGAGGCTCTGTAGTTTGAGGGAATTGATTTATGATATTTTAGAAGTATTAAATTTTATAGTTTGCAGGGTAGCAAAGTCCGAAAAACAGACGAGATGTTATTCAAATTTTTATAAAATGTTTTGTAAAGGTTTGAAATAAAAATGAAAAATTTATCCGCGTTTCCACTGTTTTCGAAAAGGTTTCAGAACCAACACGGCTTAGCTCTACGGGGATCCTTTAATTGAGCGCGATGGCTAGCTAGAGAGTCACCGCATGGTGCTGGCAGATCGCCTAGGGAAATGAGTCTATCAATTTTAATAAAGTAATAGATGTGTTGCCTAATTAAGGTTTAAATTTGCACAAATCTTATTAATGGGAGTCCTTTAGGTGTTCAGAAAGACCTTTTTAATGCTTGGGGTAGCATGATCTAATAATAGAAAGCTTGTTCACTCTACAAAATAACAATAATAATAGAAAGCTTGTTAATAAATGCTACCAAGACCTTCTTTTAGTGCATTTATTTTTTTTTTTAAAAAAAAATTATCTCATCTTGCCTGCTGCCATCATATATATGATCATCTATATTATTAATAAATGCTACAAGGCATTTATGTTACAAATTGTGGAGTAAAGTTGCAAGTGGGATAATCCAGCAAAAACTTGGTTAATTTTATGAATTTTATATATTGACAAGTTCACTCCTCACATAATGAATAACACAATAATTCCATATGCATCCTTCTTCTCTTTTCGTATTGACAATTTGGTTTAATCCATGATTTCAATGGATGCTAACGTGCTAACGTGCCAACTTTGCTTGTGGTGTTTGGAATGGACTTCGTTAGTTGCTACCACCTGATTAGTTAATAAAAGAATATTTTTTAATGATAAAAAATTAGTGACAGTGGTAGGACAACACTTTTTTTTTTTTTTTTTTTTTTTTAAGTAGTAGGACATCACATTATGATATTTCTGTTTTTGTGTCATTTGTCTTTAAAGTTTCATTTTATCTTTCACTTTCTTGGACTTTAATTTAGCAATTTTTTATACAAAGCAAAACTGTCTAATAAATTTTGGGTATTAAGTCTAACATTAGGATGTCGTTCAGAATTGGTCTCTTTTTTTTTTTTTTTTTTGTGAAAAATGATATTTTTGATAATAATTCAACTGTAGATGGTTATTTTAAACCAAGGAAAATCATTTTAGCCCTAACTTTTGAGAAAATATCAAATTTTTAACTATATTTCGGAAAATAATGAAATAGACCCTAACATTTTAAAAAAATATCAAATTAGTCTCTCATGTCAATTAACTAATAGTCAAACCTAATGTATGACATAGTGTGCAGGGGTAATTTTGTCATTTGAAATCACAACTGTAAGGCTCCAATCTAAGTGGATCCAAAAGATTAATTGCAATCTAGTTTATTGTTATTCATTTGGTTAGGTTTAAATTTTAAAAATAAATGGACATTTGGATAAATATTCACTTGAATGATATTTTTAAAAAAAATTAAGAAAGTTGAATGTAAAAGGAAAAAAACCATACAAAAGATGGGGGTAAATGCAAAAATGCAAGTAAAAAAATTGACACAACTTGGTGACCTCGCATGGAGAAGGAAAGAGAGACATAATTTCCAATATTTTAATTAGAAAATGAACAATATTTTAATTAGTCATGTAATTGTATTATGAATGAGTTAGTGGATTTATTTGAGATAAAGAGAGGACAAGTATCTAAGCATAAAAGATGAATTATGATAAGTAATTGATTGTGTAAGTAAACAAAGGGACACCAATTGACCGAGAATGAGAGAGGGAGTGGGGTAGTGGCAAAGGTTTCAAATAAAAACAAGAGTTATATATTGCATATGAGACAAAAGAGTGGTTGTATGAAAGTAAAACAAAAGAGAGGTAGTGGGGTGCTATTATATTGTTGGTTTAGAAATTTTTTTAAAATGGAAATAATTGAGGTGGTACAGTATCCGATTTATATATTTATATTATATGAGAGTTAATGGATTACTTTTAAGAGAAGACAAATGTCATGTTTTTACATGATACAAGAGACAAACAAAGGAGCAAAATCAAGAAAAATCAAAAGTGACAAATGAAAATAAATAAATAAATTGGATTAACATGAGAATTGGTGAGGCAATAGCTTTATATTCACATATTTATTGAACTGAATGGCAGAACAGAAGAAAACTATAAAACCGTGAGAGAGAAAACAAAGAAGAAAAAATAAAAAATAAAAAAGAAAAAGAATAAGGAAAAGAAGAGGGAGAGGGAGAAGAAGAAAAATATGAAGAAAAGTTTAGAATGATGAACAAAATATTGGGTTCCTAATTTATCCAAATAAATGATTTTATTTCAATAGGATTTGAAATCCAGAAAATTAATTTATTTTTCAATAAGTTTTAAATTGAGTTTTATATAATTTTAAGGTAGATCTAGAATTATGATGAATTAAATAGAAACCTATTTTAGATCTAGAAATAAGTAAAGAAGTTATGTGAGTGGATTGTTATATTTTAATTAAATTGATTGATTTATGTTTATTTAGATTTCAGTTTTATTATGTATTGGATATAATTATTTGTTCAGTTAATTGACTTTATAGATTATAAATTATATTTTATGATTGAAATGAGAATTTATTATGAATTCGTATATATATATATATGTATACTTATTAAAAATTCTAGTAAGAATTTTATGTTTTCAGTTTGAGTTATTATTAGAAAAATTTCAGAATGTTTCAAATAATATGATTTTAAGTTTTAAGAAATAATATCGATTTTTATTTTGAGAAAAATAGTTTTCCAGAATTATATGAATATTCACAAGAAATTTGAGAAAGAAAAATAAAAATGTTTTCAAAACACCTAGGTTATACAATTTCATCTAACAGTCAAACAGGTTATACATATGTGAGACCTAAATCACCTGGCACGTATATGACAGATGTCAAAAGTAAATCAAATTATGTTAGAACTTCATTTTGTTGTTATCAAAATCAAGCATTAAAACATTGAGTTTCCAAATTTCAAATTTCTAACATTCTATAGTTTAATCTTAAAGTACAACTTCAAAAAAAAAAAAAAAAAAAATCATTTGCTTCAATAATTGTAAATAGTTAAAGTTAATTATAATTCTTACTAATTATCTCAATTATAAATAAAAACTATCTACTGACATAAATCTTTTGCTCACATATGTATTAGTTTTCAGCTTTGCTTTTGATTTCTTTTGGTTACAGATACATTCTTAAATGTCATTAAAGTCAATAAGGATTTATCCAATAATGTAATAGTATTTCCTAAATTCCAAATCCCACCAATTAAATATTGCTTATCTTATTTAAAGGGCACAACAATTGCATCCAGCTATCCTGACAACATCAATTTAATTTCTTTCTTTTTCATTATTTTTTCCTTAATGAGGTTGGATCAAATCAACTTGACCTAATCGTGTCTTTTTCCTTTTCTTTTTTTTTTTTTTTTCCTTTTTTTAATGGTCCTTTTTTTTTTTTTTCTTACTCTGAAAACAGAATCTTTTGGAATTGACTAATTTTAAACTTGCCACTAATTTGAGGGTTATTTTAAAATTCTACCTTACATTAATACTAAAGAAAAAGTGGTATTTTGCTTCGGAGGAAATGTGTTGCAATAGTGCATACTCTCAATAATATTGTTAGTTATCATCAAACCCAAAAGTTTAAACTTATATAAAATGGTCCAACTATAGTATTTAAAACTTGAGGTTGACGCATCATACGTCTCCTCACGTGTAACGTATACAGATGATAGATATCGGACTTATGTTAAACGTCCCATATTGTTATAACATGTATACCAAGAATATTTGAGATAAAAAAGGAAAAGAAAGTTTGAATCAGAGACTTCCAAGCACTGATATTATATTAGTTACCACTAGACCAAACAATTTAAGTTTATTGGAAATAACCCAATTATAGTATTTAAGATTTGAAATTGACACGTGACAAATATAATATTATTGTAAATATTGTCTTGACAACAACTTTTGCAGCAAATTACAACCATTACTAAGCTCTTTTGTCATGAGGCCGCAAATTTAGAACGGTGGTAAAAGAGTCGTGGAAAATATCATATTTACATACAACATTTCGTCAACTTTTCTTGTTATCACATTAAATATAAACCAAACCCTTCCCAATTTTGCTAAGGGGCTTTCAGGCATAACTCTTGTACAATAATAAGAGACTTAAACTGTTATGTGTATCAATCCGCACAAATAAATCGTCTAATTTAGGGGTCATTTATTTTTATCACTTTTCACTTAATGTGTCTGAATTACTCCTTTTAAGTGATTTTTGTTTGTTTTTTTAAGTGATCAAACCACTTAAAACTACCCAAAAATCACTGAATATGAAAAGCTACAATTTTTTACTTTTCATTTAATGACAAATCACTTAATGATTTTTTATAAATATTCTTCAAAATCTATCATTCCCAAAATAACATATTTCCAAATTAGTTCTAATTTTACATTATACAGATTTATTTTAAATGTAATAAATCAAATATTGTAATGACTAAAATATATATTATTTTACAGTTTCAACTTTTGTTACAATAGTTCTTTAACTTAAGAACATTTTGTTTATTTTTATTTAAATATATAAATTTAATTTACTTTACTATAATAATTTATTTTGGTATATATAATTTAAAAAAATTACTTTACTATAATAATTAATTATATTTTAATTATGAATAAAAAATGTTATTACTATATACATAAAAGTGTTTTAATATTTTTTAAATAATTTATTATAATTGTTTGTATTATATTAAATGAAGTTTCAAAACAACTAATAGTAAAAGGATATAAATATCAAATTACTAGTTTTCAGATAATTTTAATTTTAAAAAACAAACGAGATTACGATACATTCAGAGGTAAAGAAAAAAAAAAACAAACATATCATTCAAATTTCATGTTTCAGTCACTATTCAGTCTTCAGTCTTCAGCAATACTATTCAGTGTTCAGACAAAAAAAACAAACGGCCCCTTAATAACCATTATTTTCTCAAGAAATACTTAATCACATGAAAGTAGGAGATCTAGTCCATTTTCTTGAGTTCTCTGATTGTGGATAAAAAGAAACACTAGGCAGTTTACCACAATCATAATGGACAATTAATGGTGTGAGTAAAGATATTTTTGTTTGATATTAGAGTTGTGCAGTGGAACTGTGATTTTTAATCTTTTGTTTAAGAAAATTCATAATTACTAGGTTTGAAATTGAGTTACGAAATAGTAGACTTGAAATTTGGAGATAAGTTAATGAGATTTATGTGAATGTGACAAAACATTGGTGTCATAGAATATAATCTTGAATGATTTATCAATTTACAAAGAGTATGGATAGAAAAAGATAAAAATGTGTGATTAATTATTCATTAGTGTATATTGATTTGTTATTTAAAAGATAAGAAGATTACTGGAAGTTTAAGAGTTACATAGAATGATTTATTAGAATTTGTTTATGATAAGAAGTGAAAAAGGAAAATGTTTATTATTTAGAATAGTTTTAGGTGTGATCGTTCAGAATTGTACGAGTATGATTGTTATTGAGAATTCTAATTGAAGAATTTTGCTTAATGGTTGTCTATTTATGTGTTACTTGTTATGGTTTTGGACATTATATATGAGGAAATTTATAGATATTTTATCAGGGTATAATTATGATTATTGAAGAGTTTTATTGAATGATTGTCTGTATAGGTGTGAATTGTTGTAGTGTTGAATATACGATGTTATGTATGCAGATATTTGGAGAATAATTAAGAGTAGAATTCTTATGTTCATTAATGAGGAAATGAAAACAATGACGTTAGAGTAAAATCTCAACTCGACACTGTTCATAAATTTTAAGGACGAAATTTTATAAGAAGAGATGTTTTCTCGGGTCCCAATCTAAATAGATCCAAGAGATTAATTGATATCCAATTTATTATTATTAATTTAGTCTGACCCAAATTTAAAAAAAAAAAACAAAAAATATATATATGGATAAATATGCTCTTGGTGGATATTTTAAAAAAGTTGGGTGTAAAAGAAAAAGTCATAGCAAAAGATAAGGTACAAAATGAAAATTTACAAGACAAATGTTGTTATAATTATGATGGCCGACAGAAAGAAATGGTGGTACGTGGTTTTTCTTTTTTTTTTTTTTTTAGTTTTATAAATAAAAAAAGAAATACATAATATTAAAATAAGTAAATAGCGATTTTTTTTAGAAAATTGGATATGTGTGATGAAATTTTAATTTTTAAAAACAAATATGGTGTATTAATTTTTGTTTAATATTTGAGGTGGGACACGGGCCTCACCTGACCTATGTGAGTCCGCTGCTACACACAAATTTGAGACAAGATTGCAATTATTATTATTATCTTGATGGTTGAGATAAACTCAGGGATCAACTGTGGTGCGGTTTAGATGATTATTTTCATATAAAAGAGAGTAACTCACACATAGATGGAAATGAGAGTCCACATAAAGTGGGTGGATAATCCACACACTTTTATATGGTGGGAGACTGTCTTTATTAGGAGTAGAACTTGTGCCTTCAATAATGCACAAGGGGCAACCTAATTGAACAACTCTTGCAATTATTTCTTTTACTCTATATAAATCCTAATAATACGTGAGAATTTAATATCTAATAAAAATCAAGTTATATTAACTTAAATTTTTTATTTAAATATTTATTCATTCAATTCCACTCTGCTGGAAGTTGTCATCTATCATTATTATTATTATTTTAGTGAAAGTAAAGTAATTAACAAATAGTAAAATCATTAAAAAAAATAATAAACAAAAAAACCTAAAATTCTATGTTAATATAATCTTGCCTTTTAATAAAAAGGTTCGTAATTTATTAAAAAAAAAAAAAAAAGTTCTGAATTAAAGAAACAGAAGACACTAACTGGAAAGCATGGAATGCAGCCCCCAGCCCCTTTAGTGAGGCTGGATGAAACAATTAAAGATCAAGCTTTCTTCAAAAGTTCCATAACGTAAACGTCCCGAGCACAACACGCTACTTGGAAACCTTGAAATCCAGCCCCTTTGGCCAAGGCCTTGAATTCATCTTCAGTCCTCTCTTTTCCACCTTCAGAGAGAGCCAACATCATGCAGTCGAGGTTGTTGACTAACTTCGATTTAAGACTCGGGTCTGGAGCCACCGGAAGAATACTTTCACAGACAATAACTTTTCCACTGACTGGAAGTGCTTTGTAGCAGTTCTTCAACAGTTTCAAGCATTGCTCATCAGTCCAACCATGACATATCCTCTGTTATATTTTGTACCCATTTGTCGATAATAAACCGTACAAAATATGTAAAAATAATTTAAGATTAACTTAAGCATGCATATCTTATTTAAAGAAGTGTAAAAATCATTTTAGTCCCTAAATTTTGAAGAAATATTGTTTTATAGAAGGAGCAGAACAAGATGGTTGAAATTCAGGAAGACCAGATTAATTTTAAAAGGTTACAACATATTTCATTCTTTTTCGGTTACAACTTCATATGTCCATTTGATAAAATCACATATAAAATATTTAGATCAAGTTCATCATTAGACAGATCTATTGGCTGCATGGATAATGTGGTATGTGTGTATAAGCTCGTGTTAAAGCTTTTGTAATTTCGTTCATTTATAATCAAACTGACCTTCAGGAAAATTGCATCTCCATTTGGGACACTAACAAACATGTCTCCTGCAACATGCTCCACACCTACGATCAAAAGTGCAAAACCCACGTGCTTAGCTTTAGAAAATCTATCAATCAGTTCACCTAAGAAAAATCAAATGTATGTACCCACCACTCAAATGTGTGTGTGTGTATATATACAAACACAATTATATATGCCTACCAGGATAAGATGGAGCAACCTCAATCACATGAGGCAAATCAAAGTTAATGCCTTTGATTGAAGGGTATTTGGAGACAATCATGTTAAGTATGGCTCCAATATTACCACCAACGTCTACAACCGACTTGAGACCATCAAAGCCCTCGTAGCTCTCAAGAATATTCTTCATAGTAACTACAGAATGAGAGGCCATTGCATTGTTGAAAATCCTGTTGTATGCTGGATTCTTGCCAGGATACTCGATTGAACTCATTCCATGGGCCTTATGAAATGGAATACCACCGTCTAGAACTGCATCTTTTAAACAGCACCTATATACAGTGAACCACAAAATTTAAATTGTGATATATCGGGTGAGAAACAGAAAAAACACGAATTTTGAAAATCTCGCTGGAAAATTGAAATGAACTTTTAGCATCAATTATTTCAAATTATAGGTCACAGGCAAAGGTAATAATTCACAAACGAAAATCATGATTTATCATTTGTTTGTGAATTATAACTCATGAATACTAATGATACTAAAAAACTCATTTCAATTCTTGGGTGACACTTCCAAATCTCATTTTTTTCTTTTTCTAGAAAACAATATATATATATATATATATATATATATATATCACAGACATGAAATTGAAGCAAAAAAAAAAAACACTTACCAGCTCTCGAATATTGCCTTGTGTTGACCCAAAAGAAAAAGAGCTGAAATGTTGTCATAATCTGCATTCTTGGTCAAGTATTTACTGACAGGGGCGAGACCATAGAGCCTCTCAACTTTGCCGTCACTGAGTGTTCGCAAAGAGCAAGAAAGTATTGAGTAACTAGCGAGGACACGCAGGATGCGATCAAGCATGAGTGGTGCATCTGGGTTGTTTGTTGGCAGTTGAGATGCTATCTCCATTGGAGACATGAAAGCCTCGGGACCAGCTTTGGCGATGATTTCTAAGAGGTCAAGCTCTATGGCTGATTGCAAAACCATGGGTAAGATCAAGCCATTGGTTACATGCAAGCTGCACAGGTATGCTTCTTCATCTGATACTTGGCTGCGTGAACTCATTTTTGTGCTAATATGTAAGATCAAAGCAAAGTTCAAGACAGAAGAAATGTCATTCGAGGATGGCTTTATATTTACAAGTTCCTAATAGGCTGCTAGGGTTGTTAGGCTAAGTCTTTGAAATTGTCACGTGTCAACCTCATGTGTTAAATACTATAGTTTGATATTCTTTTATTAATTTAAACTTTTATGTCTCATAGTAACTAACATAGTATTAGAGTTTGAAGATTCCTAGTTGAAACCTTCTCTCTCCCCTTTATTTCGAATTTTTATTACACATATTATAATGGTAAAAGTGTTTGGCATGTGTCCGACATCTGTTATCTGTCTATGTTACATGTGAGAAGACATGTCATGTGTTAACCTTAAGTATTAAATACTGTAGTTAGGTTATTTCTTATCAATTTAAACTTTTAGATCTAATAATAACTTATAAAAATATTGAAAAACTTGTTTGAGACCTAAAAGTAATTTATCGTAAAAGAGTAAGCGTATATTTGACAAAGCTTATTTATTGGTTAAAGAAGCCTTTTAATCTCAAAAGCTTTTTTTCAACTTTTTTGCATTTGGTTTTCATTCCAACAATTAGAAATGATAAAATGCGTCCATTATGGAAAACTCAAATATTAGGCTTTTTCAATAAATCTCTTTTATCCTTTTCAAAAACATTTAAATATCTAATCTAATCCTATTATATTTTATTAATTTCACTATATCCTTATTAACATAAAACCGTAATAAACTCTTTCTTTAACATATTATAAGCATATCATTTCTCCCTACATATTTAATGAAAATTTATCTTCAATCGATAAGTTTTTTAAATATTTCATATACTTTTAATTTTTTTTTTTCTTATCCTCTTGATCTTCCTTTCAACTTTGAATATATTATTTGAAGCACATGCATAAATACTTTGTTATATTTTAAATTTTCGATATTTATGTCAAATCATACTTTCATATTCATTTACAATATTTTGTATTTTTTTAATTGTATGCAATAATATTTTCTCATATGTTTTTATATATGTAATATTTAACTTTATTAAAATTATCATTTTCTGTAATCTTATAACCTAAAAGAGCTTTTGAAATTGGTATCATTAAACGATCTATGATATGCAATTTTAAAGAGTTTTTCTAGTTTACATCAAATTGTCAAGAATTTTTTTTTAAATAAAAAACTCTACTTATAAAAGCTTTAACGGTAGAAATTCTATCAAATGGACCCTATGGACTTTGAAAGGTCTCGTACCAAAAGTTAACCCCAACTTGCTTTCACCATAAAAGCTTTTGCAAAATACATGAAGCCAATGTTTCAAAAGAAAAAAAGTACATGAAGCTAAAAACTTTTTCTCTACACCTCCTTTTTCTCTACTTTAATTTACAATTCATTTCTTAAGTCATTCCTACTAACATAATATAATTGATCATCTTATTTTTCTATATTTTTTGTATTTTGTACTTTTACTTCCTCTAATTTATCACACACACATATATATTTCATTTATTAATTTTTTATGATATAAAAAATATATATTTATTACAAACCTATTAAATGTATTTTCTTATTTTTATTTTTATTTTTATTCAAATATTATATATGTAATAACTTTATTTCATTTATTGAATATGAAATTTTATTTAAGTTTTCCATATTTTACCTTTTTTATCACAAGTTGCATAATATGTTATTTAAATTTAATATCTCTGATGTTTCTCCTAACATACTCTTTAATTTGAAATGTGATAGTAATTATGAATTATGATTGTCATAATATAGATTGTTTATATTTAAAGAAAAATTGATAGTAATTATGAATTATGATTGTCATAATATAGATTGTTTATATTTAAAGAAAAATTGTTGATGTTATAACATTAACTATAATTCATATTTGATAAATTTTATTATTTAAATATTTTGTTCAGTCTTTTATTATCTCTGCCTTCATTACCAATAAACATGAAGTCATGCGCATGTTTAAATGGCTAAATGAAACATCATGGGCCTAATAATCACCGGCGTGAAAGAAAACATAGGGACTACTTATTTGAAAAATATTCACAAAACTAAAAAAAAAAAAAAAGAGAGTTGAATAAATCTACTAATTGTTGATCAATAACACGGACGTACCTAGGATTTTATACTAGAGTGGGCTAGAAGAAATTTTTTCAATAAACTCTTATAGTACAAAAACATTTTATAAATTAAAAAATATAGGCATATCTAGTTAAAGCAAATATAGTAAGTTTTATTCCTCAAAATTCATTATTATAAATAAATATGTTAACAAAAATAAAAATAAAAAGATTGAACATATATTTAAGTAATCAAATTTATTAAATATGAATTACAACTAATGTTATGACATCAACAATCTTTCTTTAAATATAGGCAATCTACATTTTGACAATTATAATTTATACTTACTGCCAAACTTCAAATCAAAGAGTATGTTAGGAGAAACACAAAGGATATTAAATTTAAATAATATACTATGCAACTTATGATAAAAAGGGGTAAAATATGGAAAACTTAAATAAAATTTCATATTCAATATATGAAATAAAGTTATTACATATATAATATTTGAATAAAATTATAAATGTAAATAAGAAAATATATTTAATAGGTTTCTAATAAATATGTATTTTTCATATCATAAAAATTAATAAATGAAATTATATATATATATATATTATGAATTAGATCAAGTTAAAGTAAAAAATATAAAAATATAGAAAAATAAGACGATTAATTATATTATGCTAGCGGGGATGACAAGAATGTAGTATAATGGGAGCTAGGGTAGGCTTGATATCCGCATTAGCTATAAAATTAATTTTTTTTTAGTGGCCCTAAGGTAGGCTTGCCCCCCACTATGCCTGATCAATAAAACTGTTTGCAACCCCACTACATTAATGACCCCAGTAATCAAAAAAAGTTGAAAGAAGACACTGGTTGTGATTAATGTGTTTGCCACCCCACCACATTAATCACACCATTAACCAAATAATTGAGTAAAATTAAAGTTCCTTTAAGTTTTTGTATGTCCTAGCATTTTTGTAAACCCTTTATTTTAATTTTACAGGTTTCCCAAAAGTAGTCCCTAAATATTTATTAGAAACCCTAAATGGTCCATTGAAACGCTAAAGATTATAGAGAACCTATAGAGATCGATTTAAACTCGATTGAAGATTAAACGAAAAAATAAAATAGTGAATTAAATCAAATAATTATTTAATGTGACAAGGGACTAAAATGAAGATAAGATGTAATAATTGTGGTCAAACTAGAATTGATCTAAAAGCTAAGGGTGAGACCAAAATTTTCTTAGAACGTGACCGTCATTTTTAAAGTTAATTGTGGAGGAAAATATGAAGCAAAAAATTGAATTACAAAAATTAAAAAAAAAAAAAAAAAAAAAGAAAAAAGAAAACAAACAAAACAGAACCAGTCGTGCGACGAAGAAGAAGAAGAAGAAGAGAAGAAGAAGAGAAGAAGAAGAAGAAGAAAAGAAAAAGAAAAGAAGAAGAAGAAGAAAAAGCTGACGTGACGACGCTGGCCGACCACCAGTGGAACTCGACCAGAACTCACCGCGAACCAGAATTGAAGCCGAACAGACCGACGACTGAAGCAAACTCGAACCGATTGGAGCAAAACCGGCAGCTCGCCGACGACGGCGAGCTGCCATCACAACCACCACCATGACCCGATACAAAACCAACTCAATTCACGCCATTTCCAGCTTCAACCGAACTTGATTTCAGCTCGAAACCAGTACCCAAGCGTGATTGAACGTTCAGCTCGAAACCAGTACCCAAGCGTGATTGAACGGAACCGAAAAAAGAGGCAGCTAATCAGAGAAGAAGAAGGGAGGTTCGATTGGAGAAGAGAAGCCCTCATGGAGGAGAAGATGAAGGAAGAAAAATAGCCCGAACCCAACCTGAACCGCCACCAAAATCAGCCCCAAAACGAAGTCAACGCAAAGAGAAAAAATGAGTGAGTTGATTAAGTTTGAAGTTGATGATTTTGTTGGTGATTAAGTTGATTCAAAATGGGTTTTGTTATGATTTGTTAGTTGGTTAGTTTTGAGTAAAAATGAGTTGAAAAATAAATGAATTGATGTTGATTGAGAGCTTAGGAAACCAAGAAAATATCAAAAATTTAAAAAGAAATCAAATCGCGCACTAAACTAGTTTGAAGGGCAATTCCGTAGATTGACCCATAATGCATCCATTGAGTATTCAGATGACCCTAACTAGTTTAATTAGACGTATGAAGATTGTTAAAAGTTGAAGATTAAATTTAGAAATCAAAACCAAGAAAACGCCTAAAAATTAGTAGCGAAAAGAATACGTTTTTAGCCTAAAACACTTACCCGATGACCGTTTCTTTCCGTACCAATATTTGGACCGGCTAGATGGCAAGTTGGGAAGGTGTTCGGAGTGAAAACGGAACGAAGAAAAGCCTCGAATAGGGCTGTGAATAGTGTTCGGCCTAAAGGGGTCGAAATCGTACAATTTTCGTTTCAGGCCTCTGAACGTGATTCCGTTAGTGCCAGAACATCCCTAAGTGATAATAAATAGGTTTTGGGTAAAGAAAACTGAGTTCGAAACCTTAGAATCGAGGTTTACGCGTAAAAGGGAGGTTTACACGTAAAAGGGGTCACTTGGGGGCAATTATATAATTTTAGTTATTTTAAGTTTCCGGAAGTTGATGCGAACGTAAATTTTACTTATATATATGTTGTGTAGGTGACGAGCAAGCTGGTGGAGCAAGGGAAGAGCGATAGGGAGCGTTTCGAAGCCTTCCGGAAAGCTATTCGAAAGTGCCCATTAGTTGAGTGTCAAAATGATTTTTTAATGAGTTTTGTGTTGATTTGATTTATGAATGAATGTTTCATGCATGTTTGAATATTTTGGTAAAATCGAAATATGATTTAAATGATAAGTTGCATGGTAACGAATAATATAGTTTTTATATTTTTGTTAAAACGATGATTTTTCGTTTTGAATTGGATCTAAAATGGATTTTAGTTTTAAAAATGTGAAAAGTAAAACCTATGGCTTACCCAAAAAGTATCAGAATATTACCGGTCTTGGTTAAGTACCCGAAGTGTGCATTGGTAGAGTTAGTAGTGTCGTTACGTCACTAACTATACTAACCGCGGGAGGGACCCGCAAGTAGTCGTGTCAATCAAATGTCCAAGATATTAGTCCAATGCACGTAGATGGTATATTATTAGCTAGCTTACACCCAAGCGAAACAGAGCTCTGCTCTGTAGCGATGCAATATTCTACTACTTAAACCAGATAGAGAGCGATTTAGGATTCCGCTCCATACTAGGGTGCCATGTGGCACGGGTCATTATAGATTGGCGGAAGCCGGACTGGTTGGTAGGATACCTACGAGCGGAGTTGGACCATGTCCGGTTTTATAATAATGAAAGGGGCTAGTTGGCAGGACACCTACGAACGGAGTCGAATCAGTTCGTTTCATAAAAAGAAAAGGTTTTTAGAATAAAAACCCCACAACCATAGTAGATCTGTTTATGAAATTGAAAATCGTGCAACATGTATTTTATAATATTAATGCATAAAACTCAATTTAGAATAAATGGATTTGATTCGACTTATTAAAAACTATTTTAGGGAGGTTTTTATGAAAATATGGTTTTAAATATATTATATGACACTCACTGAGCTTTCAAAGCTCACCAAACGTTTTCTGTATTTTTTTTTCAAATAAACCTCCTTAGGCACAGGTACCATAGCTGCGGATTATCTCAAGACGATACCAGACAACTGCGGTGATAGTGCTCATGTGATTAGCTACTCTTGTTTTTGTTTGACTTTAAAAAAAGTTGTTTATATTTTATTATCTCTACATTATTTTGTAATTATCCTTTTGTGGATTTAAATTATGTTTTTGGAATAAATTGATGCATGACATATGATTTTGTTGGTAATGAGTTTATAAATTGAAATGTGAAATTGTGGTTGTGGTTGTGGTTGTGTTGAAAAATGAGAGCCTGAGGCTCTGTAGTTTGGGGGAATTGATTTGTGATATTTTAAAAGTGTTAAATTTTATAGTTTGCAGGGTGGCAAAGTCCAAAAACAGACGAAATGTTATTCAAATTTTTATAAAATGTTTTGTAAAGGTTTGAAATAAAAATGAAAAATTTATCCGTGTTTCCACTATTTTCGAAAAGGTTTCAGAACCAACACGGCTTAGCTCTACGGAGATCCTTTAATTGAGCGTGATGGCTAGCTAGAAAGTCACCGTAGGGTGCTGGCAGATCACTTAGGGAAATGAGTCTATCAATTTTAATAAAGTAATAGATGTGTTGCCTAATTAAGGTTTAAATTTGCACAAATCTTATTAATGGGAGTCCTTTAAGTGTTCAGAAAGACCTTTTTAATGCTTGGGGTAGCATGATCTAATAATAGAAAGCTTGTTCACTTTACAAAATAACAATAATAATAGAAAGCTTGTTAATAAATGCTACCAAGACCTTCTTTTAGTGCATTTAATTTTTTTTTTTTTTTAAAAATTTATCTCATCTTGCCTGCTGCCATCATATATATGATCATCTATATTATTAATAAATGCCACAAGGCATTTATGTTACAAATTGTGGAGTAAAGTTGCAAGTGGGATAATCCAGCAAAAACTTGGTTAATTTTATGAATTTTATATATTGACAAGTTCACTCCTCACATAATGAATAACACAACAATTCCATATGCATCCTTCTTCTCTTTTCGTATTGACAATTTGGTTTAATCCATGATTTCAATGGATGCTAACGTGCTAACGTGCCAACTTTGCTTGTGGTGTTTGGAATGGACTTCGTTAGTTGCTACCACCTGATTAGTTAATAAAAGAATATTTTTTAATGATAAAAAAATTAGTGACAGTGGTAGGACATCACTTTTTTTTTTTTTTTTAAGTAGTAGGACATCACATTATGATATTTCTGTTTTTGTGTCATTTGTCTTTAAAGTTTCATTTTATCTTTCACTTTCTTGGACTTTAATTTAGCAATTTTTTATACAAAGCAAAACTGTCTAATAAATTTTGGGTATTAAGTCTAACATTAGGATGTCGTTCAGAATTGGTCTTTTTTTTTTTTTTTTTGTGAAAAATGATATTTTTTTTATAATAATTCAACTGTACATGGTTATTTTAAACCAAAGAAAATCATTTTAGCCCCTAACTTTTGAGAAAATATCAAATTTTTAACTATATTTCGGAAAATAATGAAATAGACCCTAACATTTTTAAAAAATATCAAATTAGTCTCTCATGTCAATTGACTAATAGTCAAACCTAATATATGACATAGTGTGCAGGGGTAATTTTGTCATTTGAAATCACAACTGTAAAGCTCCAATCTAAATGGATCCAAAAGATTAATTGCAATCTAGTTTATTGTTATTCATTTGGTTAGGTTTAAATTTTAAAAATAAATGGACATTTGGATAAATATTCACTTGAAGGATATTTTTAAAAAAAATTAAGAAAGTTGAATGTAAAAGGAAAAAAACCATACAAAAGATGGGGGGTAAATGCAAAAATGCAAGTAAAAAAATTGACACAACTTGGTGACCTCGCATGGAGAAGGAAAGAGAGACATAATTTCCAATATTTAATTAGAACATGGACAATATTTTAATTAGTCATGTAATTGTATTATGAATGAGTTAGTGGATTTATTTGAGATAAAGAGAGGACAAGTATCCTAAGCATAAAAGATGAATTATGATAAGTAATTGGTTGTGTAAGTAAACAAAGGGACACCAATTGACCGAGAATGAGAGAGAGAGTGGGGTAGTGGCAAAAGTTTTAAATAAAGACAAGAGTTATATATTGAGTTATATATTGCATATGAGACAAAAGAGTGGTTGTATGAAAGTAAAACAAAAGAGAGGTAGTGGAGTGTTATTATATTGTTGGTTTAGAAATTTTTTTAAAATGGAAATGATTGAGGTGGTATAGTATCCGGTTTGTATATATATATATATATATTATATAAGAGTTAATGGATTACTTTTAAGAGAAGACAAATATCATGTTTTCACATGATATAAGAGACAAACAAAGGAGCAAAATCAAGAAAAATCAAAAGTGACAAATGAAAAAAATAATAATAAATAAATAAATTGGATTAACATGAGAATTGGTGAGGCAATAGCTTTATATTCACATATTTATTGAACTGAATGGCAGAACAGAAGAAAACTATAAAACCGTGAGAGAGAAAGAAAGAAGATAAAAATAAAATAAAATAAAATAAAAAGAAAGAGAGTAAGGAAAAGAAGAGGGAGAGGGAGAAGAAGAAAAATATAAAGAAAATTTTAGAACGATGAACAAAATATTTAGTTACCTAATTTATCCAAATATATGATTTTATTTCAATAGGATTTGAAATCTAAAAAATTAGTTTATTTTTCAATCAGATTTAAATTGAGTTTTATGTGATTTTAAGGTAGATCTAACATTATGATGAATCAAATAGAAACATATTTTAGATCTAGAAATAAGTAAAGAAGTTATGTGAATGAATTGTTTTATTTTAATTAAATTGATTGAATTATGTTTATGTAGATTTCAGTTTTATTATGTATTGGATACAATTATTTGTTCAGTTAATTAACTTTATAGATTATAAATTATATTTTATAATTGAAATGAGAATTCATTACGAATTCGTGTATATATATATATATATATATGTATACTTATTAGAAATTCTAGTAAGAATTTTTATGTTTTCAGCTTAAGTTATTATTAAAAAAATTTCAGAATGTTTTCAAACAATATAATTTTATGTCTTAAGAAAGAATATTGATTTTAATTTTGAGAAAAGTAGTTTTCCAGAATTACATGGATATTGAGAAAAAATTTGAGAAAGAAAAATAAAAATGTTTTCAAAACACCCATGTTATACCCTTCCCTCTAACAGTCAAACAGGCTACATATATATGATACCTAGATCACCTAGCACGTGTATGACAAATGTCAAAAGTAAATCAAATTATGTTAGAACTTCATTTTGTTATGATCAAAATCAAGCATTAAAACATGAGTTTAACACAAAAGAATATCCAAATTTCAAATTTCTAACATTCTATAGTTTAATCTTAAAGTACAACTCGAAAAAAAACAAAAAATCATTTGCTTCAATAATTGTAAATAGTTAAGTTAATTATAATTCTTACTAATTATCTCAATTATAAATAAAAACTATCCACTGATTTTTGCTCTCATATGTATTAGTTTTCAGCTTTGCTTTTGATTTCTTTTGGTTACAGGTACATTCTTAAATATCATTAAAGTCAATAAGGATTTATCCAATAATGTAATAGGATTTCCTAAATTCCAAATCCCACCAATTAAATATTGCTTATCTTATTTAAAGGGCACAACAATTGCGTCCAGCTATCCTGACAACATCAATTTAATTTCTTTCTTTTTCATTATTTTTTCCTTAATGAGGTTGGATCAAATCAACTTGAGCTTATCGTGTCTTTTTCCTTTTATTTTTTTTTTTCCTTTTTTTAATGGTCTTTTTTTTTTCTTACTCTGAAAACAGAATCTTTTGGAATTGACTAATTTTAAACTTGCCACTAATTTGAGGGTTATTTTAAAATTCTACCTTACATTAATACTAAAGAAAAAGTGGTATTTTGCTTCGGAGGAAATGTGTTGCAATAGTGCATACTCTCAATAATATTGTTAGTTATCATCAAACCCAAAAGTTTAAACTTATATAAAATGGTCCAACTATAGTATTTAAAACTTGAGGTTGACGCATCATACGTCTCCTCACGTGTAACGTATACAGATGATAGATATCGGACTTATGTTAAACGTCTCATATTGTTATAACATGTATACCAAGAATATTTGAGATAAAAAAGGAAAAGAAAGTTTGAATCAGAGACTTCCAAGCACTGATATTATATTAGTTACCACTAGACCAAACAATTTAAGTTTATTGGAAATAACCCAATTATAGTATTTAAGATTTGAAATTGACACGTGACAAATATAATATTATTGTAAATATTGTCTTGACAACAACTTTTGCAGCAAATTACAACCATTACTAAGCTCTTTTGTCATGAGGCCGCAAATTTAGAACGGTGGTAAAAGAGTCGTGGAAAATATCATATTTACATACAACATTTATTCAACTTTTCTTGTTATCACATTAAATATAAACCAAAACCCTTCCCAATTTTGCTAAGGGGTTTTCAGGCATAACTCTTGTACAATAATAAGAGACTTAAACTGTTATGTGTATCAGTCCGCACAAATAAATCGTCTGACTTAATAACCATTATTTTCTCAAGAAATACTCAATCACATGAAGTAGGAGATCTAGTCCATTTTTCTTGAGTTCTCTGATTGTGGATTAAAAGAAACACTAGGCAGTTTACCACAATCATAATGGACAGGTTTAACAATCCTACCAATGAAGAAACCATTGAAGGTCACTTCAAACAATTTCATCCACCATTGAGACCCTCTTTGATGCATCCAAGCAGATAAGTATGATGCTGTGACTAGCCAGGCACGCGCCACCTTCGTTCCTTAACATATCCATCCAAAGCTCGAGGAACGTTGCTAGAAATGAGTCTTCCACCATCTCTTATTAATAGTTTACCAATGTGTCTTCCAACACCACTGCATCCTCTAGTGCTGCACAACACCTTGTGCCATATCAGGTGTCATGGGGTGCATTGCATCACCTGCCACCGTGATATTTCCCTTGCTTAAATTCCCAAACATGATGTCCAACGGATGCCTGAACGTCAATGGAGCCCATGTCAATGATGAAAGATCAGTATGCCTTACGATGTCTATGAACAATGGAGGGAAGTCCTTGGCATAGTTTTCAATTACTTCTCTTTGCATGGCTTCTGGATTTCCTGCCACGCTGTCACCTGAAATGAACAACTCAACAATGACATATAAATTGTGGTTTAATGAATGGTTAATTATCATGCAAAGAAAGTAAAATATACCAACCATCAACAGGAAATTTACTAGCGCAGAACCAGTAGACATCCTTATCATTGAGAGGAATAAATCCGACCTTTGTACCCATATGTACAAGTATCCGGATTTCTTGGTTCAACCCCATGACCTTGAGGAAATAAAGCCAAACCACGCACCCCCCATCTACCTGAATTGACCGGAGCTGCAAGTCCTAGCCAATTTGCCACCACCCGAGTGCACCCCATCGCATCCTATCAAAGCCTAGATACAAGAAATTATTCTAAGATCCTATCGGTTACTATCAGACCTAAAAGTTTAGCTTATAGGAAATAACTAACTATAGTATTTAAAATTTGAGGTTAATACATGACACGCCTCCTCACGTATAATGTGGATAGATAACAGATATGATGATAGATATTGAATATATGTTAAACGACTCCAACGTTATAACATCTGTAAGAAGAATTGGAGATAAAAGAGGGGGAAAGGATTTGAACCAGATACCTCTAAGTTTAATACCATGTTAGTTATCATCAGATTCAAAAGTTTAAACTTATAAAAAATGACCCAATTATAATACTTAAGACTTGAAGTTGACACGGACAGATAAAAATATTATGCATTGTACGGGGCAATCAAGAACAAAGTTGTATTTACCTTAGCTTCGATTAAAGAACCATCACTCAAATGTATGACAACAACAGATGGACCTTGTTGTGTTTGTGTTTCAATGGAGACAAGCTTGGAAGAGAAACGAATGGTGCCTTTCGGGAGTTCATCTGCCAAGGCATCTAACAAGGCTTTACGATGTACTGTTGTTCTAGGTCCAGCTTCATTCCTGCATCATATGTAACATGGCAGTCGGTTTTATATGATGCTAAGCACATTCAGTTATATAACATGATGCATGTTTTAGTTTGTGAGCAATGTAATTAAAGAGCAAGTGAACACGTTTATATTGCTTTCCTCAAGGTAACTATTGTGGCTTAAAACATGGATTCTATACTCAAAAGCTGAATATTTACAATGAACGTAACTATTGTTTATAATAAGACAATAATCATGATACAATTCCTTAGCATGTTGTCTAATTACTAATTAGTAATGAAATAAAAAGAAACTAATTAAGTTCTAGTGAAAAGAATTGTAAAATTAAAGGTTACAACATTTTATTCCAGTTATTATTGATATTTAAAATTAAAATAATTTAATTGATTATAAAAACATCCTTATTTATGCAACATATTTGACTGTTTTTTTAATCAGAAACTGTACTAGATTCTTAGGAATGGGAGGAAAAAATTTAAGTTCATATATCACTGATTAATTTTTTATATAAGTATTGGGTCTGTGTAGTTAAATACTAAGATTTTTTATAAAACAAAAACCAAAATCCGTTTAAAAGTTAAACACATATGTTTCATGACAATAACATTATTTAGACCCCTCCCTAATGGAATTTAAATCCAAAACCTCTTATCTTTGTAATTAAGGTAATGAACCTAAACAGCTCACCTGTTTGGTTGCAGTAAAAGGAATTTCTTGAGTAGCTCCGATTGCAACATTAGTTAATAACAGCCTGTTTATGAGAACATAAGTACCATACAATTAGCTAAATATATGGGAGGACATGCATTCTGATTAAGGCAACCAAAAAAGAACTCAAACAATTCCTATTAATTTTGTTTTGGTATCATATAATGTTGGGGATTAAACTAAAATATAATATGACAATTCAATAAGTCATCGTATTCTTACTTTTGATATCTTTTTTCAACCAAATATCTGAATTTATTAGGTAGAGAGTTGAATGTGTCATGAGATTAGTGAGCTAAAATAAGGGTATCAATTTTACAAAATTTGTGTTAAGTTGTAATATTTTAAGTTAATTAATTAGCATCATAGAGGGAGTGTTCAATTTTATGTTATTATTAATTTCACATATCAATTCTCAAATTAATGTGCATATGTTAGAATCAATAATCAACTTGCATAGTATGTAACATGCAGCAGACTACCATCTATCAATGGCAATCCTCGTACTCAAAAGAATATCACCATTTCGATCTAGTATTGTACTTTTACTTTTAGAAGAAGAAAGCGCTTGACCTAACTTTTATAAACTAATTTAATGCAATAATTGCATAAATACCATCGAATTTAGGTCTAATTACATGCACCTAGACCTTTTGTTTAAATTTACATAAACCTTTCAAACTATTAATGGACAATAATATCATGTTGATAGTAACTCAATTAAAATTTTAACAACTATTATAATTAATGTGAAATTGGTAATAAAAAAAAAATGGCACTTCTACCATCGGCACACTGACCATCGGCGCCTAGCAATTTCGCAATACTGATAGTTATCAAATATGGTGTCTTTGGAGAAAATGAATTTTTAGATATGGTATATTTGTAGAAAATAAACTTGTTAGATCTAGTTCTCTCTCTTTCTTCTACATGGTTTTCAAATTTTTTCTCTCTCTTTCACTAGTTTTTTTAGTTTTTCCTATGTTTAAGGGAAGAGGGATTTGTTGGTGCAAAAATATCGTTTAGGCATAGTTTTGTCAAAAAAAAAAAAACCATTATGTTAATGAAATTCAAATTATTAATATAGTGGTAGAGACACCAAACAAGTATGTATAATGCTATATATCTAAAGAACCTACCAAGAAGATTTTTGAAGTAGCACTTTACTCATTACTCGCTACTCGACCAGCGAGATACGAGTAGTAAGTTTTCGATTACTTAGTGAGTACTATCACCGAGAGTCAAATGAGTTAAACCTATAGAAAAAATTTTAAAAAATTTTATAGAATTAAAATACAATCATATGACCATAAGATATCATCAAACCTATCTTATACAATCTTAAAAGTCGTTTAGCATAATCACATATTTAAAATGATAATATAAATAAATTTAAAATTAAAGAACAATATGTTTATTTTTTATGATTGGGGAATTTTAGTATTTAACAAGTAAAATTTGAATTTTTCTTAGAGTTGTTCATATGCGTTTGTAGGCTATAGCTTAAGGCACATTTTAGGATAATTGGGGTGTGCATACATTTAAAAAAAAATATGATTGCATTCTAAAATATATGATTGTAATTTATTATATATTACAATCAATAAATGTGGTAAATGTGATCATATTTATTAATTGTGATCATATTTATGATTCTAATCACAGATGTTTAGTCAAAATCACATATGATAAATTATAATTATATATTTTAGAATACAATCATATATTTTTTTTTGTTAAGTGTATGCATACCCCAAGTTATCTAAGGGAACCCTTTGCTTAAAAATCTAAATGAATACTCAATCCTAAATTTAGAATATTAAAAAGGGGAAACACCATTTTAGCAATCTGTGCTAGTTGATTCTAGAATTTCCATCAAAAGCAAAAATAAAACATCAAAAACAAACTCATGATTTCAAACTCCTCTTTCTCTTTATGCATCGACAAAGAAGATGTACATATTTGTAGTGATGACGTTCAACATACACAGAGGCTACCTGGACGCCATCATCGGGGCACCATGTCGGCTTCCTAACTATCATTGACTTGGTACTCCCTATTGTTTCTCTCTTTTATGTTCTCCCTGTTCTTTTCTCCTTATCTCTTTAACCCTTCTTTTATGTTCTTTGGGTCGTGTTTGTTAGGGGTGGTGATTGAGTGTTCATTGGTGTGGTGGTGGGTGTTTGTGAGGTTAAGTTGGTCAACGAGTTAGCTTGTGAGTTGGAGTAAAACTGGCTTGTTACATCGAGCACTCAACCAACTTGGTCAAATACTCGCTCTACCTAAGTTGAACCGACCCTCGATCTAAGGGTAATCGACCGCATGGTGCCGATCACTGATTAACGTAGAGTTTTAGAACAATGGTTTTGACATGTCACAATATTAATACTTAGAGTTTGTATAACATAACCTATTTCACATTTTGGACAAAATTACTCTTATATATAAAGAATTGGTGATGTGTTTCTCTCTTCTTGTCTTCTCTCTAAACACGTAACTTGGAAGGGGAATCAATGGTGTGTTATTTCTCATCCTTCTCACTCTCACACCTGTTTGGAAACTCTGTTTCAAACTCTCTCTTTTTCTCTTCATTTTTTAAAATTGCTTGAAACATATTCCTTATTTTAGGGTATTGTTATGTTGGAAACTTGGTGGTGAGAATTTACTCAAACTCAATAAGAAACAAATAATTTTAGGAGAAAAATAAACTTTTATTAATCTTTCTTCTAACATGATACAATTTTATTTCTCACCAATATTCACTCTCAATTTTCAAGTTTTCTCATACTTGCTCAAGGACTACACACCTACGTATATATAAGACCAAGGATGTAGCTAAGATTTTATCATAGGGTGAGCTATAATAAATTTTTTAATAAACTTTGACAGTACGAAAATAATTAATAAATTAAAAAATATAAGTATATCTAGTTAAAGCAGATATAATAAGTTTTACTCCTCAAATATAGACAATCCTCAAATATTTATTAAAAAAAATATGTTAACAAAAATAAAAAGTAAAAAGATTGAACAAAATATTAAGTAATCAATTTTATCAAATATGAATTATAGCTAATGCTATGATATCAACAATCTTTTTTTAAATATAGACAATCTATATTTTGACAATCATAATTCATAATTACTACCACACTTCAAATTAAAGATACATTAGAGAAAACCAAAAATATTAAATTAAATAATAATTATGCGAATCACAACAAAAAAAAAAATGTAAAGTACGTAAAATTTAAGTAAAATTTAATGAAGTTATCACATATGTGATATTTGAATAGAAATAATATAAATAAAAAAAATACACGTAATAAGTTTGCAATATATGTATCATGAGAATTTATAAATGAAAATATGTTTATAAAATTTAAAATAAATATAGTATAAAAGAAATGCCACTTGAGAGACATCACTGGTAATTATAAAACTAAGTGATAAAATAAGAGAGCAACATTAGAGACTGAAATTTATTTATGTGAGGAAAAAAGCAAAAAAAAAAAAAAAAAACTGAAAAGAAATCAAAAAACAAAACACAGCCCAAGACAGGAAAGAGAGAGAGAGATTAAAATAAAAAATAAAAAATAAAAAGTGAATGAGAGAATCAAACAGCACCCACTTGTCAAATTTAAAATAACGGTCATTTCCAAAGGAAAAAAAAACCTATCATCTCAATAAAAATTAAAATAACTATAATATAAAATTTAATTTTTTAAGAAGAAGTCCTAGGATAACCTACCCTAGCCACCACTATGCCACGTCCCTGTATAGGACTCAAGGAGAGCTATGAAAAAACTCACAAACAAAATATAATAAGCTCTCACATTTGTACACCATATTAATTGACATAAATTATCTAAATACATAACTCTCTAAATACACAAATGCTCAAATAAATGAATATAAACTTCCATGCATAATTAAAACTCCTTCATGATTCATGCTGCTTTAAATCATGTTTAATTTCCAACAAGTTATTTGTGTTTTTGAAGAAAAAAAGGAATTTTCAGTTAATAAACTCAAGCGACTCAAATTAATCCTAAATGCTATAGAAAATTCTGAGAATAAAAAAATCCTATTAGGAGACAAAGACATCCCGCAAATTTTGACACATATTGAACCAAACTCAGGACGTCCCGAATGGGAGGGACAAGATGATGTGTGTGTGTGTATAATATAATAATAAGTGAGGGCAAATAAGCTTTTTTCTTTTTTTTAATATAATATATTTATATTTACTAGAGAGAGTGAAGAAGAGGTGAATGAATTTAAAGAGTGATGAAAATTTTGGTACGAAGTGTTCCATTAAGAGCTATATAAACTCAAAAATATGGGAGAGTGACAGTAACAATAGTTACTCCAAGACCATTTAGTGCTGCTAAAAGCTTCAATTTTCTCAGCCGTTTATATTAACATCAGTTGGAGCAAAGCCCAGCACACTCAAAGCAAATATTGATCATAGCTTCTTAACATAGCAATTTACAAGACACAACGTTTGATTTGTCAAAGAGGAGATAATCATGGATTTGTGCATGCGCATTTACAAATTAATTATTAAAGATGAATAAACTGAGGCTACGTGAGATGGTCTTCAAAATTTGATTATGGTTGTGATAAATTTGAGTAATTTTAAGTTTTCCAATGTGGGGGACTAATTGTCCCACCACTTGTTCAATTTTGTTTTTGCTTTTCTTTTATTATTTATAATTAATATTTAATTAAAAGTTAATTTAATATAATTAGTAAAGAATTTAAATGATAATATTTTATGTAATTAAAAAAATTATTTCATTTAAAATTAAACAATTTTATTTAGTTTTAAGAAATAAGTTTAAATAGTTTACTATTCCAAACTATATTTAAATAAAGTGTGCTTTTAATATCACAA